>JAILYA010000023.1:2638308-3160808 GCA_021437795.1 Rhodamnia rubescens
AAGCAGTCTCATGAATCCACCCGTGCTTGTTCCTCCAACGCCGGAGCAACCTTTAATCCTCTACCTCACAATCCTTAGTGAATCATTGGGTGCTATGCTAGCCCAAGAGAAGCAGGGACGATGGAAAAGAACGAGCCATTTATTATCTCGAGCAAGAAATTCACAACTTCGAAAATGAAGTACTCCAAGTAGAGAAAACATGTGCGGCGTTAGGTACTTGCATGTGCTTCGGCAATATACTTTGCATCACCAAGTGCTTCGGTGACGAATGCAATCCCATCAAATACTTGCTTAATCAACCCGCCTTGATTGGTAGACTTGCCAAATGGCAAATCTTCATCTCCGAGTTTGACGTTCAATATTTGTCCCAAAAGTCAATCAAGGGACGAGTTATAGCGGATGTCCTAGCTGAAAATCCGGGGCAAGATGATGATGCCTATCGTTTCGAGGATCGAATCATGTCGGTGGAGAATTACATCGGACTATGTATTTTGATGGAGCTGTCAATTTATCGGGGTCGCACGGGCGCGGTTCGATATCTCCAGGTGGTGATTATCCGTGGCAAGCAAAATTGGTATTCCCTTGCACAAATAACATAGCAGAATATGAGGCATGCATCCTCGGTTGCAGCTGCGATTGAAATGGGGATAGCCCGACTTAAGGTGTTCGGAGATTCCGCTTTGATTATCCTTCTGATTGTTGGAAAGTGGAAGGCGAGAGATGCTAAATTGCTACCCTACCATGAGTATCTGGATGAATTGGTAGAGGAATTTGAGGATATCTCATTTGAGTATCTGTCCGGACTCATAATCGATTGCGATGCATTGGCTACCTTGTCTTCAATGTTACAAGTCGCCAATGGACTTGAGGTTGACCATTGAAGATCGAGGTACTAAAAAAAATCGGCATATTGTATGACCGTGATCAATGAACCCGATGGTAAACCATGGTACCATGACATCAAGACTTATATTCGAAGCGGGAGTTCCTGAAAAAGTACCGTATCTCGACCAAAAGTACATAAGGAAGATGGCCTCGAAGTTCTTCTTGAATGGAGAGAATTTTACAAGCGGTCATTCGATTCTATCCTACTAAGATGCGTTGACTCAACCGGGCAGTTCGTCGATGATGGAAGTACATGAAGGGATCGTGGTCCGCATGAACGGCCACTTGTTAGCTAAGAAGATTATGAGGTTGGGTTATTATTGGCTCACACTCGAAAGAGATTGTATTCAAGCATGTTCGGAGTCCACAAATGTCAAATTCATGGTGACAAGATTAATGTCCCCCAAATGAGTTGCATCGTTATCCGAACCATGGCCGTTTTCTATGTGGGGCATTGATGTTATCGGTCCTATCAACCCTAAAGCGTCCAATGGGCATCGATTCATCTTGGTGGCGATTGACTATTTCTCCAAATGGATCGAGCCGCATCCTATTTAGCGATCACGGCACGAAATATCACGAAATTTATCCGCCGGGATATCATTGCTCGATACGGTTCACCTGAAGCCTAATCACGACAATGGCTCGAACTTAAACAACAAACTAATGGACGAATTGTTTAAGGAATTCAAGATCAAGCATCCGAACTCTTCCCCATATCGCCTCGGGATGAATGGAGCAAGAGAAGCCGCCAATAAGAACATTAAGAAAATTTTAGCGAAGACGGCTGAAAATTATCGCGATTGGCATGAGAGGTTGCCATTTGCACTTATGGCGTATCGGACCTCGATCCGGACATCTTGGGGCAACCCCGTATTCGCTTGTATATGGAATGGAGGTCTGTTCTACCAGTTGAAGTGGAAATTCCTTCATTACGTATATCTTGTCTCAAGCTAAGGCGACGAAGCTGAATGGATCCAGAGAGAACAAGCCAATTGAATCGATCGACGAAAAAAGACTTAAGCCGTATGTCATGGCCGGTGTTATCGGCAGAGAGTTGCTAAATCATTCAACAAAAAAGTTCGGTCTCGATATTTTCGGATAAATGACCTGGTCTTGAGAAAATTATTGCCAATAGTCCCACTCCCAAAAGGGAAATTGCTCCAAACTATGGTGGTCCATATATAGTAAAGAGGGTGCTCCCTAGTGGTGCTTTGATTCGGCCGAGATGGATGATCGTGTCTTTACCAATCCGGTCAATTCCGACGCCGTAAAGAAATATTATGCTTGATTCACTCGATGTTTTAATAATCGAGTTATAATATTAATACGATTCACGAGTTGTTCACATTTGAGCATTCGTTTGTTTCCTCGCTACTAATCTTTCTTTGAGAGATTGTTTCGAATGGGAGAGCCTCTCGGCCCAATTGAATTGACCATCGGGAGCGTGAGATTTACATATTCGCAGAGTAAAAGGGGTTATCTTGCGAAAAGATATGACGACAAAGATGAAATGAGTAAAAAATTGCATTCATTTCATTCATCGGAAAGCCTTACAAATAGATCAACGGGTGGAAATGTAAAGCCAACCGAGCCCTAATGAGCATCACAAAGGAGTTTAACCGACTCTCCATACGGTTGATGCTCCGCCACACCGATCTCTTCGAGAATCGAGATCCGCCGACTTAAAGAGGAGGAGCTCACATTTCTCTTTGAGCTTGGCTACCTTGTCCTCGTGATGCTCGGCAAGAAATTCCAGGTCATGGATCGCATTCTCCCGCGGGCTATATCCGGGGTCGATCGTCCAACCTTTCTTCCCGCCATGTGCATTGAAATTTTAAAACAATATTGAGCGGATCGCGCTCGAAGATGGTCTCGTGACATGGCCAAACACCCCACCAAGTTTCCCTCTCCACGAATCGGCGGGGAGACTTGTTCATTACCGTAGTCAGGGCCTTCTTATAATTGTCGCCTACAAGCCGGCCAACACCAAGCTGTCCGACCGATCCCGATAGCGTGCCTTCACAAGGTGGGCCAAAGTAACATCTTGATAAGCAACATGGTAAGCCTCCGGGAAGTTAGTAAAGAGGGTGGGGAAGATCCTGTATTCCTCCTCTAACTTGGTACCTTCAATGGAAGCGGTGCCCATATCCCTAAACATAAGACGAATCTCGGTTTGGCCTCGGATGGTTGGCTATATAAGAGTAGCCCTGGCCTAGGAGATTATAAAGTTTCTCCCATTTGGCCAAAACTTCACCGAGAAGGCGTGCGGAGGGGAAGCCATTGTTGTTGAAGCGGCTAAAAAAGAGTGGATGCAAAAGAGTGCTTAGAAGGTTGGAGATGAAGATATGAAAGCGATAATTGTCTCGGCGTTAAATCCTAATTTAAAGGGCAAGAAAAGCTATAGCAATAATTATTGTGGATGTCGAGTCAATTATCCGGGTAAAACTACGGACGTTTCATCCGTGAATCACGGATCTACCATCTCGAGCCTCATAAATCCGAAAAAGTTACGAAAAGATTTGAGGACGCCACCATGTTGAAAAGCGAGTGGGAGATAAGCATACTTTTCGGGAAAAGAAACAGCAATTCTTGGAGCCACGTTAGTTACTTGGGTAAAACTACGGGCGTTTCGTTCATTGGATCCTGGATCTATCGTCAATCCGTGATCTCGAGCCTCACAAATCCGAAAAGTTACAAAAAGAGTTGAAGTCCCACCATGATTGAAAACCGAGTGGGAGACAAGCATACTTTCCGAGAGAAGAAACAGCAATTCTTGGAGCCACGTTAGTTACTCGGGTAAAACTACAGGGCGTTTCGTTCATTGGATCCTGGATCTATCGTCAATCCGTGATCTCGAGCCTCACAAATCCGAAAAGTTACGAAAAGAGTTGAAGTCCCACCATGATTGAAAACCGAGTGGGAGACAAGCATGGTTATCAAGAAAAGAAAATCGGTGCGAGTGGATTCGGGGTTCCATCACGTTGAAAAAATAAGGCAAAGCGGAAACACGAAATCTTGGGAAAACGTCGCTTAGTGATTTTCATCCCCAACTCTCTTGGCAAGTGAAATTCAAGATTTCGACAAAGAATAACAATGGCAGCGGCACCATGCAATAACCCAGTAAAAGAAAATATCAAATCAAAGTGCTCAAGTCGCCTTCAAGGAGTGCTCTTACGTGAATAGGAGACGCAAAAATGAATTGAGCCGGATGATAGGAATGGAGCCCTTGAAGGTCAAGTTTTGGTTTCAAAACAAGCGGACCCGATTGAAGGTTAAAAATGAAAGTAATGAACTTACGTTTCGAGGGAAGAAAGTGAAAAGCTTGAGCGAGAGAACAAGAGGTATAGGGATGCTATCAACACCGCTGTTTGCCATCGTAGCGGCCCCATCTCCTTTGGTGACATGTCCCTCGATGAGCCACATCCGAGCATTGAAAATGCTCATTCACGATTCATCCCCCGGAGCAAGTTCTCGTACAATCCGATTTCGTTGGAGATACATCCCGGAAAGTCGGTCTTGCAGAGGCGAGAACCGATGCCCTTCGAGGGAAGAGACATGCATCACTACAATTGGAGTTTCCTTGATGTCACAACCAGCCAATTCAACGCCGATGGAACTCCGAATGTGTAGCCTGCATAAAGCTTTAGTTTTTTTTATTATGGGCTCTCAAAATATCTCTTTTTTGAGCATTACTAGCCCCCTTACGAATCCTCAAGAGAAGTAGTGACATGTATGAATGAATGTCTTGTTTGTTACAAGATCCCCATGTGAGACATTCTTCTTTTAATCCGGGGCAAAGAACGGTACTATCCACGAACATCATCATGTTTAAATGCGTGAATTCCTCGCCGATTTGACTAAGCATTGAAAACCTTCACGTAAGTAAATGCGAAAAAGATTTGAGGAGGGAAATAACTGCATCGTTAGTGGAGAAAGCAAAAAGATTTGAGGAGGGCAAATAAGCGCCTGTTCGTAGGGAGAAAGCGAAAAGATTTGAGGAGGGCAAATAACCGCCTCGTTCGTAGAAGGAAGCGAAAAGATTTGAGGAAGGAAATAAGCGCCTCGTTCGTAGGAGGAAGCGAAAAGATTTGAAGAGGGAAATAATTGCCTCGTTCGTAGAGAAAGTGAAAAGATTTGAGGGCTCCTCCATATCGGAAAAGTTAAAAAAGAACGACGGATTGAGCGGGAGGTAAGAGTTTTTACGAAATGGATTCAATGCACTAGGACCGAAAAGGAGAGAAAAGTCATCACTGATCAATGGATCGAAAAAGTTTATAAAGAACTTGAAGTCTCCATGCACCTCCGAACTCGTCACGAAAGGCCATCGTCGCTTTTGTCTTTGCAAGTCCAAAGAACATCTAAAGCCAAGTCTCTAGTCGAAACACCCATTTTTCGGTCTACATATGGAAGGTTTTGAAAGGAAAATAAGTATGCGTTCACTCCCGGGCGGAAGTATGGGAAGTTTCCTATCCCGAGGATCTGCGAGTCATGGCCATTGATGGTAACCCCATTTCCCTCTCAATCCTCGTTGCCATGTCGAGAAAGTGCATGTATAGGATTTCACTATGTGAAAGCAACGGAAGCCTTAGAGGAGCCGAGACAAGGTCAAATATGATTTTGACATCATCACGCAGCCATGGTAGGGATCGATATGGGACGGTCTCGGTCTCTTAAAGATCATTGATTCTGAGTTGAATATACCGGTCATCGTCACATCGCAAGTGATGATCGCAGTTCATAACGAGGGCCATATTACATGGTGCTCGGGGCATCCTAAAGAAGCCGATGCGTTGAGTGCTCCAAAACATTTGACAGCATGTCTGTAAGGAAGCAATTACTCGAACAAAAGAACTATGGCCAAGCCGCCTACGACGATTTTGTCGGAAAGAAAAGGCCCCTTTGGTCCGCCGAGCTTCATTCTATATTCATCGAGGCGATTCGACAGCTAGGAATCAATTCAAAGACGACCAATGGCTGTACTCAAAATGATGAATGTAGACGGACTCACCCTACGAAGTGTCACAAATCACCTTCGCAGATTTAGAGAAAAGTCAAGAAGCACGATGTAGCTTGGAACCAAGGCGACCGGAGTAAAGTTGATGGAAGATTAATCCCGGGAAAACCTACGGAGCAAAAAAGTACCCGACCACTTCCCAATCAAGAATACGGCCATACCGACCTTCCTGGTGGTTCTAGCGGCGGACCGGTTGATCATCCCTACGGTTCCGAGCGACGGCGGAGGCTCAAGCTCAAGGAGTCGGACCGTTCACGGCAAAAACAAAGTGGAAAATCTGTCGCCGGTGTTAGCAAGTAGCAATGCCCAATTCGAGTATCAATTGCCCGAAAAATCAAAAGGTTACTTTGATGATGAGCTTACCGCCTTGGTCGCCGGTTCGGAGCCGAAAGACATCCAGAGTTGTGATCCGAAGCAAGTGATCATGGATCCTCAAACAATGATCGTTGGTGTATGATCCAAGACAAAATCAGCCAATCATTGGAATAGCAAGAAAAGAGGTGGAACCGGTCTCACATGAATACTCCTTTAATTCCATGTATAGTTCCCTGCGTGGGATACTTTTACTTTCTAGTGTCTAGAATTTGCCTAGAGTTAAAGGGCGAATTTTCTCCTCTCTTATCAAATGCGTAAGTTCCTTATTAAGCTAGGCCTGTAGCAAATCAATTTGTGGACGACGCTCCCGAACGCCCGTAAAGAGAGATTCGAATAGCCTTACTTGGGAGAATGCAAGTAAAAGACCAAACAGGCTCAAAGATGGGTAACTCCGTATCGTCCCAATTGATTCTCGGTCGTTTCAAACTCTAAATTAAGCTTATTTTATTCTCGACGGGGGATTGCCAATCGCTTTGAGAACAATATAACAAAAGCGAACCACCCGTGGACGCCCAACAACACCGCAAAGATAGTGGTTGGGGGAATGACAAGTGGTCCGAGGCATCCCGGGTCGATCTTGGGATTTAGCATCAATGTACAAAGATTAATAAAAACATTTTTTGCTTCGCGGATCGAAGCTCGGCCAGGACGGTTATAGAACCGGGAGAGATAACATCCCGGACATACAATCCGATCCGGATGAATCGATCTTTCCAATTCAAAGTTCGCAAGGAATACGTGCATGAGTAAAGTGGTATCGTTTCAATTCTTTTTAGAACATGAGGACGTACATTGATGCTTTCCCTTTTGATTTTTACGGGGTCACTCTGTCCAAACAAAGAAGTATCCCTTCTCCATGAAAAATTAATGAAACGAGAAATTCTTGGAGCCTTTGACAATCTCATGTCTCGAAGCGGACAATGAAGTTTTGCAACGCATTTACATGAATAGGGGCAACTCACGATCCACGCCCCTAAGAAATTTTTTATGTACTTGCGAACTTTGTCCGCCAAGATAAAAAGTTGCTTGCATTTTATATGCTCGAAAACACTCATCACGCATAGTTTATGCATGATTGTTCCTCATTTTTAATTTACCAACTCTGAATAAGGAACATGAACTACATAAGATACATCGAATGTACGAAGGGGGCATGACGGGATGATGAAAGGCAATCCTTTCCCAAACACGTCCAATTTTTTCAGGCGAGATGAACGGTGGCAAAATTCCGCATTCCTCGAGGTAAAGAGTTTTCTCGCGAAAGGTACGATAACCGAAGTGATGGAGGCATTCATTTCTCTACCCTAAACACTGCAAGTTATCCGTTGATCAACCCATTTGAGCGGAGATTTCACTTCCACAACCCCGTCAAGAACCACTCCACATTGGGGCAAAACGGAGGTAACTCCATCAGCATCACGAGACAAATGGTTAGAAATCTTCTTGCTTGGACTAACATCAATCTTCGGGTGGTTCTTTGCATTGTACTTGCGCTTTAATTCAAGTGCCTTAGGGTGACGAAGAGCATTTCTTTTTCTATCCCACACATCTATATCCATTTGCACAATCCATTTGAGCCTGTAAATTCGTTTCTAAAAGCCCTTATTGGTGATCATTGTTGTCCCAAAGCAAATATGGCCTATCTTTGAGTAGAAGGACCTGGAAAGCTGGATCAATAGAAAATCTCCTAATGAACTCATCAAGATGCAATAGTAAAAGAGAGTTGGGAGTAAAAAAAAGGGAGAAGAAAGAGGAAAAGCTGATTCCACAAAAACTCCTGGGCATTTAAAAAAAGCAAAGTGCCTACCAAAAGCAAGGCCAATGCCCTTTCAATTCATTGTTCATTTGTAGAATATTTCGAGCTTGAATGCACAATTTTCC
The DNA here is from genome assembly GCA_021437795.1 of Rhodamnia rubescens. NCBI lineage: Eukaryota > Viridiplantae > Streptophyta > Magnoliopsida > Myrtales > Myrtaceae > Rhodamnia > Rhodamnia rubescens. Next base: position 2,646,467 of record JAILYA010000023.1, read on the forward strand.
TGTATATCCTAAAAGGGTTGAGAGAAAAATCTCCATGAAGTGTCAAATTGCAAATGCTATCTTGGTTCATACCATCCTCGAGCAATGATGGTATCCTAGAAGGCCACGATTGGTGACAAGATTGTAATGATCACCAACATCAAACCCCTTCTCAAACATCTTCGAGCCAAAACGAACCCTTTCGTTTCTGGCCCCAAATCATTACCTCCATTACAACCCTTTAAAAGCCTTTTTGACTAGGGCACTTGAATTAACATGGAGTTCAATGATTTTAAGCATCACTCGAAGAAGTTCGAGCAAGACTACTTCTCTCTCATTTTTGCGGGGTTCTTGACTTGTAAACCCGGAGAGATGACGAAGGAATTCATTTCGGTAGCCTTGACTCAACTAGAGTCCCCTTTGTAAACCTTTGACCTAGCCCTCATTACGGTCCCGATCAAGACCTCCGGATCGGCTCGGTCGTATCAATTGCGAGATTACTCGGATCCTTATCGAATGCGATGATGGAAAGATTGAGTGATTTCTTTTGAATCCTGTGACGGGATAAATAACTTTTCTTGAGAGTGAGAGAAAATCCTTTTGATTTGAAGTCCCCCATTCACTCACATTCGAGGTATTCATTAATGTGAGAACATCACTTGGATAGGATTGGTAATGCAAACTTGATAGAATGGTTATGCATAAACCATGGTATGAGTGATTGCATTATACACATGTTATTTCTAATCATTGCAAGCTCGGTAGGAAAGTTTTGCATGAACTCATTGTTGAATATGTTTGTGCATGTTACCTCCGACATTCTATGATGGGTAATACATTCTCGATGTTCGATGTCCTCCCAAGGTCTCGAAATTCATCCAAGGATTATTGAATGAGCAAGTTCTCCTGGCAAATGCCTACCATGTAAGATACAAGCGATCCGTTTCGTTCTTTGATTAATCATTCGGAGAACCGGGTAAGTTTTCTGAACCCATTTTCAAATCAACAACTCCTCGATGATAGTTGTTACGATTCAATTCGTGCAATATGCCTCTCCCGTCAGGTCGTGTAGCATATGCATGGCGATCTTGACATCTTATCATGACGACGTAGCTCTTATGATTTAGCCTCGATCACGAAGACATATGCACTGGTGATCTTGACCTTTAGTCGGCTCATAATGACATAGCTCTTATGATTCTCGGTCCTTTATCAAATCACGAAGACATAAGACCCGTGATTTTGATCCAAACCAAATCATAACGACGTAGCTCTTAAGATTTTGGTTCCCCTTTGTCGAATGGTGAAGCATATGCACTGGCGATTTCGACATTTAATCAACTCACAACGACGTAGCTCTTGTGAACTTGATTCTACTTCTTTCGACTCACAACGACGTAGCTCTTGTGATCCGGAAGGATACGCATATCTTGCTGTTCTCGCATTAGGGAAAAGTCTCGATAACGGATAGGCCGAATACCTTAAGATCCTCGTGTTTGCAAGAAACTTGGAAATTAAGGGAATCACCAGCTTATGAGGTATTTGGTAAAACAGTATTCTCGTATGCGATCCATTGCGGTTTCTCTAACATGGAAAAGAGAAATTATGCACATGTTATTTATGATCTTGCATATCATGCATCACTTCATTACATAAAAAATGGGACTAAAACTCCCGCCAAAAAGTTCATCCATCATTTGCACTATCAAAATTTAGGGTTCAATTTTGTCTTTGAGCGGAACCTCTACGAGCCTCCACTCAAAGAGGGGCGTGGTTGACGCCTAAATTTTGACTAATATATATTTTGCATAAAAATTAGAACTAATTTTAGTTCTAAACAAAAATCATCTCACATATTCATTTAGCATTGGCATACAATTTGAGCTTAATTTAACAGGGTCTGGACTAGGCATGCGGTGAAAAAATGCACCAAGAAGATTTGGGCTTGAAAGAAATATTTTTTCTTCGGGGGTATGTGCAAATACTCGAACTTCGGGGTCATTGCAAATACTCGGAACTTCGGGGTTATTGCAAATACTTGAAACTTTGGGGACCGCATTGCAAATACCAAAAGAAGATGGGGAAAGGAAGATGGTGAAAGGAAGATGAAGAAGAGAAGATGAAAATGGAAGATGAAGAAGAGAAGATGAAAATGGAAGATGGGGAAATGAAGATGAAGAAAAGAAGATGAAGATGAAGAAAGGAAGATGAAGATGAAGAAGAGAAGATAAAAATGGAATATGGAGAAATGAAGGTGAAGAAGAGAAGATGAAGATGAAGAAAAGAAGATGAAGATGAAGATGAAGAAAGGAAGATGAAAATGGAAGGTGAGGGAATGAAGATGAAGAATGAAGGATGAAGAATTTTGCCTATAAAAGAGGGAGAGTTTTTTTGGGAGGAATGGAGGAGAATTGAGAGAGTTTTTTTGGAGTGGAAGAGAATTGAGAGAGTTTTTGAGAGGAATTCTTTAGAGAGGAAAAAGAGAATTCTTGAGAAAAAATTTTTGAGAGAATTTTGAGAGGGCTTAAGTGTTTTGAAGCCCGATACTACTATTGCCAATTTTTGCACCGATCAACACAAGCTCTTGGTCCATTCCCATCGTTCAAGCTCGCCAAGCAAAAGAAAGTTAAGTGATTCCTAACTTTCTTTAATTTCAAATACAAATTAGCTGATTTTCTACCTGATTTTTCTCTCTACGTTTTTATGTTAAATAACAGTGCATATCAACGATGAGACATCAATTGTACAAGAATAGAAGGAGAGCAAAAGGGAAAAAATATCAATGCCCGGATTGCGATCTAATGGAATTCTAGCGAGATGAGAAAGAAGCGTCAGGAGAGATAGGACCAAGAGATTTCTCGGTCTAACGAGTCACCAAATCGGTCCAATGATCAAGACAAGCCCGGAGCACAAGTTTGGTGCACGAGTTCAAATTGGGGAGTAATCTTGAACCTATTTCATACTAATTTCATGTAATTTCTTTATTTTAAAAAAAATGTCAAGGGAAGAAAAACCCAAAAAATTGATTCTTTGATCTTCAAGTCGAATTCATCAAATTTGTCAAATCCATTATTTTTTTATGAATTTTAAGGTACCGAAAGGGTATTAGTTGTAATTAATGTAACCAAGTCCCCGGACTCTTAATCTCGGTTTGGAAATAAGATAGTCTTCTCCGCTATTTTATTTAGGTTTCTAATCGACCTACCGAAAATGATTAGTGGCGACTCCAAATTCAAATCACATTGCATGTTAATCATTCGAACCTTAAGTTGCGATTTGGTATGGACTTGGGAGAGTCCGAGTTAGGTTAGTTAATTAATTAACCTGATAATCCATTAGCCCGAAAATGATAAACTTATTTGTTTATTTTTTTTTTAGGTGCGACAACATTTCAATCTTGCATTGAGAGTGAAAGGGTCACTTACAAAGGTTCGTTTTGTCTTGACGTCGCCACTAGATGGAACTCCACTTACCTCATATTAAACACCACCATAAAGTTTAGAAAAGCCTTCAAAAGGATGGAAGAAGACGATTTATCTTTTGTAGGTGGGATTAACCATAATCTTCCTAAAGATGATGATTGAAAAAATGCCATTATTCTTTCCAATTTTCTAGAACAATTCTATAAAGCCATCAAAGTGATGTCGGAGGTGAGATTAACCATGATCTTCCTAAAGAAGAGGATTTATCTTTCGTAGGTAATGTCGTAGTTTAGAAAAGCCTTCGAAAGGACGGAAGAAGAGATTTATCTTTCGTAGGTGAGATTAACCAAGATCTTTCTAAAGATGATGATTGGAAAAATGCCATTATTCTTTCCGATTTTCTAGAACAATTCTATAAAGACACCAAAGTGATGTCGAGGAGTTCATATGTTATTTCAAATGGTTATTTCAAGGGGATAGCTTCTTTGTACAAATATTTGAAAGGCGCAATGGATTCTTTGGATCCTAATCTTGGACTTATGGGTAAGACAATGAAAGAGAAATTTGACAAATATTATGGGAGTTTATAAGTTGAATATGCTTGGTGTTGATTGCCGTTGTGTTGGATCCTATGAAGAAGTTGAATTATGTGAGTTTCTATTATCGATAAATTTATGATGATGAATCGAGAATCATTGAGATATATGATAAGGTGAAGAACGCAATGGAGCAATTGTATTAATTTTATGAACAATCTTTTGCTTCAAGCAATCAAAGCTGCGGTGGCGAAAATCCGAGTGCTAGTACTAGTAGTTCCAATTCCGTTGGTAATGAAGCTAGCAGCAAGTATGACATCTAAGTTTGGCGAAAAACCTTTATGCTCTCAAAGAAAAAAGTGCATGATGGCAACAAATCTAAGCTTGATCAGTATCTTCGAGATAAAGATGAAGAGGCTCTTGGTCTTGATCTTCGGATGTGATGGAAGACCATCGGCTCAAAATATAAAATTCTATTTTTGATGACTCGGGATATTTTGTCTATTCCCGTAACTACCGTTGCTTCGGAGTCGACTTTTAGTACATCGGGTTGCGTGCTTGATAGCTTTTGAAGTTCATTGACTCCTAAAGTTGTGGAAGCTTTGCTTTGCATACAATATTGATTAAGAGCCGTTCGTATGCCAATTAACATTGAAGAGTGCATTGAGAATGCAAAAAAGTTTGAGTTAGGTAAGTGAAGTTTATATGTTCATATATTGTAATTCCTTTGTATATATTTTGAATGAACGTTCTATGTAATCTCTTCTTTTTTTTTTTTAGATATGATTGTCTTAATAGAATATTATCATCAATAAATAGAGCTTACGGGTTGAAGTGGAATTGTTATATGTGGTGAGGCTTTCTATTAATTGTTTCAATTTAGTTAACAGTAATTTTACTTTAGAACTAATATTAATTTGTTGTTTCGTTTGGTTTCCGGTGGTTAGATTTCGGGTCTCGTGCGATCGGAAGAGAGGCTCGTGATAAGCCGTTTGCATATGGTGTTTCAATTAGCAATTTTTGTTTGTTTCATCCTATCATGATTTGTAATTAGCTATGTTATTCGACTTTAAGCCGGTTTAAGTGTGAGGACTTTTAGTGGGATTTTATGAAAGGATGAAACAAAAAGAGAGATTGGATTTTATGCCCGATTTGTACGTCCTTTATCCTTGTTGATGTTGCACTATCCATTTGATATTATGAAGCATGAGTTTCTCTAATTTAGTTCTCATTGCCAGGAAACAAATCCTTCCTCGTAGCTCCATTTGACTCTATATAAATGTATTTTGTTTTGATGCAAAGGGAGTTGTATTAACATGTTCTCGGGTACCCTAGAATCGGACCCCGAACCTATAACAGGGTAGGTTCCGGGTTCCAAGTTTTAGGATATGTAAAATAGGTTCTAAGTTTCGAAAAATAAGGAACTCGTCTTGGTGGGTAGGTTCCGGGTTCCAGGTTTTAGGTAGAACCTACCCGGAACTTGAAACCGCTCTCCTCTAGGAAATATTTGCATGAAGAGATAGACAGCGGCACCAACTTGGAAGATGAGAGTGAGCAAATGCCACCCCCAAAACGAATTGTCCATCAAAGAGAAGGCGGTAGTGGTGTTTGGACCGCCAAGATGTAACAAGAGAAATGAGGCCTATAATGCTTGAAGAGATATGTCTACTTCAGCTATACAATCGCATGAATTGCCTTTGTTGTGAGAAATGAGCCCAATCCCATATACAACTACCGAGTCAGCCATCAAGCAGGCCAACCACAAGAGGAAAACAATGCGGCGGTTTGCTATTTTCTTCCTAAAGGGTGCAAATAGAATGAGAAATACCTAGAGTGAAAGGCTTAGTAGGACGGAGCCTCGGATGTTCAATTTGTTCCACAGATCCGAAATAGAGCTAAATGCCATGTTTTTGCTTAGTTTGAACTTTATCGATCCTCTTGTTTGTAAGAAGGAAGAAAAGAATCTATTCAAAAACCCAAGAATATAAAAGAAATCGTGAACCAACCATTTCGCAAATGAACATAAGAAAGGTATCTTGTGCATAAATGGCAAAAGAAAAGTATCTTGCACTTGATGTGTGGGGCAAATGAGAAGATGGTTGCACAGAATGATCGAACAAAGCATTCATGGTGGCTCAAAGCCACGAATAGCGACAGAGCGAAGGAAGTGGGAGCAGAGGAAAAAGTACATTCGCATCTCCTCTTTCAAGTTTGGAATCAAAGAACAAAAAAAAACAAAAACAAAAACAAAGAGAGCATATTTTCCTCACGCAAGAGAAAATTCCCAAATTGAAATTCTCTCTTCGTGTGATGATTGAGCAGATTCCTAGTAGGGCTTACCCTCCTTTAGGACGTATAAAAAAGAATGACAAACTAAATGCACTTTTTAGCAAAATTCATGACTATACCAAGGATCGTCGACCCGAGTTCCTCGTCTCGTACTCACGTGTGTTTGCGAGATAGCACTGACAATATCATCTAAGTATCAACAATACACAAAAAATCGCGTGCTTTGAAAAAAATGTTCTCGTGATGAACTAACAAACATGAATATGGCGTTTCTAATAGTTGAAGAGAATTTTCGAACATTCACCCTCGACCTCCACCACATATGCTCGCTTGAGCTTCCATCTTAAAACACACGCAAATGAAGTCTCCTGTCAACAGTCAACTAGATAGTGTATTCTCAGTTCTCATCCAAAGGAAAAGTCGAGCTTTGCCAAAGGATAAAAGGCGGTTAATTATAAACAGGCGGTTAGTATCTCAGCAACAAGACACTGCGCAATCTCAGTTCTCATCCTATCTCTAATCCACACGCAACATCATGCTAGATCTATCGCCAACAGTTCTGTTCGCGGGAAACTCTGGCCACAGTAAGGTCAGAACATTTGACAGCGCTGCTACACAACGTTTCTCACGGCCGTCACCTTACAATTCACAGCCCTATTTTGTCACAAGCTAAACTAAAATCAGACTTCAGTCCTTATTTTTCAGCTACCTCGTTACGATTTGGATATGCAGCCATGCAGGAGCAATGCTGCGGCTGTTGGCCCGGTGCTCTGTTCTTGCAGAGGGTGTGTTTTGCAATTAGCAACGGGTTCATTGGCAAAGTTGGACATAGCCTCGGCCTTTCAATTGCTACCAAATGATGCAGTCGAATCTTTTTGAGCCATCAGTTGGTTAACAATTCACATGTCTCCTACAACCAAACAAACATGAATGGTCAAACGAGATATTGACATGTTACGCCAACAACATTATGCCCATTTGTTAATAATCGAAGCTGAGATAAAACATTTACCATGTCTTCCTGTCTCAGGATATTAGGCAGCTCAAAGAATGTCCTTTCATCAAAGCTACTGCAGAGAATAAGGGAAGATACTGTTAAGATAAGCCCCAATCTGGTTGGGAAGGTGACTTGGACGTAGTTTACTCAATGACTGTTAGAAATGGTGCGCTGGTAAGTCTCAAAAACAGAAATCTCACTCCTCATCGATCTATACATTTCTGATGCAGTCGTAAAGGATGAGTTGGAGCTTCCTCCTCCCGTTCTTAAGGACGCTGTCCTTGCGGCATTGGCATCTGCCAAGAGCAATCACTAGAAAGTTAGAAATCTATGACTTCAGATGAAGTAAGAACAGGACATAATACGAAGAAGCAGCAGGAAGAGAGCATCAAACTTAAGAATAAGATACAGAAAATCAATGATTTTCATTCTAGACGCAAGAATTCTCAAGAAATGACAAATCCCATTACATGCGTATTCCTAGAGACATGAGCTATTACAACTGCAAGAAAAGAAAATATGCAATGGTCATGAATCTAATCATGCACGAAAACTAATGTCAATAATCTCTTGTTGCCCTAGATACTTCCCAAAAACCCAGAAATAGACATTTTCACAGTTAGGAATAATCAACAGACACAAATAGTGAAAAAGAACTAAAACAATCTGCCATAATGCAGCCAGATAACCAAAAAAGAGGGGAAGAAAGATTCGTACATTACGCAAGTCTTTAACATGTACAATGATGATTGTTATATCATCCGTTCGGTTTCCAAGAGCCAACCATAGTTTATATGATTCTCCAGCAATGGCAGCGCATGCATCTCTAGGATCAGGATAACTTGCCACCTGTACGAAGAAACGTGAATAAAATAAGTTCAATGGAATATGGAAATATAAGATGCAAAGTAGTCCAATGTTCACAAGATCACCAGAATGATCCCATGTGAGGAGCTCCCACAACAATTTCAGATATTGCACAACTTAAGTTTCGAATAAACACAGCAGAAAACAGACTGAAGTCCAGATGCTATGAGCAGTGCCTGCTAGTGGGCTGCTTACTTGTATACATTTCCATAAAATCAAAGTACAATGCCTTATTAGTCATAAAGTTTCAATAGCAAAATATATCCAATGTAGAAGCAAATTATACATGAGATTGCTAGGTGACTGTGGCAAGAAGAGCTGGACAGTAAGAGGCATCATGGTTTTGACGAGGGTGCAGACAAAGTGGAGAATTGCCTTAGATAAACTGTTATACGAGGGAAGATGCTCAACTGGTAGATAAAACCAGTACAAGGCAAGGATGCGAAAGTAGAAGTGTGGTCAAGATGGTCAAGGCATCCACGAAGAACTGATGGTCCAAAAAGCTCAAATGGGACCTCCAGGAGATCGCAGAGGAGATATCCATGTTCAATAGGAAAGTCCAGTTGTAAGAAGTAAGTCGTTTGTGCGGATGGAATATTGCTTTCGATAGTCCCCAATTTTTTTCTTACGATTTTTTGAACAAAATATCAATCTGTTTTTGAGTTCCGATTTGCCTGGACCAATACATCATTTTCTTTTAGTTTTTCTGGGATCAGGAAAAAAGTTCAATGTATAGCACAATGAAATATCAAACAGAAGAATAGCATGGTGAGTAGAGATGCAAAACAGATTCGTCAGTTTCTTCTTCCTGCTTTTGCTACTGCATTTGCCTCTTCCAGTTACAAAAATCCTCGAGGACTATGGTTTTGGTAGTCAACTTAAGTAGATAAAAAATAAAACAAGAACACAGTGTCAAAGCGCAAAGCAAAGGACAATGGCAAAGTTTTTTACAGTCAACTGCTCCAGATCATCCATTTTGCTAGTGCAGCAATATACACCCTATGAGAGAATCATTCAATATCGATTTGTTGGTGGTGGGGTATGAGGACAGCAAGAGATTGAACATATAAATAGAACAGCAAATGAAAATGGCTGCCAATCAATTAAGAATAGGAAGAAAAGCCTTACCATATCGACAACGGCTTGGCTAGAGAGAAACTCAAAAACTCCATCACTTGCAACAACAAAGAACAAATGATCAGGTGTGAGCTGAAACATGGACACTTCAGGATCGGCAATCACACCAATTGTCTCAGCTGTACTATCTCCTATACTCCTTGTGAAGGCAGTGCCGGGATAGTTTCCATTCTGAACCCACAGCCTCGGAGGATCACTGCCTTCACTCTCTTCATCACCCCATGTCTGTATATCAGGATCCTTTAGCCCATCCACTTGATCATCGCTCAGAACCCTGGCTCCACAAAGCTTCACTCTCTCATACTCGTCTCGCCTAAATGGGGTTTGATCAGAGGACAAATCCTCAGCTAAAACTCTGTCACCAACTTTAAGTGCGATAACTGCCCGTGAATCACCCACATTTGCAACATGAAGCTTATCCCCAACAACAAGAACTGTAATAGCGGTAGTACCACTCTCCGTGTCGTCTATCTCGCTATCACGCAACTCGTGATTTGTCCTTACAAGCGCCGAACTATAGGCGTTATCGGGATCGTCCAATAGTCTAGGGTCATTTGCTAAGATATCCACCAATCTGTCTCTAACGAAATTGGAACACTGGGCACCAAATTGACCATGCCCATCAAACACACCAAAGAAATGGAGATTTGGGTTACCTTGAACTTGAGTACGAATGCAAAAGCTATCTTGGTTTTCCTTGTCAGGCCGATTGGGGTAGTAAGCACGCTGCGTCAGAACAGAGTACTCCAAACGAAAGTTGTGTGAAGGAACAGGCACACGCTCTATGGACCTCTTAGTGAGTATGTGCTTTCCATGGACACTGAATTGACTCACCTCGTGAAACTCCCGAGAATCGCTGTCCGAAGATCGTGGGCGGTGCCCACAACACTTCCCATGCACACAGCCCATGCAGGATGACCCTTCAGGGAGGCCAAAAGAAAGAATTTCTCCACAGCAGACCACCTGTTTGATAAAAGTTTCGAAAAAAATGACGGAGCACAAAAACTTCGGGTTCAGAGTCGCCTTTGTCAGCAACACCTCCAGAAAATCGGCAGATGGGCCCCCGCAGGAACAAACTCCGAAGCTCCTAACGTGGTCATGTCGCGCGGGCGGCAATCCCCAGGAGCACAATTCGGAAATGCAGCCAACAAGCCCTCAAAGCAAAGACAGCTAAGCCAGCTTCCGCGAACAACGCAGTCTTACTGGAAGGTTTTTCGAGAAAAGATGTCAAGATCGGCGCGGAACATCCACAATTCAATAAGCAAGGAACTTCACCACCAAAATTCAAGAAAAGCCCCCGAATCGAATCCCAAAAAAACAGAGAGAGAGAGAGAGAGAGAGAGAGAGAAGAGAAAGCGAGGAACTTTTCCGGCTAATCAGAGACGGCGACAGAAACAAGAGGAGGTGGAGTTCTACCGAGGGAGCTGTAGTTGGTTCCGGGCGCAAGATCACGGCTCGAGAAGGGAGCAGAGCGGACTGAAGGCCGTTTAAAAAAACCAGCGAGAAAGAACGAAATTCAAAAGAGAAACTGTAGCGAAGAACAGGGATGGTATGCGAATTTATGGGCGTCAAAATGAACGACGAATGATTGATGATTCGATTCGATTCGAACTGCAGAGAGAGAGAGAAGGAATGCTACCCGTTGCGTGCGCGAGGGGGTTTGTCTTGTCCTCTCTGGCTCGGGAGCCCCATGCCCCCTCCTAGAACCCACGCCCTCCCATGAAAATTTCCAATGGAGCTTTGCTTTGATTCCTTGGCTTCTCTGTTTCAATTTTCAAATTTCAGTTGCCCGACTCTCTGTTTGTCTCTCTCTCTCTCTTTTTCCTTTTTAAAAAACTTTCAAAAGTTTGTTATCTCCACGAAATTTCATGTATGGCTTTTGTTGAGTGGCCGTCTAAATGGACTGTTAAGTACTTAGCCAGAACAATGTTAAAGTCCCTACGAAGTCGGACCAAAAAAAATATGTTCGTATGAAGCGTGTAAGTTGTATTTTGAAATTTGAATTTTCAAATATATGCCAAACTCCTAAAGGAAAAAGCCACAAAAAATCACAAACTATATCCATTGTGACACATTTATCCTAAACTTCTTTTTGTGTCACAAAAAAAACTTTTATCCATGCGATACATTTACCTCAAACTTATACTAGTATGGCCATTCATCTCAATTTTTTTTGTGACAATAAAAATTCTAAAATTGTATCCGTGTGATACATTTACCTCAAAAATTAGGGCAAATATGTCACAAGCCTACAAGTTTGGGATTTTTGTGTTACAAAAAGATAATTTGAGACAAATGTATCCCGTTGATATAAGTTTGAAATTTTTTGTGTCATAAAAAATACTTGGGTTAAATATGTCACACGGATATAAGTTTGGGGTTTTTGGTGTTATAAGAAAAAATTTAAGGTAAATGTGTCTCGGTGGACATAGTTTAGAGTTTTTTATGGTATTTTCCCAACTCCTAATGAGTATCAATAACAAGACCTTCATAACTGTTGGTCAAGGGTCGGGGACAGGCAAGGGTTGCAATGCCCTCGCCATGGCCTTCAACACCCTTGGATGGCCGCGGTGAAAATAGAAAGAAAGAAAATAAAAAATTTGAAATCAATATAAAATTTGAAATAATTTTAAAATAATTAAAAAATTATTCATGTCAACATGGATTGCACCACGTAGGGTGGCTAGATCTGACCGAACCGGCCACGTTAGTAATTTTCGATTAGAATTAGATGGAAGACTACATTACAAATTACTTAAAGGGTGTAGAAATAAATTGGCAAAACCTTAAAAAGGCTTAGAAATTAAATTGGCACAATTAAAAAGTTTATGACTGAATTAACAAATAGACAAAAATTCTATGACTGATTTAACACAATTAAAAAAGTTTAAGAATGAACTGACTACCGTGCGATAGGTTTATGACTTCTTAGATAATTTTCTCGATTTTGAGAGGTCATAATCCCATCCGGGTTAATGAATGGAAGTGCAATGGGAGTAGGGACAAAAGCTTCTTGCCAAATACCTTAAAAACTCTTTTAATGATATTATGTATTGGAGAAACAAGTCGATTTGGAAAAGGGCAATGCTAAAATTCTACAACAATTAAGGTGCTTTGGAGCTGTGCGAGGCTGCAGTTTGATGACCATCTTGCAGCTGAACGATTGAAAACGCGCGGAAACCCGATAAATGACGTGAAATGCTTTGAATTCACCGATTGACAGAACAAAGGCAAAACTTCCGAGGCACAAGCTCTTGGGATTGTAGAATGGGCCATGTCCCTTATGGTGTGCTTCATTCCCAGTCTGAAAATACTTATGTCTGCATGTAGTAAGTTCAACCTCGATACGTAGAATTCATTTTTGTTGAAAACGGTCCATTTTTCACACATGACATTACGAGTGGATCGCCTTCTCTATGCGTGGATTTTTAAACGGTCCCAAAATCGGATTATATATGACAAGCTTTATCTTTACGGTACACAAAACCTGACTTTATTAGTGCATGCAGACAGACATGCTCATATCTTTTCCCCTTTGCCCTTCCCTTTTCTTTTATTCATTCTTTTTGGTTCATTTGATTTTCACTTTTGTATATTGAATTGTCTACCTGCGGGCACACATATGTACGTACATATTCCCATTAGCTATAGGGCACGTATGGTAACTCTTCTATTTCGAAATCAACGTTTGGCGTGAAGTTGATTTTTTCTACTTCCCGCTCTAGAAGTTGATTTATGATAAGAGGAAAGCGTCCGATAACGGGACGAAATTTCTACTTACGGAATAGAAATTCGTTTAGTAAAGGTTAAAAATTTTTACTTTTGAAATATTATTAACATAAAAATTTCTACGAAAAGTTATTGTCGGCGGCCAAAATTTTTTTACTTCATTTTTAATTTTTAAAAATTTATTTAAAAAATAATATTTAATAATTTTTTTTACTCCAACGATCAGACACAGCCACCGGAAGACGGCTGCAGGCGGAGGCATGGTTGGGAGAAAGATGAAAATGAAAAGAAACCGTGAGATAGATATTGATGTTGAGAGATTTTTACCGAAAGAGAAGTAACTTTTCTTAATTTCTGGAATTGGCTCAAAGACAATTTCAGAAAATAGAAATTTACTTAAAAATTTATATTAATAAATAAATTTTTTCTTCAAAAGTAATTTTAAAGTAGATATTCATTTACGAAAATATTACCATGCGCTCTTTATAAGGCTACGAAACCCTCGTCAACCAACTCTTACTTATTCTTCTTCACTTTCCAAGCACAGCAACAACTGCTGACAAGGACTCCATTCGCTACCTTTCTCTTCACTGTTTGCAGAGATGAGAGACCCACTTCAAGAAAGACAAAATAAAAAAAGAGGGAGAGGGAGGGAGAGGTCGAGGGAGAGGTCGATCCACCCACACGCCTGCTCACACGCACGATCCGCACACCTCACCATCCAATCTTTTCGGGCCAGATAATTCTCCAGAAGCAAGAAAAGTCTGATGCGTTGTTCTTGGAGTCTTGTCAGCTTCCCCGCTTGGAAAAGGCAGGTTGCCTATGACTTTTCAGCTTTGTCTCTCCTCGGGTTCGGAGGTTTTTTCTTTAACGGATGTATGCAGACCCCCCACGTACGCTTCAGAAGCCTTGCTTTTGTAAAGAGGCTGTTATGAGAAAAAGGGTGGGAGAGAGATCTGGCATTCTGAGTAAGGATGCATACGAACTTTGCTTTAGAGAGAGGTTTTCGGATAACAAAAGTAGGTTTCCCATGACCAAAGAGCACCCAATTCTCCATCTCTTTAACTTTAAAACTCTTGATACATGCTTTTCATATATCTCTTTTCTTTCTTTCTTTCTAGAAAGCTCTTACGTGTTTTTGTAGTCTAAGTAGCACCGACACCGATACGTGATACACGACACGATATGACACGTCGACACATCACTATAAAAAAAAATAAAAAATTCCGATACGTTGGGAGACACTTTATATATTAAATATGTATATGTGTATATATATAACAAATTATAAATTTTGGATTAAGGATTACCTAGTAGGAAGAGATGCATTAAGATTGCACGTGTGCGAGTTCAAACAGATCTCAAGAAATTGCATGCAAGTTATAAACATTCAGAAAAAAGGCAACCATTTGTTAATTAATAGTTGATTCATAGACATGGCAATATATATTTATATATACACACACAACCAATTTCTTTTTCGTCCACTTGTTCTCCTTCCATGTCCTCTCTGGGGTGTAGCACAACAGTTCAACCCGACCCTCTTCCTTTGACCGAATCACGTTGCCTGAAGCTCCCTCAAGGGATGCTATGGTGAGCCAATCTGGCTCCTCTCCTAATTTACGCCGCAAGTCATTTGATCTTCAGGATGTGGTCAAAGATTCAATGTATAGAGAAGCACCTTGGTACTTCAACAATGTTCGGGACCTTTCGAGACCAACTTATGAAGCAAGAGACGGGGGTGTCCATCCGATATCGAAGGATGCCCCTCAATTTTCTTATGATGGAAGATAGCTAAACCATTTGTCCTTTGAATCACGGGAAATAATTAAATCCACCCCAAGCCGAAAGAGCTACCAGAATTTCACTAGACAAAAGCGAGAGTTTAATCCTGAGCTCTAGAGCTCTAACTGTAATAAAAAACCAATCTTCTAAGGAGTGTGTCGACGGATAGCGGCAACTCGAATGAGAAGTTGGTTGATCCGGTGTGGAACAAGATGACATTTAAGTCACAACCAAAGTAAAAGAGAAAAAGAGACAAATAGGGGATGCATGTCTCCTACATTGATGGCGAGGGAGAAAGACAAATATGAAGTCTCTTTAAGAAGTCAGGGATGAGATTTAAAAGCTCACAAGTTAGAGGAAAGAGTCCCACATTGGCTATCTAGTAAGGATAGCAAGTATGATGACTTTTTACAATGCGAGTGATGAGACATGGATACTTCCTTCTCTCGCTTATTTGGATACATTGAACTGCACTATAAATAATTTATTTTAATGGAAAGCCCTCCATAGTAGCTTGCTAAATTGAGGGCTTTAGAGTGAGTTTGTTTTTTTTTTTTTTTTTTTGGGACACGTGAGTGGAAGGCATATCCTCGGCGTTGACTACGTGTTGGATTTTGGATTTTTGACACGCGTTGACTACGTGTCGGACGCGTGTCCATGTCGATTGTGTGTCGTGTACGCGCACCTCTTATGCATCGGTGCTTCATAGTCTATAGTCATCTTATTATCGAAAAAATTACAAAAAAATTAGATTAAATTCAATTACAAAATGTTTAGCATTCTCTCGGGAATGAATTGCCATAATTACAATAAATTTAGAGAGAGGCTTCTAGATAACAAAAGTAAGGTTTCCCATGACCAAAGAGCACCCAATTCTCCATCTTTTTAACTTTAAAAATCCTAATACATGCTTTCCATATATCTCTTTCCTTTCCTTCTTGCTAGAAAGTTCTTACGTGTTTGAATAGTCATCTTATTATCGAAACATTAAAAAAAACAATAGATTAAATTCAATTGCAAAATGTTTAGCATTCTATTGACAAAATAATAATTTAGGAATGAATTAGCATAATTACAATAAATTTAGAGAGAGGCTTTTGGATAACAAAAGTAGGGTTTCCCATTACCAAAGAGCACCCAATTCTCCATCTTTTTAACTTTAAAAATCCTGATACATGCTTTCCATATATCTCTTTCCTTTCCCTCTCGCTAGAAAGCTTTGACGTGTTTGTACAGTCATCTTATCATTGAAAAAATTACCAAAATAAAAGATTAAATTCAATTGCAAAATGTTTAGCATTCTATTGACAAAATAAAAGTTTAGGAATGAAATGTCATAATTACAATAAATTTAGAGAGAGGCTTTTGGATAACAAAAGTAGGGTTTCCCATTACCAAAGAGCACCCAATTCTCCATCTCTTTAACTTTAAAAATCCCGATACATGCTTTGCATATATCTATTTCCTTTCCCTCTCGCTAGAAAGCTCTCACGTGTTTGTATAGTCATCTTATCATCGAAAAAATTACAAAAAAAAAAATAGATTAAATTCAATTGCAAAATGTTTAGCATTCTATTGACAAAATAAAAGTTTAGGAATGAAATGACATAATTACAATAAATTTAGAGAGAGGCTTTTGAATAACAAAAGTAGGACTTCCCATGACCAAAGAGCATCCAATTCTCCATTTCGTTAACTTTAAAAATCATGATACATGCTTTTCATATATCTCTTTCCTTTCCTTCTCGCTAGAAAGCTCGACGTGTTTCTATAGTCATATTATTATCAATAAAATTACAAAAAAAAATTATATTATATTCAAATGCAAAATGTTTAGCATTCTATTGACAAAATAAAAGTTTAGGAATGAATTGGCATAATTATAATAAATTTAGAGAGAGGCTTTTGGATAACAAAAGTAAGGTTTTCCATGACAAAAGAGCACCCAATTCTCCATCTCTTTAACTTTAAAAATCCGGATACATGCTTTCCATATATCGCTTTCTTTTCCTTCTCGCTAGAAAGCTCTACCGTGTTTCTAAAGTCATCTTATTATCAAACAAATTACAAAAAAAAATATATTAAATTCAATTGCAAAATGTTTAGCATTCTATTGACAAAATAAAAGTTTAGGAATGAATTGACATAATTGCAATAAAATTAGAGAGAGGCTTTTGGATAACAAAAGTAAGGTTTCCCTATAGTCATCTTATTATCGAAACAATTACAAAAAATAAAAAATAGATTAAATTCAATTGCAAAATGTTTGGCGTTCTATTGACAAAATAAAAATTTAGTACTTGAATTGACATAATTACAATAAATTTAGAGAGAGGCTTTTGGATAACAAAAGTAGGGTTTCCCACGACCAAAGAGCACCCAATTCCCCATCTCTTTAACTTTAAAAATCCCGATGCACGCTTTCCGTATATCTCTTTCCTTTTCCTTCTCTCTAGAAAGCTCCGACGTGTTTCTATAGTCATCTTATTATCGAAAAAATTACAAAAAAAATTAGATTAAATTTAATTGCAAAATGTTTAGCATTCTATTGACAAAATAAAAGTTTAGGAATGAATTGGTATAATTACAATAAATTTAGAGAGAGGCTTTTGGATAACAAAAGTAGGGTTTCCCATGACCAAAGAGCACCCAATTATCTATCTCTTTAATTTTAAAAATCCCGATACATGCTTTCCATATATCTCTTTCCTTCCTTTCTCGCTAGAAAGCTCGACGTGTTTCTATAATCATCTTATTATCAAAAAAATTACAAGAAAATTAGATTAAATTCAATTGCAAAATGTTTAGCATTCTATTGACAAAATAAAAGTTTAGGAATGAATTAACATACTTGCAATAAATTTAGAGAGAGGCTTTTGGTTAACAAAAGTAGGGTTTCCCATGACCAAAGAGCACCCAATTCTCCATCTCTTTAATTTTAAAAAACCTGATACATGCTTTCCATATATCACTTTCCTTTCCCTCTCGCTAGAAAGCTCGACGTGTTTCTATAGTCATCTTATTATAGAAAAAATTATAAAAAAATTAGATTAAATTCAATTGCAAAATATTTAGCATTCTATTGACAAAATAATAATTTAGGAATGAATTGGCATAATTACAATAAATTTAGAGAGAGGCCTTTGGATAACAAATGTAGGGTTTCCCATGACCAAAGAGCACCCAATTTCCCATCTCTTTAACTTTAAAAAGCCTGATGCATGCTTTCCGTATATCTCTTTCCTTTCCTTCTCGCTACAAAGTTCCGACGTGTTTCTATAGTCATCTTGTTATCGAAAAAATTACAAAAAAAAAAAGATTAAATTCAATTGCAAAATGTTTAGCATTCTATTGACAAAAAAAAAAGTTTAGTACTGAATTGACATAATTATAATAAATTTAGAGAGAGGCTTTTGGTTAACAAAAGTAGGGTTTCCCATGACCAAAGAGCACCCAATTCTTCATCTCTTTAACTTTAAAAATCCTGATACATGCTTTCCTTATATCTCTTTCTTTCCCTTCTCGCTAGAAAGCTCTGTCATGTTTCTATAGTCATCTTATTATCGAAAAAATTACAAAAAAATTAGATTAAATTCAATCGTAAAATGTTTAGCATTCTATTGACAAAATAAAAGTTTCGGAATGAATTGGCATAATTACAACAAATTTAGAGAGAGCCTTTTGGATAACAAAATAAGGTTTCCCATGACCAAAGAGCACCCAATTCTCCATCTCTTTAACTTTAAAAATCCTAATACATGCTTTCCATATATCTCTTTCCTTTCATTCTCGCTAGAAAGCTCGACTTGTTTCTATAGTCATCTTATTATCGAAAAAATTTCAAAAAAAGAAGATTAAATTCAATTGCAAAATGTTTAGCATTCTATTAACGAAATAAAAGTTTAGGAATGAATTGGCATAATTACAATAAATTTCGAGAGAGGTTTTTGGATAACGAAAGTGGTGTTTCCCATGACCAAAGAGCACCCAATTCTCTAACACTTTAACTTTGAAAATCATGATACATGCTTTCTATATATCTCTTTCTTTTCCTTCTCGCTAGAAAGCTCCGACGTGTTTCTATAGTCATCTTATTATCGAAAAAATTAAAAAAAAAATAGATTAAATTCAATTGCAAAATGTTTAGCATTCTATTGACAAAATAAAAGTTTATGAATGGATTGGCATAATTACAATAAATTTAGAGAGAGGCTTTTGGATAACAAAAGTAGGGTTTCCCATGACCAAAGAGCACCCAATTCTCTATCTCTTTAATTTTAAAAATCCCGATACATGCTTTCCATATATCTCTTTCCTTCCTTTCTCGATAGAAAGCTCCGACGTGTTTCTATAATCATCTTATTATCGAAAAAATTACAAAAAAAATAGATTAAATTCATTTGCAAAGTGTTTAGCATTATATTGACAAAATAAAAGTTTAGGAATGAATTGGTGTACTTGCAATAAATTTAGAGAGAGGCTTTTGGTTAACAAAAGTAGGGTTTCCCATGACCAAAGAGCACCCAATTCTCCATCTCTTGAACTTTAAAAATCATGATACATGCTTTCCATATTTCTCTTTCCTTCCCTTCTCGCTAGAAAGCTCGACATGTTTCTATAGTCATCTTATTATAAAAAAAATTACAAAAAAAATTATATTAAATTCAATCGTAAAATGTTTAGCACTATATTGACGAAATAAAAATTTAGGAATGAATTGGCACAATTACAATAAATTTATAGAAAAGCTTTTGGATAACAAAAGTAAAGTTTGCCATGACCAAAGAGCACCCAATTCTCCATCTCTTTAACTTTAAAAATCCTGATACATGCTTTCCATATCTTTCTTTCATTCCCTTCTCACTAGAAAGCTCGACGCATTTCTATAGTCATCTTATTATCGAAAAAATTAAAAAAAAATAGATTAAATTCAATTGCAAAATAAATTGGCATAATTACAATAAGTTTAGGATTTTTTTGGTAATTATCTCATATTTTCTGTTTCAAATTTCTTCCTTACCTTTTTATTGGGATTGATTCGTTACATTTTTGTTTTTCCTATTTTTGAAGCTTGTGTAGTTTTCATAGGATTTTTTTGGGTCTGAGGTTTTCATAGGATTCGCAAGGTGGGAAAAAGATAAAGAAGAGTGGAAGCAAAGGACCTTTATTAGGTGTTATAAATACACATAAATTAACACAAAAAAAAAAGACAAAAGGATATCTGGGGTGCCAAAATTTGTATATGGTGCTCACTTTAGTGCCAATATTTGTTTTGATAACTTAAGTGCCAATTTTTTTTAAAAACGTTTATTTGAGTGCCAACTCCGATGAACAACACCGGAAATCCTACGTGGTGTCCATGTGGCTCACGGAGGATCCCAGTCAGCAAAAGAAAAAGGCAAAAAATTTAAAAAAATTCCATGTAATATTATAAAAATTAAGAATAAGGAAATTACCAAAAAATAAGCTAGAAAAAAAAAAAAATTGAAATGAGATATGGGGTGAGGGCTTGCACAGCCATCGCCACCGCCGCCCCACCATCATCGGCAAGGGTGGGGGATGGGCCAGTGGGGGTCGCCGAGCCCCACCAATGGTCGGTAACCCCGGCTGGTGGTGGTGGCGTGGACTTAACCTCGCCGGTCGGCTTTGCCCGACCCAGACGGGGCTCGACCTCACCCAGTTTGCGAGGTTGAGCCTATGCCGCCCACGGCCATCCCCCACTAACGTATGCTTTTTTTTTTCTTAGTTTTAGCTTAGTTTTTACTGATTTAGCTTTGTTCAATTTTTTCCAATATTACGTGAAAATTGCTTTTAATTTTTGCCTTTTTTTTGCCACGGATATTGCCTTTTTTTTTTAAAAAAATCCACGTAATATTAAAAAATTAATAAAAAAGTGCCACGTGTACCGTTTGGCCTGAATTGTCACTTAAGTGATTGTTTTTTGCCGAAATTGTCACTTAAGTGATCGTTCTTTCTTCGATTTGATACTTAAGTAATCCAAAAAATATATTGGTATCATAGTGAGCGTCGTACGCAAATATTGGCACTCCAGGTGTCCTTTTACCAAAAAAATACCAAAAAAGTCACAAACCTTTTGCATTGAGATCAATTTCGTCATAATCCTTTAGTTTAGTTCATCCAGGCAATTCGATTAAACCAATGATAGTGCATGAATTTGGAAAGCTTTGTCACATTTGGTCAGCCGTCGGAAAATAACCAAATGAAAAAATAATTGGCCACATATAACTCTGATTTTTTGGGCATTCATGTTGATATTAGCATATATAGGCGAAAATAAAAAAGACAAAATTTTTGGAATATAATTTAAAGAAGCACAACGGATCTATTAGAGTTGTGCATTGTTAAATAATTTCTAGCATATGTTCACTTTTATGATTCACAAGTTCATGCTTGATCTGAGAATCTCCGAAATTTTTCTTTTCCAGGTCAGGTTGGGTCGCTGAAGAAGTGATCATACTTCTAAGTTGACTGAATACCAACCGACCTTAATATGTATAAAGTTTCACCGGGGAGGATCACCACGGATGCGAATTTCCCAGCTTTGTATCTAAAGCATTGTACCCCAATCTAAGAGATTGAGGAAAATAAGATAAATGATTTCTAAACTTTGATTTAATGTGCATTATCGATTCTGACTTTTTAATTTGTTCAATGTTCAATGTAGCCCTTCCGTTTACTCAAACAACAAATTAGATGTTATATGATGACATCTATTATTAGACGTTGAGTTGTGTTTTTAAAAATAGCAAGTCAATATGTCCATCATTTTATCCATCTACTTTAAAAAAGGAAAAAAAGTGATCATAGCATTAACATATCCATTGTTATTTGATGACATTGATTATTATATTATAATTTGGGATAAGTATCTTACTTGGATAATTCATATATTTTTTTTTATGTTATTGTTTACCATTCAAACTTAATGGATTGAAAGCCACGTTCTTAAATTTCGTTTACTTGAATTATCGAAAAGACGATTTTGAACATTTTCATATAGTCTAAGAATTAAATTGAACATTTTCCAACAGTTTAAGGATGATGTTGGGCAAATCAAAAGTTTAGGAACGATATTAGACATTGATCTATATTCGGGAGATTATTTGTGTCATTTTTTCGGGAGATTACATTGAATTCTTCTTAACATTGATCCTAATTGGAACTAAATAGGACTTACGTGAAGCTATATATGGGGTGCTTGACAACCATTCTGTTCCATAAATAGATTTTTGGCTAGAAATAAATTTTTCTATTTTTGTTTCTGGATAAGTTTTTGAGCAAAAACATACGTTTGATAATAACATAAAATTTGTTATCCTGAAACAGAAGTTCATTTGACAATTATTGAAAATTTATAGTTCTAGAAATTATTAATTACTATTTAAAAATAAAAAAAATATTATTTATTTTTTACTCCGGTGGTTGTGGCGGCTGGTAGTGGTGGGCGATCGCAGTAGGTGGAGGTCGGCGAGCGGAGGGTGGCGATGGGTGGCGAGAGGTTGAAGTTCATTTTTTAACAAAAAAATACGTTTGATAACGACATAAAATTTTTGATCGAACAAAAGTTCATTTGACAATTATTGAAAATTTATAATTCTAGAAATTTTTAATTACTATTTAAAAATAAAAAAAATATTATTTATTTTTTACTCCGGTGGTGGCGGCGGTGGTTGCGGCGACCGGTGGTGGTGGGCGATCGCACGTGGATGGAGGTCGGCGGGCGGAGGGTGGCGATGGGTGGTAGAGGTTGAAGTTCATTTTTGAGCAAAAAAATACGTTTGATAATGACATAAAATTTTTGATCCCGGAACAGAAGTTCATTTGACAATTATTGAAAATTTATAGTTCTAGAAATTATTAATTACTATTTAAAAATAAAAAAAATATTATTTATTTTTTACTCCGGTGGTGGCGACGGTGGTTGCGGCGGTGGTGGTGGTGGGCGATCGTAGCTAGTGGAGGTCGACGGGCGAAGGGTGGCGAGAGGTTGGCGGTGGGCAATAGTTGGCAGCGAGGTGATGGTCGGTTGCGCGGGGTTAGCGGTGGCCGGTGGCGGTGACAAGCGGTGGGTAGCGATGAGGAGGGGGCAACAACGGGTGGTGGTTAGCGGTGGGCGGCGGCCGACCATGGTTGAGGTGGCCGGTGGAGGTCGGCGGCGGCCGGTGGAGGATGGCGGTGGTTGGTGGCGGGCGGTGGTCGGCGGAGGCCAAAGGTGGGTGGTGGCGGCCTGCGGTGAGGCGGGGGGCGATGGTGGGCTGCAGCGGATGGTGGTCGAGGGCGGCGGGTACTTAAAAAAAAGTGAGAGGTTATTATATTTAATTTCTGTTTCTTCAATAAGCTAAAATTTTTTGTTTGTGTTTTCTCTTACAAGTTTATTTCTAGAACAACTTTTTATTTAAAAATAGAAAAATAGAATTACGTTACCAAATGAATTTCTATTCCAAATCTATTCTAAAAATAAGTTTGGAATAGAAATAATAAAGCAAAATGATTGTCCTGCACCCCATAGTCTCCTTTACTGTATTCGGCATGCCTAGGTGTAGACAGGGATGGCTTACTTGAGACCTGAGAAAACAGTGGAGTGTAGCTTTTGAGTTGGCAGAGTTCCCCACAAATCATCTCTTGTCAAATAATTGAATAGCTTGTCCTTCATCTAGCATTTACTTTTGTTTTTCTTGTTTTTATTCCTATTTTCTTTCAATCTTGCATTTATTTATGCATCAGTATAGACTCCACAATCGGAAAAGAATAGAGACTTTTTTTTTTTTTCCTTCTGACAAGTACCACCCACAGATGCAGGACAAGATCTAGGGAAGACACGAGTTGTGCTATGGACCACAACAAGTAGTCTTATCAAAGTGAATATTGAAATAACTCCCCCTCACTTGTTACATTAAACGAAGGCTTTTGCTGATTACATTTTTGAAAAAAAAAAATCATGCATCTGAATTCAAAACCCAAGATCATAAACGGGTCGAAACCGTTGGTCTGAGGAGCTATGCAATTACCAGACCAACTTAACCGAATTACTCATTTTGGTCGAGTCTCATATGACCAACTTAATTGAATCTTTTACGAGTATTACGTTAGTCGGTAGCTATCACGGTAATGTCAAAGAATGCCTCGGTGTCAATGCTTTTGTGTTTCTCAGCTAATTAATGTTGCGATATTGACTCGAATTTATGCACGTAGCAAAGCTTTTTCCCCTTGGCAAATCTATTTGCCACTATAGATATCGCAAAAAAATCTCCTTTTATCATGCCACATGTAGCATGGACAAAAACCACAGCATCACAGTCCACTAATCCAAGATGTCAGTGATCTATCTCTGTCATCTAAACATTGTTTAATTGAAAAAGCAGGTCATTGATTGATTCCAAAGTCAAATCTTCAATTTGTTTATCCCTAATCCGTACGTGTCCGGTTCCATTGGGAAGGTTCAAAGCACAGATGGCTAGAAGATGGTTGGAGCATGACTTGGAAGGTTCCAATTGAAATTCCCCATTCCTCAATAGTAATTAGAGTCTAGTGGAGAATAAAAGCCCAGTACATATGCTTGGTCTGACTTCTGAACTCTTAGGGACAATTGGGCCCAAGCCTGAACGGGCTTTGATCGTAGAGGAGGTGATTCAGGATCCGGGTTGCACAATGGAAACAAATGAATTCCCAAGATTGAAGACTGTGCACTTGTCGGCATCTGAATCCTTTAAGTGGGGGTGACGTGTCTCTTACATTGCCGAGTAGAAATCCTTATTTGAATCGGAGGAGGGAAGAAGCCCCGGCAGAGCATGAGGTCATAATTGAGTCTGTTGATATGAGATCCATTTAACTTAGGTAGGAAATGCTGAGAACGCCTCGATTTCTAGCTAGGGTGGATTCGGACTTGGTGATTGACGGCGAGCTAGGACGAGAGCGGGACTACTCACGTGGGACGAGATTGAACGCGAAAATCGCGTCCCCCGACGCATATATTCGGGTGTCCCTTGGCTCAAATTACGCCCTCGGCCCTTATTGGCTCCGGCGAGGCTAGCGGGCACCAAACGGGTGATCAAACGAAAGGCCGCGGACAACGTAAGTAGTCATGACATAAGAAAGTTAATTAAACGATGGAATGATATAGACTGCCAAAATTTTCCGTTTGATTTGCCTTAGGAGTGAGTAAGGAGAGTAGGAATTAGGAGATAAGAAGGGGATAAAACTAAATAAAAATGAAAATGAAAAAAAAGGAGGAAAAAAAAAGATTGATCTTATAAAGAGCAAGAAAAAAGGGGTTGATGCCCAAGCACAAACATTAATGCTCATCCCCCTCCCCCTTATCTTAAACCTAAAAAAAAAAAAAAACTTAGGCGTGACGAACCAAAAAAAAAAAAAAAAAATTTAGAGCATAAGTGGGGGGGCATTATCATGATGAGCCCCACTCCCCACCCCCCCCAACAATCACCTTTACTACTTTTTACGCATCATCCCTTCTCTTTCTGCCTCTCTAATTTCTCATGTTTTCTATCTAAACACAAAGTCAACACCACAGTGTATATTTGGTCAACCCATCCCCCCCGCCCAAAAAAAAAAAAAAAAAGGCAATTCTTTCTTCTTCTTCTTCTAAATTCCTAATATTATGTCCTACACCTAATTTTTTTTTTTTTTTTTTTTTTTGCATTTATACCGACTAATCTCGTCGCGGCCGTCGTCACGCAGGTCTAGTTGTGAACGTCTGGAAAACGACCGTCCCGGCTTCCGGGAACTGGTCCGTCGCGCAGCTCCGGCACTTCAGCCCTAGTGGCTCGAGCGCGCTCGCGACTCTCGTCCATACTTGGCTGCCCCGGCTTGTCACCGACACCGACATGGTGCCCGGCTGGAACACCCGCGCCACCTTTCTCAGCATCCGCGCGATGTCTTCGCCGCCGTCGTCGTCCGCGGACCCCACGCACTCGTAGCTCGCGTAACTGAATCCCTCTTCTGGGGTCACGTGGATCGTCGAGTAACGGTCGCCGTCGACCCCGTTCATCGAGTACCCGCACGGGTCGAAAGCGAAGTCGCAGACGAGCGCCCCGGGATTGATCCCCCGGATGCCGGTGAGGGCGGTCATTTCTTTCCCGGCGGAGTCGCCGGTCTTCCCGTCGCCCGGCTGCCTGAAGAACTTCCGTGCCCGCCCTCGGTCGAGCTCGGTCATGCACACCTCGACAGTGTAGAAGACGTCCGGCGCCGGCCGGACATCGGCCACGAGAGCCGGATCGCAAGCGGTGAACACATGCCAGGAATGGGAGGCCGCCACGTGGGAGGACATGATGGACGCCTTCCTGGAGCAAACATTGGTGGGCAAGCAACCTTCCAAGTAGGCCACCTCTTCTGGAAAGCTGGTGTGCGGAAAAGGTTGGGCGAGAGGAAAAATGAAGCTGCCCCTGGTGTACCTACACAGGCATAGCGCCAGGCCCAGATCACGGGCATGGACCACCAGTGGCCGCACCGCTCTGAGCAGCTGCGTGGTCCCGCAGGTCTTGATCACGATCTTGGTCGGGTACACGAAGAGGCTCGATTCCGACAGCACGTAGGCGTCCAAGTGAGCATTCCCAAGGGCCGACACGACGGTGCACTGAACCTCGCGCAAGACCTGCTCCAGCGACTCGAACTCGATCCGCCGCAGGCCCATCCGGACCGCCGCCGGGTCGTCGCCGGAGAAGTGGAGCTCCAGGCGTTTCTCGAAGCCCTCGAAACCCGAAGCGGCCATTGACGACGGTACGAAGGTGTGAGGAAGAAGGCCTTGAGACTTTGAGGGATGGGACTACTGCGACTGTAGTGATGGGGAAGGAGTGGAGTGCATTTATAGGCGGGGAGAGAGAGAAGCAGGTGAAGAGCGGGCATGCGGGTGAGGCAACCAGGAACCATGATTGCCATTAGCATTATGAAGCGATTAACATGATGTCTGCGCTTTGCCTTTTCCTTTCTAGTCTTTCGACCAGGAATAATGATCGATTTTTCAAATTTGTGGCACTTAAAAGTGAGCGAATAAAAAAGGAAAGTGATTTTTTTATAGTACAGTCGAGAGAAGGTACAATTTCAACTGTAAATTCTCATATTATTATCGCGAGCTTTGCGTGAACCACTTCTGATTGGGATATCGTGTAATCAGAAATACCTGACAAATCTACCTGGACTGTCAGGCCAACAACAAAAAAAAAAAAAATTATGGCACTCAAAAGACGCCGCACGAAAGTTATGACATTCCTGCCATTCTTATCCCAAATAATTTCAATAGAAATTAATTTCTAAACCATAGAGAAATTTACTATTTTCTTTGTCGAAACTCATTTGGGAAAAAAAAAAAAGGCGAAGGAGCAAAATCTTGTATTAGAACCCTCTTCCGCCTTTTCCCCTCCTCCTCTATCGTGTCTTTTGGCTGAAGTATTATTTTCTCTGTGCGCACATAATAATGGTGCTGGGTGTTCATTGAGGGGGCAAGAGAAGATCCACAAAACAGAAGCTCGTCATCTTCCTGCCCATCGAACGTGAATTTCTGGTCTCTATTTCGTGTCTCGGCAAGATTAGCAGAACCATCAATTGGCAATGAACACCATGGGAGCTAGAGCAACAGGAAAGGGTCCATCACAAGGGGGAAGGAAATCCAAGCAACCGCATGTCATGTTAAGCCATTTCCGTTCCGATCAGGTGTTCTTATACGCAGCATTTGTTTTCCCGATAATCCACGGGCGCTGGCGTAGAGACTTGGATACCTGGAGATTCATGAAACATCCTCGAAGCCCCATGAATGGTCAAGTCGAAGTCCGGCTGGCACAAGTGGCCTTGATTCAGAGCAATGTGCACACAGCTCATGGGATTCGAACATATGATCTTCAGCTCTCGAGCTCGAAAATCTCTCTCTCCCCCCTCCCCACCTCCCGAAAAAAAAAAAACAAAAAAACAATCGCGCCGCCAGTACCGCAGCGGCTCCGATGTAACGCTTACATGAAATACTTGCTCGTCTATCATAAAAATGGCATATGCTTAGAGAAAGATCAAGCAACAACCGGAGATAGAGCTCTCGAACATGCGAGCACAATTATGGGCTACATGTCCCTAAGAATGCAAACAATATTCATGGCAAGAATAATTTCACCCCGATCCTAACTGAACTATCTTCCATCTTGTCGAAGTAGCTGTCGGTCGAGTGACGAGGCTAACCAAAGGAGACACAGACAGACTAAACATAGGCCGGAGTCACATTAAGCTCGGCAGCTCAATCATCTAATCCTCGAACTAACCTTGATTATGGAGCATGATTAACTCCAAAAGTTTCATGTCAATGGACAACACCGGGAGCTATTTATATAATAGGAAATTCTGCGGTCACCCCCTCCTAGAATTACATCCACATGGTAATTGCTTTTACTTTGAGAATTCCTGCTGATGGTCAGCTGATGAGATGACAAAACCCTAGTTTTTGCATTTCTTTATGACGGCCACCACGGAAGTCTAGCTGATTATAGCGTGCGAAAGGCAGGACGAGAACGATCAAAATAGAGATTATATTAGACATGCAAATGTTTTTTTTTTCCGCCAAGAACTTTGAAATTTCATAGTCAACGGACTCTATGCCAAGTGCATGAATCAACATTTTCCTCTGGTGTGCAATCTCATGCATATAGGTTGTGTACGTAGACACATTGGGTGCGTATGGTAACGTATCTATTCACGAGAATAATTTCCAAACAAAAATGATTTTTTTTTCTGATTTTGTTCCGGGACTAGTTTCGAACTAAAAAACGCATTTGGTAATCGCACAAAAATCCTATTCCCGAAATAGAAAAGAACATAAATGCATTTGTTACTACCCTAAAATTTATATTCCCATTTTTTATTTAATTATAAAAATGTCAGTGGAGACGGTGAAAGGCGGTGAACTCGCGGTTGTAAAGATGAACATTAAATTATATTAAGCTTATTTTTCTAAAATGACATTGTTTCTCTTTTTGTTCCCGTGAACAAAAAAGCTACTTTTTTTTACTTCTTATTTCTGTTCTAAATCTATTCTCATGAACAATTTCTATTTCGGGAACAGAAAAATTAACTGACGTTACCAAATGGATTTTTGTTCTATTTCTTTCCTGGGAACAAAAGAAAAAACATTACCAAACATGCCCATATTAAATAGATACATCTTAAGCATGAAAAGGAGAATATGAATTAATAGGTCGGATAAGAATAATTAGGAATTCAAAGGTTCTTGGCTCAAGTTTCGGAGCGTTATATCTTGTGCTCTCATATGGTGTCAAGTAAACTATTCTTGTACCTCCTAACCAAAAAAAAAAAAAAACTATTCTTGTACCTAATAAATTTTAAAAAAAATGAGTTGTTGAGCAATGGCTCGTGGCATAGTTGTTAGGAATCAAGATTGTGGGAGATAAGAGGTATAATGTCTGTGTATTTCTTAAGCGGGGGCCATGGCGGTGGGATCTTTGTCTAGTCTCCCCGAGGAATAGTCGAGGTGCGCGTAAGGCTGGCCGGACACCTCGGTTATAAAAAAAAAAAAAATGTTTGTGTATTTCCTAGCTAAGGAAGATATGGATATCGAGAATCTCCTAATTGTCTCGACAATGGAAATGAACTACAGATTTGACCTTTTAAATTGACATGCTAAACTTTGATTGCACAATCACTTTTCTATCTAAACCTTGATAAGCTAGAAGCTTGTTTAGGACAGAGCATGGGCGGATGGATCATGAGCAAAAGCAAAGAACCCATTGCGTCGCATGAAAACAACAGGGCGAGAGTTGGGACAACCTTGTCCTTGTTCATTAAGAAAGGATGGACGACGTGCCCAAATATCATCACTGTTTCTGGTGGAAATAAAATAATTGCCTTTTTTTTTTCGCAGGGGAAAAGGAAAATGAAGAAAAATCATGCGTGGCAGATAGATAATGAGGATTTTTCCCAAATTAGGGAGGGCTTCCACCAGATCGTGAGATTGAAAAGCACATCCACATGATTTTGATTCTCCATGCAAAATGTACATGAGGGAGGCACAATCATCATCATAAATACCAATTCATTTGGATCCTTATCTCGTTATCCGATACCTCACTTGGAGGAGATCGCCAAGATAGAGCCTAACTCCTACACGTCAACATATCCAATCGAACTTATCTTCACTCAAAAATTTAAGCCAATAAATTATGAGCCAATTAGGATATAGTAATTGCCACACACCACACCAATTCTCCAATATAAGATTTTTGTAACACAACCCAGACAAGTATTTTAATATCATCCACACTAAAAACAAGAGGCTTTGGAGAAATCGAGACCCCTCGTGACTTAAGAGATTGCGGCGGCGAACAAATTTCACCAAAAAACCCTAATGGGGGGCCAAATTTTTAGTTGCCTCACCAACTTACCCCAGCCCTCAGATGTTCATATGCGTAAGTCTCCCTTTGTTATCAATTAGACTTCACTAAACTTACTTTCAATTGGACCCTCTTTCTTTGTGAGGATTATAGGCATAGTTAGACCAAACAAAAGCATCCTCTTTACTCCAAAAGAATTTGCACTTCAACCCTAACATGATTGACTTCAAGAAATTAACCCCCCCATGGCCAAAAAGAAAAGGTGAAAAAGAGAAGACTCTCTATAGATGATAAGAGTAAAAGCTAGGGCTTGCGTGGCGACAAAAGAAGAAGAGATGAGAAAAGGAAGTGGGAGGGAGGGCAATGCAATGATGGAGAATTTTGAGTTCAGAATCAGATTTTGCAATTTTAAGGCATGGAATGATTTTGGAGTGTCTGCTTCGATCGAATTAAATAAAAAGGCGAATAAATCTTTTTATACATGTGGATTAAAAATGGTGGCTGTTGTTGGCACCACCACATGATGACCACACACCCACATCCCTGTGCTTGCACGCGCACCCACTCCAAAGCTTACATATCTCACACGCAAGACTCACCATCTCATTATCCATCTATGCGTATGCACATTTTTGTGTCAAAAGAATATGTACTATTCTTGAATTGCCCTTTCAAAACAAGATGAAAAAAAAAAGGAATAATACGATGGTGATGGGTATTACATAGTGATGGTGTATACGAATATTGAGATAATACGATGTGTATTACTTCCCCTTTGTGAGGAGCCATTGTTCTCTTGAAGTTACGTGGCTATTTTGTCGAGTTCTTCGGAGAGAGTTGTCTTGCGTCTTTAGATACTTTCTACCTATCCACCAAGTGTCGGTCTCGAGTATAAATACCCTTTTGTTGAAGGTCGTTCGAGCTTTTTCTAAAAATATAATATGGGTTACTTTAGCATCACAATGCTTGATATTCATACGGGATATGCTTTTTAGCATTTGAAGATAAAAGATGGTGACTCAAGTGTTCTTTTGTAGAGGACAAACTCATGTGGGCTTCGGTGAAGGACAAGTCAAGGGCAGAATATATTGGAAAAATCGATAACCCTAATCTTGATTTGGTCCCCCAAAAGTTGCCTTTTTAACCTAAGCCTCACTCGGCTCACTCCTCCCAACAAGGATCATGGAGAGGGCCAAAAGGATAAATAAGTAGAAAAACTTATGATTGGACCCACTTATGTGTCTCCGACAACAACAATATCAAGACCCCACACAACTACGCACATCATCTTGAGAATGTGCCCCAACTCCATGGCACATGAGGTCCATTTCTTGATCTAGGGTTTGAGTGAATCTTGGACACGAAGACCCCACAAGAATTTTCTCGCTTGAGAAAATATTTGCACTCTTTTCCTATGTAGAACCAGATATCCCTTTGAAAATTGTAGACCAATCAAAGACGTGATTTTTTATATACAAAGGCAAAGTTAGAGCGTGTTGATTTCACTGAAAACTTCATTATAAATAAAAATATTTTGCGTGAAAATTATGTTTAAAAAAAAAAGAAGTTAGTTTTTGCTTGATGATTTAAAGGAAGTGATTTTCTTTTGTCAAAAAGGGACGTCATTTTCTCCCAATTTAAGATTGTTATTTTTAGCTCATGGAAAACATTTTCCTCGGATCAATCAATTTTTTGTCATCCAAATATCGAAAAGTCGGACCCTTAATAGAAATGTATATGATGTGAATACGGTGATCGGATCGGTACGTCACATTAGTTGTATAATCGACAATCAAAGTATTTTTTTTTCTAGGGTGTTATTCTTTAGCCGCCGTACAAGCTTTGCATGCGCACATGTTGTGCCCACATGTGGCAAATTTCTAATCCTAATGGGTTGTTTTTGGAGCACTAGTTGAGCAGTATAAACGTTAGTGCTACTGTGCCACGCGCAGTCGCACCATATCTTGCTTGAAATTTCTTAGAAGCCCACCAATTCTCCCCCCTTCATTGATAACTTTTTTTGGGGGGAAGATGTGACCAAGAGAACTAGTGCTATAGTGAAAAGTCTTTGGATGTGTATACATGAAACATCCCTCTCAAAACTTCATTTTTGATCTTTTTGCCACGATCAAGGTCAACCTCACATGCTTTGTTGGCTTGTGGTAAGATAATTTTCAGTCTAAGATTGATCTATTGACGACAAATAGTAGTAAGGCCGAACTACATAGTTTCTTTGATTTACTAAGCATTGCAATTTATGTTATTATTATGTCTCCTTCTCAAGTGTACAACCATGCGAATCAAAATAAAACTTTGTATAGTCCCGATATCAAAGTAATGTTTCCGGATTGAAGAAGTAGCTAAGGTTAATAGACTATCTAATGACTCTACCCGTTAGTGAAAAACATGACATAATTGTGTCACGAGTAGCAATTTGTGTTGATTCATAAAGGTTATGGTCCCCTTTCAATAGGTTCTTGCTAATGCTACACGTCTAGCTATATTTAAATTTTCACCTTACCAAATGAAGAGTTGTCTAATTTAACTCTGAATGCCTATCCACCGACATCAATGTGTTCTATTGAATATAACTTGATTGTTTTGCCCAATATATATTTACATGGATTTGAACTATATGGTCTCTTATTGGACATATTTTGACTATTCATATCGAACTCAAGTTGTTTTTTTTTTTTTTGGGGAGTGGAAACTCAAGCTGATTCAATTTGATTATTTGGATTGACATGAGCGCACCGAGTTTTTGTTTAACACTACGGCTACGTTAAGAAAAAATTCGAATAAAAATCTTTCGAGATCAACCGAAATTTGCAGCTTATAGTCACGAGAAAAATAAGATTTGGTATAATTTTTTTTTATGTCAAAATCACAATTTCATGTCGGGCCTTATTCCCTTACAACATCGACATCAATCGATAATAGCCTAGCCTATATAAAAAAAGGAGAAAAATTCAGACAGAGGGCAGTGACCAAATCATGGATATTCTCTCGAGCCCCGGGACAGTGAAGATGAAGATCAATCTCGATTGGACTAAAAATAAAAAATTGCATGGGCCTGCCATGCATATCATTCCTCTCGTGCTCGCGTTTTCGACATATAGAAACCCTAAAAAAAAATATATGCACTTTGCCTTCTCGATGGGAGTATCAGAGAATCTTGAATTGATTGCTCCCTCAGGCAGGCCTTTGATTCTGCTCTGTAGCTTCTTCAACCCCTCTCTCTCTCTCTCTCTAGAAGCTTGTAATGCTTCATGATATCTTTTCCCTCCCGTACAATGCAAGTATCTTCCTTGTCTTCTCTCACACATGATCAAGTTCAGTCCTCGCTTTGGCTATCGGATGACACCAGTAACTCGATCCGGTTGCTTTCGAAAGAGCTTCGTTCAGGTTCACCCAATTCCTACATTCACATGCCGACCAGCCGATTATATACCTAGAGCCCTGTTGTTGTGCGGCGTACCGTTTGAGTGGACATCGAGTGCACTCGAGCCACCATACCCAGTCGGTTCTCAGTCCAATTCAGTGGGGATTCGAACATGCATTGTGCACCCACTTCACATTTTTTGTAGAAATGTCGATTCAATGTTAGGACTAGGCGCGCAAACACAACGTAATAAAGAGTAAAGGCAAGAAAGAAGAATCGAAACACAAGATTTATCCTAGTTCACCCTTAAATTACGGCTACATTCAGTAGATGATTCTATTATAATTATCATGACTCTCAATTACAGGAGAAAAAAGATTATATATAACAGTAGTTATTCATAGGCTCATATCCAAACTATCAATAAAAGACAAATTCAAACTATAAAAGCCATAGCGCCCGGGGCTCTACCCCCGCAACCCCCGTAGAGGAGGCCCCTGTGGCTCCCGGCCAGCTCACCGGATAGCGGAACCCCAATATTTTCTTGTCGAATCATGTATGTGTCCATGAAATAATCCGATAATGTAGTTTGTCTTTTCCATTGTATATGTCGGCAAGTTTGACTTATGAAAGTAGTATGCTAATTATACTTGAACCGACCCTTCTGCGAGCTGACTCACCTCCCACTTATTATATACGTCTATGGCGTTTTCACCAACTCGGCTCTCCAAGTTGTGGAAAAGCTCCCATCATTTCCCTTACTCCCTTCAATTAGTTCATAGAATCCTGTGGCCTATGGTTTGAGTAAGAGCATTGCATTTGCCCGGCATCTTCAACCCTTGATCGTCAATCCACGTTTAAATTAACTGCTTCATTGCTAGGAATAAGACATTCTAAAGACAAAGCTCGTATGATCATGCACATTGCACTTGTAAAACCCTAGGAGGGACAAGAACATGGGCATGCAAACTCCCAGTTTGCTTCGCCATCCTTTGTGGATTCTTTTGCTCGAAAACCCGGTGACAAAATCTGGCCCAAAAATAAAAAACTCTATGACAAATTTCTTTTTCAAAGATACCCAAACTAGGGTTTTAGCGTTGCTCCAACATAAGCTTAGATGAAGACATGACTGTTCCGGCAACCGTGTCTCAAGTAAGATTCCGGTCCTGTGTCCGATTATCTAGCGAACAATTTATACGATAAGTTAAAACGAAAAAGGTTTTCTCGGCCCATCTTTCTTTTCGACTTGGCCTTACTCTTTCTTATTCTATTCCATCTCTTCTCTGAATTCTTTGAACATGGTGGGCTTCTGCTATTGCGAAGGATAGTTAAAATAAGAGAAGGTTTCTACTCCAAGGGGTAACATCATAATGATTACGGAGTCGATGCCCTAGTGAGCATGGTGCAATGCCTAGCCTGAGATCGAATCATGCCAGTACATTCGATTTGCTGCTAAAAGGCAGTTTTTAAATAAAAAAAATGGATTAACTAACAACAAAAATTGATGATGGCTCGGAGGTGATATGAATTAAAATAAGCAATGCCCGCCTTCTATGCTCATAACATTCTACAGCTACTATGATCTTTGCCGCAAAAGATAGGTTTCATGATCTAATCAATTTGGAGGGCTAATGGATTCATCGAAACCTTTGATTAATCGCATTAACGACGATTAATTTATTGTGCAGACTATGATAGTGTCTTTCTTGAATTTTCTTTTAATTTTCATGAACACAATCCCAATTTAACATGGGATAGGTTTTGTTTCTTGGGCCAATTAGCCCAATAGAGTCAAATGAACGAGCCCATATATTTAGCATGGTGAGCAGAGGGAAAGATGTATGTAGCTCGGGGGTATCAATAATGACAATTATTATTATGATCATTGTTATTATTATCATTAATTATCATTATTGTTTTTATAATTGGAAAATTAACCCCCTAAATTGTTTGGAAAGTTGTCTAAAAAGTCCTAAACATATTACTCTTTGCTAAATCAGTCCTAAACTTTTTAATTGAGTCTTAACCCTTATCACATTTTGTTTATTGAGTCTAGCTGGCCAAATTGATATAAAATCACTAACGTGGACATCAGTTGTCCTAGTGGCATAGTCATAACAATTTTTTAAAATTTTTAATTAATTTTTTCCTTTTTTTAAAATGTTAAGGGTCGGTAGAGGGCCACTAGCCATTGATCACTAGGTGAGGACCGTGACCCTCGCCGGCCACTAGGCAAGGGTCACGATCCTTGCCCATGGCCGGTGGAGGCCGTGAGCCTCGGCCAATGGTTAGCCCCCGGGTAAAAAAAAATGTAAAGAAGGAAAAGAGGATAGGAGAAATAATAATAATAATAAATGGAATAAATATAATATTACTGAAAATTATCAATGTTCACGCCGGCCGTGTTACATAGGACGATCGGTGTCCACGTCGGAGATTTTCAATTAAGATAGACTCAATTGATAAAATATGAAAATGGTTAGGACTTAATTGACATAATTAAAAAGTTTAGCATTTTTTTGGATAATTTTTTCGAATTGTTTTGGCTATTAGCGTGACTCCCTTATCTCTTGTGAACTAGAGTTTTGGAAAAACCATATTGCAAAAGAAAGTAGATGCCCAACCTTCCGACAGCCCACATGCCAACATTTACTAGTATACAAGAAAATATCAGCCGAAAGCCTTACTTTTTTCATCTTAAATCATCGTTTATGAGATCTAACAGAAATTATCAGTTACTTGTGCCCTTGCTTTTTTTTTATTTATTATTTTTTGTGTTAGTGCGATTTTCAAAGTTTATGGGAGGAAAAGCGTTGACGATCTAATTCATTCTTATTTATTTATTTATTTTTCCACATATTAGAATATTGATTCTACCGATAGATGTTCTAACTTCGTAAGAATGGTTTTAATCTAATAATAATAAAGAGTTCGCGTGTGCTTAGGTGGTGCCCCTTGGTCGTCAAATTGAAATTACGGGCTACTTTTCGCTACATCAGCAATTTGATTAATATGAGAACCTCTTATCTACTCGAAAGATCAAAAAACGGATCCGGCGTCCAACGACATCGGCAGTCCCAATGACCTCGGTGGTCACGCAGGTCGGCATGGTAAAGCCGACGGCCAAGCCTTGACGGCGACAAATGTTGACGGCTCGACGGTAGAACGAGGACAACCCAAGTTAACTAGAGTTTAGACTTCTCTAAACTTGTCTTCCATGAATAACATTAAGCAAAAGAGTAAAAAGCCAAATCTCTTCTAGAAGTAGAATCTTAGGTAATTGTGAACAAATCTTCAATTTACCTATGTAACTTAATATCATTGGATATCTAAATTAATCCTAATGGATATAAGACGAAATCCATGATGATTATGGCGACAAATTGCTCTAATTGAACCACTTGTAGATAATGATATCTTAAGGAATCTAAAGGTCATCATGGAGTCTTCTAAGTTGGCCAAGAAGAGAGGGAGGCGCACGAGTCTTCTAAGTATTCTAGTCAAGCCTAAACCGCAATCAAAGGTTAGCATTAACGAGCACAAGTTGCTCAATCCCTTGCTTCTTGCTTTCGAGCCCAAGCCTACGTTTGCTTAGTCGGGTTGCTTGAGCTGCGTGAAATGTTGCTTTTCTAAAACTATTCTATAATGGCGCCTTAGCCTATCTATAGTCGGGGCCTTTTCTTGCTGGATTGAAAAATTACCAACAACTTAGAGAAAGGATCAAGGGGCAACCAACATAGGGGGCTAGCTTGCTTTCACTCGGTGGCGGGCGGACGAAGGCTGTTTTGGGAGGCACACGAGTCTTCTAAGTATTCTAAAGCTATTTCTACTAAACTTGTGCCTTACGTTTGTCCCTACGTTCACTAGTGTCTAAAGTGACTAAAAGGTTAGGAAGTAAAAAACTACTTTAAAAATAGAATCTTAAGATAATCATGACTAAATATTCAAATCATCCAAGTAAGCTACCCTTATTGGACCATTTGGGGGACCATATTATCTTAAGAAATCTAAGGACAATCATATGCAATTTAGTATGGACAAGGAATGGGGGCGCATGAAGCAAAAATCATCTACCCTTGTTGACAAAAATCTTTTATCGAACGTAAGTAGTTCGTTTTCTAATAGGGAGTTTCGAGTCGGTTTTGGACAGAGAGTTTCAAATGCAAAAAATGTATTGATATCGGTAGCACTATACGGACTCGTAACCAATCGATGGCCGATGCAATGGATGATGTATTGATACCGAAGACACAACATCGGAATTTAATCGACGATGCTCAGCAGGATGTAGGACATAATGCCGGAATTTAATCGACAACACTTGGACAATGTGGGACACAATGCCGGAATCTAATCAACGACTTTGGACAATATATGACACAATGCCGGAATCTAATCAACGACACTAGACAATATAGGACACAATGCAGAAATTTAATCAACGACCTTTGGACAATAATGACACAATGTCGGAATTTAATCGACGACATTGGACGATGGGTAGATGCCATAATCTAATCAACGAAACCAACCCGGGATAAGAAACTTGCCGGAATTGAATCTACGACGGGAATCTGAATTATACCTAAGCTAGGCTAAATACTCGAAAGCTAATGAAAGATAAAAGACTTGTTGTGTTGATTTATTCGCGAGGGGGGGGGCTCTCATTGGACAACTCATGGTATTTATAGAGACGTTTTAGCAATCGTCGATCGATTCGCCCCTAGCTTTCTACTTTTTGCTCTACTTTCAACACGTTCTCCTATCCTTCGACTATTTATTATCAACAGTTTTTGATTTTACGCGCCATTTTCTCTTCACTTTTGAGGATTACCGCCCATTTTTGCAATTGCTTTGATCGTGACCTCTTTAGCACGTCCTTTTTCCTTTGATTTGTGAGAAATGCCTTCGAAATTTGTTCTTGACACGTGGCATCCTTACGGTTAATTAGACTCTAATTCCAGTACACTCAACTATAGTAGATCACGATTTCCTCACGCGCCTATCATGTGACTCCTCGGGTAATTTTAGGTGTCAACATATGCCCCCTTTTAAAAGAAATAAATCGGAGATTTATCTCTTTTAAAAAATATCCTTCGATTTGAACGTAATTGGTCAGTAACTTCATGATTACAGCTTTTCTGTCTTCTAATTTCCTTTCTCAAAGCACAGTCGCTTCAAATTTTCCACTTTTGTTTATTTCGATACACCATCTTAGTCTTTGATTCGAATCACCTTTTATCTTTGAGTAAAAGTTCTCTGTCGTCGTCTTTCTCACTTTTGGATTTTCTTCAAACCCCCTAAAACCCTTTCGAGCTTGCTTCAATCTTTCCCATGGCGACTCAAACCTTCGAGCTCACTCCCAAGCAGCTCGTTGATCACTTCGACAAGCTAATTAATAGTGATGGCGCCGATAGCTGTTTTCTCAAGTTCTTGAACACTACTAGGGAACACACCGAGTTTGTTCTCGGACCTAGTCTCCAGGATCATAATTGTGTCCCGGCGTCTCTTTAGCCCTGTTTCCCAATAAGGCGAGAATGAGAAACTTCCCTACTGAAGTTTCTCCTCTAAGGGACATTTGGTTATCTTCGTCCCCTCGATTTAGAAGTGTTCCATCGTTCGATGAGAGATTTTATACTTTATTTCAATGACTTGAATGATCCTTCGATCGCCTCTTCTTGGACAACAAGTGGGACATAAGGACAAGACTTGAGGTTAGCTTATTGTCTCATGACCTAAATAAAGGATCTGTTGGGCTCTATCGTAAGCTTTTAATCTTCATTGACCAATTGTTTCTTTTTCCCATGGGGCCCTATGTCGGTGACCCTTTTGGATGTATTTGCTATTGCTGGTCTTACTCTTCATGGGACCTCTTACGTCAATCTCAAAGCTTTCGAAACCGCTCTATCTCGATGATGTTTTTGCTTACGGAAATTTTTTGTACGTTTAGTGCAAAACCTCCGGCCTTGTCACACTTGTCGAACATATGACTTTCCTTCTTTTTTGGCTATCAAACTACATATTTTTTAGTCCGACTATCAAGATTTCTAAGGATTGTGCCACTCTTGCCGCTAATTTACCAAGAGAGAGGAACGTCGCTCTTGGTCTTCTGGTTTTGGCAATTCTATACGGGAGCATTACTCATGCTTCTTTGTTGATGATATCTAAAGATTGAATGCGCTGTCTGGTTCGCTTTGGATCCTTCAAGCTTAGGTGGCATTTTACTTTCCTTCTCTATTCGAGAGCGTGCCCTGCAATAAGCCATCTAGGTCACCCTCCCATTTTCGTGTATGATTGCTCATGGCCGTCCACGCAAAGATTTCGCTAGCATTCAGCCTTAAAATTTCTACCTCTAGTAGATTTGATCTTTCGATGTGGCCAAGGTGAATATGTTCCCTTATTGTTTTGCCGACTTCGATTCCATCTTTGATTCCATATCATAAAAACCATACAGCTTTCGCGAATTTTGGACCTACAATCTTTCTGCTATAGACATGCCCATTCGGCTCTGTTCTAAAGGTAGGTTTTACCCTGGATTTGAGCCTTACTCTCTACAATACTATGCTAGACAATTCGATCTTCAACAAGCTATTCCTATGCCTGCCCCATACTCCATAGATTTTCCCTTGATGATAAAAAAACCATATAATATTAAGGTCGATGCACCTTTCGGTTGCTATGCTTGAGTCATTGTCCCGATGCATCCTGGTGTCCTCGATCTTGCTCTAGGATCACATTTGGGTTCACAGACTGGTGGTTATTTTTTACCCCGAAAATCCCTATGAAGATGCCATCTCATCACTCCTAAAAGGGGGCAAAATAAAGTGTCCCAACTCTCGTGTCAAAAAATTTGAAAGAAAAGGCGCAACAAAAGCCCTTCGACTTGGCGGTCTCCACCAAACGGTAACGTTTACTATAGGTGAATTAATATATCCTTCATAATTCAAGGGACTTATTAATTGTTTAGGTGAACTCACTTATTTTCTGCTCATCATATGAAGATTCAAACGACGACGTAACTGTTGACGAGACAATCACTTCATTCAAACTATGGAAGAAGGCTTCTCCTTCAATAGGGAAACGACTCAAGCCTTCGATCGAATCTCCAGTTGTCGAAGCCTCTCAAACCTGTCT
This sequence comes from Rhodamnia rubescens, assembly GCA_021437795.1. Classification (NCBI taxonomy): domain Eukaryota; kingdom Viridiplantae; phylum Streptophyta; class Magnoliopsida; order Myrtales; family Myrtaceae; genus Rhodamnia; species Rhodamnia rubescens. Next base: position 2,687,083 of record JAILYA010000023.1, read on the forward strand.
CCTTTCGAGATTTCCTGGATGATAACACTCAAGCTATTGAAGGACTTGATGGTGTTTCGGTCATCGACGACTTATATGCTCCCATTGTGTCAACCACGGCCTTGGCTCCATTACTATTAGCGATCTATGGTGGGCCTTCTTCGCTCCCGTTACCCACCGGACATTGTCGTCTAATAGTCCGTCGATCATTGAGATAGCACCAGGCTACAAAGATTGTCACACCTCCTCTTTAGCTCTTGTCATTTTTTAGACATCATCAGTGATGACCCTCCAAATGCTAAGGTTACTCAAGGCTTCTATGTAGCTCCCCTGCTTCTTCGACACCTCGGGAGGATATACAAGCTTATTTTACGTAATCAACTCACTCCTCTAGCGAAATTGACCTTCATGATGTGCTTCAAAGAGATGTTTCTTCCGAAATGAAGACTCTTAGTAAACTGAAGGTCATGTTGTCCCGCTCTTTTGATCTTGCCTATAAATAGCACGGTATGTACTAAGTGGATCCTTACCCGAATCCTCAATCTGAAACTCACAAATAACAGCAACATTTCACGTAGCCAAAATGAAGCCTTCTTCTTCATCTCCCAATTTCAATCGTGAGTTTGTGGCCCTCTAGAAGGAGATCATCTCCTACTTAGGTCCATCTACACCATGTTGGTGTTGAGGCCCAAAGTCTTTGAAAAGCTTAACTCCTCTGGTTAGCGGGTCGCGCCACAAGGCCTTTCGTCGGCCACCCTCTCTAATAGGATTACGATGAATTCGTGATCACCTTCGAATATGGGATCGACAAATTCTAATAGACCTTGGCAGTGATTTCTAAACATGACCTCATCGAACATGAACTATGGTGCAAGATCGAGGAGATCGAAAATGCAGAGGTGCTTGTACCAAGAGCTCTCCAATGCTTAGGACATCCTCCATGCTTCCTACTCTAGTATTCTCAAGCTTCAAAACATCATCTACGATAGGTTGGAAGTTAGCCGGCGGTATTTGAAGAGGCCACTAAAGGATATTGAGAGACAGGAGCACAAGCTAGCCGAGGGTTGTGAGATCCAGGTCTTTAGCCTCCGTCGAGGCCAATGTCGAGGCTCGAAAGCCATACTTGTTGATATTGTGGTAAGTGAACTGTCTTTCTCTTATTCCATACCCTCTGGTACTTACGTGACTTCTCGCATCTCCTACATAGATGGGTAGAATTTCTTTAGAAACTTTCCATTAATTGATCGTGATAGTTCTCTTCCATTAATCTCCTTATTCGATATGCATTTTTGGCGAACATCAATGATTTGATATGATCCTTCCCACATTGCGACAATTTGTCAAACTTTTGTTGTCAAACTTGTGGGCAAAATGGTCTTCCAACCAGTATGTAAACACTTGACCTTCACATGCTTATTGTAGGCCTTAGAACTCTTCATTTTAGGCTATTACTTTTCTCTCGTGACCACTTTCTCCTAATTCATCGTATTTGCTGCATTTTCATTGTACTCTTTCTTGTCTATCATCTTGTAGTTTCCACTTAATGGCACCGTGATCTTGAATGGAGTTTCTTGTTCATACGTCCGCATATAGGCGATTGCTTGACCTTTTGGATGTTCGATAAGCTTATAAGTCGACCAATGAATCTCTCCTTGGGCTTTTTTGTGTTCTTTATCAGCCAATAACTACCTTGTTAGGGCTTTGGCCATTAGTTAGGCTATAGGTTTCAATGAATCATCTTGATACCCTTGGACTTGGTAGTTCAATATTTTGGTAAGAGGTTTCTTGGTTGGTTTGGTATCGGAATCGATGATAATTCTCTCCTCAATGGATTCCTCTAACTTTGTGTCCTCTTGTACGAGGTGCTCATTGCTCCAGATAAAACTATGCTACTTGACAAGGGGGATATTTTTTCTATTATATCATGGCTTGTGATTGGGTTCATCATATAGTAGGGACCTTTGATGACTCATGCTTGGCTTGCATCCTTAGCATACGATGCAATCCTTAGTGATTGTTGGCTGAGTATCCATATTGTCGTATTACCATTTCATCTTTAAACTAGTCGATGGCTAAATTCCTTCATGGACCTCTCATTACGTAGTTTCTTCCTACCAAACACTTGGCAACCATTTGTTTTCGATATATATCATCGATTAAGGGTCTTCATGGTTGCCTCTTGAAATCCTTGCTAGGGTGGGTCCTTAAGTAACTTACGGAGGAATCCTAGGTACTGCTGACATCTTGACTTTGGCTACTTTGAGTATCATTGAGTGTCTTCGGGGCTCGTTTGGGTATTTGTGTGATTTTCTATATTTTATATTGGATGCCATTTGGCTATTGTTGGTTCGATTCTACTCTTTTGACGTGGACATTCATAGTATGAAGTTTGACAATGTTCTTTTGTAAATTATGGGTGATATAATATTTTTTGAGACATTGATACTTCCTTGGTTGTCTTATCACTATGATTACCTTTAATCTTGATTTTGATTTCATATCAATCAAGCTGCCCTTTTATTGCTTTGCTGCTGTACATCAATTAATATCTAACAAGTAGCTTTTTGATCGATCTCTTATAATTGTAATGTCTTATTCTCCATCTTACAATTACATGACGTAGTCGGTACATATAATGTGTTTTTATAGGCTAGTATGATAGACATATTTTTCCATGGGGGTGTTTTGTTTCGTTGTAATAATAATTTTTGGTCTTGATATAGGTTCTTTTTACCTTTTTAAATGACTTGAGACTTTGATGAATAAGATCTCTTGATGATGTTCTTGATTGGGATTGTTTTGACTGCCTAGAAGTCTGCATTATAGGCTTCCTATCAGCTCGGTCATCCTTTCAATGGACATCTTCTTGTCGATCTATGCTCTTGACCTTCATTTGCAGCATGCACATAGACTCGACAACTTATACCCTTGTTTGAATGCTTTAAGGATACCATTCTTGTCATTATTGGGAAAGGATCGGTGTCTATATCCATTGGGGATTTACCTTTATCATCAATAAACTTGATCTTCCCCTGTCGAATTGCTTCTTGGATATTCATCTTTAGTCACTATTTTCTACCCTTTCGTCGCCTTGATCTGTCCATCAGCCCAATAAAATATAAAAAATCTCCTCAATTAGACTTATATCGAAGGAATAGTACACGGCTTCCTTAGCTCTGGTCATAATGATCGATCCTTCTTTAACCTTCGCAGCCTTAACGTTTGGCAAGTATATGGCTTGTCAATGACCATTTGGGCAACAACTACTTTGACAAGGTCCGTTGGCTCTTCATCGAGGTTGGATGGTTCAATAAAATCTATGTCTCCTCTTCGTGTGTGTCTTTTGTCCTTTTCTCTAAGTAGGCTTTCATGCTTGACAGCTATTGTTAATAGTTCAAACAAGTCTACACATGGCTGGCCGACTATTCTATCCTGGATTTCAAACTTCAATCCGTTAAAGGCAAACCCCGCAAATATTTTCTCGGTGCAAAGGAATCAAATATTTGTTCCTAGCTCTCTTGAACCTTGCGATGAATTAGTTGACAGGTTTCATGTGCCATTTGCTTCATTGTTGATAAGTCAAGAACCGAAAATTTGGCATAATTCATTAGAACTAGCTATGAAATAGTCGCTCCATTTGCTTCCATATCGCACCGAATTTGGTGGTAAGGTAGTATATCACGTAAAGACTGTTTTCAATAGAGAAAATGGGAACATCCTTAATTTTCAATGATCGGCGTAAGTAGTGTCTCCACACAAAGCTAAGAAACGATTGATGTGTTCGTATGTGGACTGATCATCCTCGCTAGTAAATAATGTAAACTCCGGTATCTTGAATCCCTTGGGTAAAGGATTGTATCCATCCAAACAGGGTATGTGTTGTGAAATAATTGGTACCGCACTGGAATCGGATCATTGAGCCTTTACAATTAATGTTGGGAGCCGTAGAAAAATCGACAGAGAAATAAAAGGAGAAACAATAAAGGTCACAAGATATACGTGGTTTGGTTCCAATGTCGAAACCTACGTCCACGGGAGAGCCAATAAAATAATCCACTAATAAATCGGAGAATTACAGGATTATAATCACTTGCGCTCAAGTGTTTCCCAATCCTAGATTATACATTCGATACCCATAGTGTTTAATAACTCAACTTGATGGACTCAACGCGACGAACAAAACTCTCCGAGCTCTAGACTCTTGTGGTCTCTTGAGTTCTTGTTCTCTTGCCCTATTTTCACAAAGGTCTTTGCTCCTTCTTATGGGATAGGTAAAGGAGATAAGAAAACATTATCATTATATTTCTTCTTGAAAAAGTCCATGAAGATATCTTACCTTTCCGTTCTCACGTTTACTATAATTCATGGGGAATTTAATGATGATGTGGATGGTGGATGGGCACCCACAAGCAATAAGAAAAAGAAATGGGCATGCACTCTTTTGACCTTCACTTTCCTCTTGTCGGCCAAGTGATGAAAAGTTAGCAAAGAGACAAGAGCATAAAGGCAAGAAAACAAATGGAGCCCCATCTTCATTGAGCATGCACTTCTTTAATGCTAGGATTTCCATATTCTTCATTCTTTCTATATGAAAATAAATCTTTTTATTTGGCTTGTCATCCCGCATGAAGAGAAAGGATGCGCATGGATTGAGCGATAAATACTCCATGTGTGTCGGGTTTCGTAAACGGGCTTAAACTCGAGATACAATTTTAACAATTCTCCACTTTGGCTCGATGTTTGTAGCCAAGTCATTGTGCTTAATTATTCATGCTAGCTCTCCCAGCGCCTCAATGGGCGCTCATACTTTACAGATGTCGATTGAACTCAAGCAAAGCTCGGGCTTCGCCAAAGGAATTGGTTTCATCATCATATCCGTCGGGTTCTCTGCTATTGCTATTTTCATAATATCAATAATAACCTTTGCTATGACATCTCGGATAAAATGGTACTTGATGTCGGTATGCTTTGGGCGCTCATGATATATCGGATTATAAGCCGGATATATCGCACCTTGATTGTCACAATGTATAGTGACGCTTTTTGCTCCAATCCAAGGTCCGAGAGCAAACCTCTCGGCCCATATTGCCTCTTTCGCCACAAAGGTCAATGCCATGTACTCGCCTCAATCGAGGACAAAGCAACATGATCCTGTAAGAATGCCTTCCAACTTATTGTGCCACTTGCTAGTGTAAACGCATACCCGCTAACGATCTGCGGCTATCCAAGTCAATTGCATGATCCGAATCCACATACCCTATGGTCTCATTGCCATTCCCGTCTCTTCGGTATATGATACCAATGTTTCTTTGTCTCCTTTAAATATCCGAGGATCCATTTCATAGCTTCCTAATGTATTTTACCCGGGCGTTTCATGTAATGGCCGACAACACTTACAACTCGTGAAATGTCAACGTTTACGGCTTGTGAAATGTCAAGCCTAGTGCATACCATGGCGGTACATAATACGCCCACTACACTAGAATATGGAACACGGAACAATTACTTCTCCCCCTCCCGAGTCTGCAAGTGATAAGTTATTAGAAAGTTTAAAATGTGATGCTAAATGTGTACTTACAGATTTTGTTGATCGCATATTAAATCGTGCCACGATCTTCTTAGTATATTTCTTTTGCGATAGACGCAAAATCCTTGCAGCCTTGTCACGCAAAATCTCCATACCCAATATCTTTTTAACAAGCACCTAAATCTTTCATTTCAAACTCGGTATTCAACGCGCGCTTCAACACTTCACTATCAAACATTTGTTTAGCTGCTATTAATAAGTTATCAATATATAATAACGAGATAAATCAAAGATCCATCCTCTAGTCTCTTGAAATAAACACAGTTATTCATTTGACTTTTCGAATAGTCCTAACTAGCCATAAAAGCGTCAAAACGCTTATACCAATGTCTAGGAGACTATTTTAGCCCATACAAAGATTTCTTTAATAAGCAAACATGGTCATTCTTACCCGGAATAGCAAATCCCTCTGGTTGCCTCGTATAAATTTGTTCCTCCAACTCACCATGAAGAAACGCCGTTTTTACATCTAGTTGCTTCAGCTCGAGATCATGTGCAACAACTAAGGCGAGTAATTCACGAATACAAATATGTCTTACCACAAGAGAGAACACCTCATTATAGTCGATGCCCTCTTGCTGAATATACCCCTTCGCAGCGAGTTTTGTCTTGTACCTTGATGTCTCGACGCCGAGAATGCCCTCCTTCTCGCTTGTAGACTCATTTACACCCAACAAGCTTCGGCTTTTGGGTACTTTGACCAGCTCCCATGTCGATTTTGGTAGAGTGATTTTATTTGTTCACTCATAACTTCTAATCATTGCGATGACTTAGCACTAGCCATCCCTTTAGAGTAAGACGAAGGCTCGTCCGCCTCTACTTCATCACCTAAAATCAATGCATAGGCAATGTTAGAATAATCGTAATGTACCGGTGGTTTGATTTGGCTTTTCCTCTCGCTCGTAGCTATATTGTCTTTGCGGCTCTGGTTATTCTCGTATCACCGTCTTTAGAAATTGTGGCCATATCCGCAATCTCCTCCTCTGTTACCTCTGAAGTCTCCGAAAGCTCCACTTGAACTCCACCTCACTTCGATATCATGATTTGCTTGCTCTACTTGGTTGAGCCTCAAGACTCCTGCTTTGATGCATTGCGGTCCCATCGAAGATCACGTCTCGCTGATTATAAAAGGGGCCGATCTAGGATCGCGCACCACAACCCTGTAGCTGTTGACACCTAAATTTTGACTAATCTTTGCATAAAAATTAGAACTAATTTTAGTTCTAAATAAAGACCATCTCACATATTTATTTTTAGCGTACATTGTATTGGCATATAATTGGATTGATAAAACATTTGAATTGACGGGCGTTTAGACTAGACATGGGGTGAAAAATGCACCAAAAAGATTTGGACTTGAAAAAATATTTCCTCGCCGACTGAATTGCAAATACTTATAACTTCAAAGACTCAATTGCAAATACATAAAACTTCGGGGATCGAAATGCAAATACTTAAAACTTGATGGTCTATCTTCCAAATAACCAAGAGAAGGATTAAGAAGTGAGGGGAAGATGATGAAGAGAATATGAAGAAGGGAAGATGACGAAGAGAAGATGAAGAAGCGAAGATGATGAAGAGAATATGAAGAAGGGAAGATGATGAATGGAAGATGGTGAAGAGAAGATAAACAAAAGAAGATGAAGAAGAGAATATGGAAATTTGGTTATAAATGGGAGAGCTCTTGAGAGAAGATAGGGGTGGATTTTTTGGGGAGAGTTTTTGAAAGGAATCTTCATAGAGAAAACGAGAATTTTAAAGAAAAAATCAAAGGAGAAAATTTGAGAGTAAAGAAAAGAACGTAAGTCAAGCACCATTTTCGACAAATTCGATATATGCTTTGTCTCTCGCCATCCAAAGAAGACATTGTTTGCCATCGCCGGTGATTAGCCATGGTCATCCAGCTCTGGAATTTCAAAACGAAACTATAACTTGCGCTTGTGTAAGATTTCGAGCAATAGAAGTAAAATCGTTGTTTGCCATCTCCGGTGATTAGCTACGGTCATCCCGGCTCCGGAATGCCAAAACGCCATCTCCGGTGATTAGCTACGGTCGTCCGGCTCCGTAACGCCAAAACGAAACTATAACTTGCACTGTGTAAGTTTTCGAGCAATAGAAGCAACACCGCTATTTGCCATCTCGGGTGATTAGCCACAGTCATCCAGCTCGGAACGCCAAAACAAAACTACAACTTGCGCTTGTGTAAGATTTCAAGCAATAGAAGGTAGTTTTATCTACCTCGATCTATAAAGATGTAATCGTTTGATTTAAACGTCCGCTTGTTCATTTTGTGCACACCGTATATCCCAAAATTTAGTATCATGTAATAAATTGCATGTTATTTTGTCTTGTAAATATTTGTGATAGACTACACCTTCTTTTTTTAAAAAAAAAAATCATCCATAGCATGTATTACACAAAATTTAATTTTTTACATCCTCATAAGAAGAAAAACCCAAAAAATTGCATCTTTGATCTTCAAGTAGAATTAATCGATTTTGCCAATTTGAATTTTTTTCATAAAAAAATGGTACCGAAAGGACATTAATTAAAAAATTAGTGTAATCAAGTCCCCGGACTCTTAATCTCTAGTTCGTAGAAATAAAGTAGTTCTCCCACTATTTTATTTAGGTTTCGAATCGACCTACCATAAATGATTAGTGGCAACTCCGAATTCAAAATACATTGCATGTGAAATCACGTGAACCATAAGTTGCGATTTGGTAGAGCTTGGGAGAGTTCGAACTAAGTTAATTAATCTAATTAATTAATTTGGTAATCCATTAACCTAAAATTGAAAACTCATTTTTTTAAGGGTCATGACAGTAGCCTTTCACCCCTTCCGCACAACCCGGAAATATGTACTTCTTTGTCCTTGGCTCAAGCTTACAATCCTTCGCATGAGCATACGCAGGACATCTCAATATTGGCAATCCGGAGTAATCAGCAGGTTTCCCCGACCATATTTCCTCAAGAGTCTTCCAATTGATAGTAGAAGATGGAGATCAATTAACCAGGCTACAAGCCATGTTCACTACTTCGACCCAAAATTCCTTGCCCGATCCCGCATGCGAAAGCATGCACCGAGCTCACTCAAGTAGGATTCTGTTCTTCCGTTTTGCAATGCCATTCTGTTGTGGTGTCCCGGGAACCATGCGGTGTCTCACGATCCCCTTTTTTTTTTTTTTTGCGGAACTCGGTAAAATCCTAGAACTCCATGCCATCGGTTCTCACGCCCTTGATTTGTTTTCCTGCCTACTTCTTAATCGGTGCCTTAAATTTTTTGAACCGATCAAACATCTCAAATTTGTGCTTCGAGAAATATACCCATACCTTCCTCAAATAGTCGTCGATGAATGTCAGCATATATTTGGCACCTCCTTTTCGAAAGAACTAGAGACGGTCTCCCGGACGTACGAATGAATATATTCGACCGATTGCTTGGTCAAATGCACGGTTGTACCAAATTTAACCTGGCACTGCTTCTCGAAGATGCGGTGCTAGCATAGGTTCAGCTTTTATGTCTTCGACCGTTCAAAGAACCCTTTTTCACTCAGCATTATCATGCATGCCTTACTCATGTACCCTAACCGCATATGCCATAATTGAGTTAAGTTTGAATTTGACTCACCGGATGAAACTCGCAAGCTCTGGTCATAGTCTCTCCCAATAGATGATAGAGAGAATTCGTCTTCTTCCCTTTCATCACCGTCATGGTACCCCGAGAGATTTTCAATACTCCACCTTTAGTGATGTACTTGCATCCGATGTCATCAAGTATCCCTAAAGAAATAAGGTTCTTCTTGAGTTCCGATACATGTCTCACGTCTATTAGCGTCCACTCTACGCCATCGTGCATCCGGATCCGAGCTGTCCCTATTCCCACAACCTTGCAGGCTGCGTTATTCCCCAAGAGAACTCTACCACCATGTGCAGTTTGGTATGTAGTGAACCGGTTCCTATGAGGGGTCATGTGATAGGAACATCGAGAATCTAGCACCCATTCTCCTCACGAACTCGTAGACACACATAGGACAGTCTCGGCATCACCGGTACCCTTCTCAAGAACATTCGCCGCATTACTTGTGGAATTTTTCCCTTAGCTTTGGATAATCCCTTCGCATGTGTCCCTCTTCATGACATTCAAAGTATTTCATGAGACCTTTGAATTTTCTATGTCGTGATTTTGATTTGCTTTTTTTTCGGCTACTAGGCCACCGATGTTGATCTCTACCTCGAATCAACAGTCCTTGCGCTCCATCTTAAGCTAGATTGTCATCTCGCAACTTTCACCGTCACTCCTTTAAAAACATGGCAAATTTTACCTCTTTCGAGGTAATTGTAGTACGACCTTGTAACAAAGAGTCGGTGAAATGCTCCCATGATTCTCGCGAGAGATGCCAACAACATCATACCTTGTTCTTCATCGTCTAAAATCTTTCCGACATTGTTCAAGTCCATCATGAGTTTATTAAACTCATTTAGATGAGATCGATGGATATACCTTCCAGTGTATCAAAACCGAAACATCCTTTTTAGCATGTATAATCGATTGTTCAAACCCTTTGTTACATAGAGAGCCCGAAATTTTGCCCACATCGTTGCGGCATCTTTCTTATTGGCTACCTCCATTAACACCTCATCCGATAGGTTCAACAGGTTTATGTTCGAGCCTTTCTCATTAGCTCGTCATAGTCAGCATCTTACATTGTATCGGGCAACTTAGCCTTGCCCTCTAATGCCTCAACCAAACCTTGAGTTGTCGGTAGCGCCTCCATCTTGACGCTCCATAGCCCAAAGTTATTCCTCTGGTTAAATTTCTCAACTTCTACTCTTGTTCCGGATATAATTACAAAGTCTTAACTCGATATCAATTATTGTGAAATAATAGGTACCGCAGTGGAATCGAATCGTTGAGCCTTTGCAATTAATGTCGGGAGCCGTAGAAAAATGAATAGAGAAATAAAATGAGAAACAATAAAGGACACAAGATATACGTGGCTCGGTTCGAATGTCGGAACTTACGTCCACGGGAGAGCCAACAAAATAATCCACTAATAAATCGGAGAATTAGAGGATTACAATCACTTGCGCTCAAGTGTTTCCCAATCCTAGATTATGAACCCGATACCCACGGTGTTTAATAACTCAACTCGATGGACTCGATATGATGAATAAACCTCTCCGACCTCTAGACTCTCATCGTCTCTTAAGCTCTTGTTCTCTTGCCCTATCTTCACAGAGGTCTTTGCTTCTTCTTATGAAATAGGTGAATGAGACAAGAAAACATCATCATTAGATTTCTTCTTGAAAAAGTCCATGAAAAAATCTTACCTTTCGATTCCCACGTTCACCATAATCCATGGGGAATCTAATGATAATGGATGGTGGATGGTGGATGGGCACCCACAAGTAATAAGGAAAAGAAATGGACGTGCACTCTTCGACCTTTATTTTCCTCTTGTCGGCCAAGTGATGAAAAGCTAGCAAAGAGACAATAGCATAAAGGCAAGAAGACAAATGGAGCCCATCTTCATTGAGCATGAACTTCTTTAATGTTAGGATTTTCATATCCTTCATTCTTTCTATTTGAAAATAAATCATCCGATTTTGCTTGTCATCCTGTATGAAGAGAAGGGATGCGTGTGGATTGATCAAGTAAATACTTCACGTGTGTTGAATCTCGTAAACGGGTTCAAACTCGAGACATAATTTTAACAAGTATGGCTTACAATAGGCATTGATTCTATACCCTATCATCGGGTTGTTATACTCGACCACTTGGTCGACAACTAGCTGATTTTGATACACCGGCTAATACGGTATCTAGTACCCTGACTGTTGCAAAGCTTGATACAACGGTTGTAGTGCTAGCTGAAAAGCCTAAAATACTACGCGAGGGTCCAAGTGGTTGCAAAACTTGATATCTTGGCTGGAACATTAGTTGTGCGAATTGCTACTCGGACGTGATATCCAAGCTAGAAAGGCTGATTTGGTCCCCTAATCGAGGCAAACGGGTCCCGCCTTTCGCCCGACTTTGTCATGACCCGAACCCTACGAGCCGTCAACATCCCACCTAGCCACGACCGTGTACGGTTTTCCAGGATCCAAAGGCCAACAAAATCAAATTTCGTGGAAGCAACAAAATCTCCATACATAAAACCAATAACACTACGATAACTTGGGATGGTAAAAACACACATATGTATATATATACATAGTTGTTACAAACCGACAAATCTAAGGTTTCAGGGGCCACCGTACAAGCCCGTGACCACCTATAACAAAAGGCACGTAGTCGAAGCCCGCTACACAACCAAAATACAACACGCTACAAAAACTATGAGGACAACTACCCTAATCCTCGTCCTCGCTACCCAAAGACAAACCCGTCTCGGGCTGCCAGCTCGGCCTCATCCAACTCGGGAGCGGTCGGCATCCGAAGGCTCCACGACTTCGCCATCTTCTTCTGCGGGTACCGTAGTTACGGGGTTGGGTGCCAAAATTTCAGGTGCAGCCTCGGGATTCGCCACTTTTCCATCTCGGAGGTGCAGCATTCACGGGATCGTACTCTCCGACTCCATTAAAGGGAACTTCAAAACCGCTCAATGGTCCCACGGTCGGGTCCCCGTGGCGATAAGTCCATGCCACGTAGGTCCGAGGCTTCCAAGTATAGCTCTCCGGTGTCTACCCATACTCGTAGTACCATACCTATAATAAACTTGGTCCTCCCCAACAGGATACTCTGTCACCTGCGTATCCATGTCTCGAGGAATACCGAATTTCGGGGCGGAACACTCATGGTTGAGGCGAAGGGTCGAAAAACAACGAACCCACGACGGGGTGAGATAAAATCTCAGTAGGAAAATCTCTAACCCTAGATCGGGTTGCTAGTGCCTCCAGACACATTTTTATTGAAAAATTTCCGACAATCCCTCTTTCTTACCAAAAAATTCACAATTAAAATCCAGAAAAATTCCATTCTTTCTCCGAAAATTCTCACACCTTCTCCAATATTCTACGTTACTCCCGTTTCGGCGTTCCACGCCTCGGTCCGACAATAAAATATTCTACGTGCTTCGGGGCCCGTGTTTAACCCATCGGGCCTACTATAAATATCCACATTATTCCGAAAATTTCAACGTTACTCCGAAAATATCCACGCTACTCCGGAATATTCCACGTTACTCCAAAAATATTCCACGTTACTCCGGAAATATTCCACGTGACTCCAGAATATTCCACGTTACTCCACCACCATCAAATAAGTTCATAACACTCGAGCCTCGGACCTTTATGGAACACGGCTCCATATATATACACCGGGGTCTCGGACACGGAGGAATACGACCCACAAATCTCGGTCTCGGACACATAAGAACACGATCGGATCAAGTCTCGGACAATTAGTCGAACACAACTCGCTTTGGTCTCGGACGACTTAATTGAACACGACTTTCATACTTTCTCGGTCTCGGACAATCGGACGAATACGGCTCACTTTGGCCTCGGGCGACTTGATTGAATACGACCCTCACATTTTCTCGTAGTAGTTCGGAACCACGTGATTCACTCACGTTAGAGAATTAATAATTCGGGATCACCCGATTAATTCACGCTAATCCAAAGATTAATCCAGACTACCCGATCAATTAATACTACCATAGTATCCAATCCACGCCATGCGACCATATTACGCTAACGTAGCAATATATGAATAACGTGCAATTAAAATTATCTTGCCGTGGGAATTTGTCGGGACCGAACAATAATAATTTTCTAACGTGCAAATAATTCTACTATAGTACTAAACTATAGTAATAATGCCACATCTAATTAGCTCCATGGCATAACAATTTATTGTCACATAAAAGTATCTCTAGTTAAGATATAACTAACTATGGTTCAAAATTAGCTAGAGTCAAAACTAACCTAACCATGATTAATAAATAGCATAAAGTAACTATAGTTGAACATAAAGTAACTAGAGTTAGTAAAGTAACCATGGTCCAACTTTGACCAAACAATTATCCTCTTGCATTTACTATTCATTTCAAGAACAAGCTTCTCTCTCCTCCATTCTGCAAATTTTCGGCCAGCATCATTTCAACCTCAAATTCACCAATTTCTTCATCAAAATTTTACAAATCCTTGGTCTTTTAGCAACATAATCACCTAATTTAGGTTTAGAAATAATCCTACTTCAAAAACTCGCAAAAACCTCCATTGAACGGTTGAGGAAAAGCTTGAATCGAGCGGCGATTCCGGCGGTGCTTGCACGGTCGGTGACTCGTCGACGATCTAGCAACTCCAAACGACCCAAAGTGACTCCGGTGAAAGCTTGAAGAATTTTCGGCAATGGAGGGTGAGAGAGAGTGAATTCGGCTAAGTGATGGGGAGAGAGAGAGAAAAGTGAGCTAGAGAGAGAGTGTGTTCTTGGATAATGAAGAAGAAGAGGGCCAAAATAATTAATAATATAGGTTAAGGATAATTAATTGGGTCCACAAAAAGTCAAGAGGAAAAAAAAATTTCTCTCCACAATGACTAGTCAAACTCAGCCAAAGGGAAAAATGACCAAAATACCCTTCGTTCCAAGTGAAAAATGGGGTATTTTTTTAGGGCAAATGGGTCCATTTCCATATCCAGTCTAAATCTACTTTTCCCGAACCTCTTTGGGGCGAACCGCTGAAGGAATTGCACACGGGATGAGGAAACGTCCAAAAATTTTTATTTATTGAAACCCCTGAAGGTCGACGTCAAATTCGAAGCTCGATTCGCGATCAATCTCGATCAATAAAATTTTCAGCATATCTCAAACTAACGGGTGGCTTTTAGGAGTTACGCGTATCGCCCCGTGATTAAAATCACGTTTAAGAATTACTCGAGCCATGGCGACCTTGGTTGTCATTCAATTGCGAAGGTCAATCACTAGTCCCGATGGACACGATCGTTAGAAAATAATTCGGGGACGTTCGGAACCCATACGAGGTCAAACGGAATCACCCGTGATCCAAGCGTAGGGTATTATCCAAATCGTTCCTTAATTATTCTAGGATCGGCCTATATTGGTCCAAAATATTCCCTCGACAATTTTCATGGCCAAAGAGTCAGTCCATAACCAAGTTCTTAGGTCCACGTACTTGATTTTCCTAGTTAGCCATTCCCATTTGGTTAGTCTCGCTCAAGATGGACCATTCCTGAATGAGATTAAACCGAAATACATCAATGAGACTTTTCATTTATTCAAGGCTTCAAAACGAGCCGGATTACGGGATGTCACGTACATGCCCCCTAGGAGGAGCTGGTACTGCTCCTTGATTTTTGATAATCATGGGTACATGTGGCTCATGTATAGGAACGAGGTTCGGTTGAGCACTAGCCGCAACGAAAGGTAGGGCAAGTAGGCATATCTTGTCCATTGAGATAATCGGGCGCCTCATTTGGATTTGCATTTCTTGGAGGGTTCGAACCGTCAACTTGGGTGACATATAACGCTTCTCTTCGTTGTAAAATCCTAGCGGGTGCCTATTGTTGGTACGTTCGCCCAATGAGCCCATGTTCGTTGACGGGATAGGCGATAAAGGGGTGTACCTGGCAGGTATGGGAACATTCCCAACTTGAGGCTGCGATGGTCCCTCCGGGAGCTCCATGTTGATCCGAGGCACACTCATGATAAGTGTTAATGATTAATGGTCTAACAACATCAGTCATCCGTTGAACAACATGATCCGCAAACTCATTTTGAGTTTCCTCAATTGTACGTCTTATCGACGACAACATGACGAACGTCATTTCCATGTTCCTCCTTGGCTCTTCGACATGTTGTTGAGGAATGTCATCATCATTATCTTGGACCTGGTTTAGCAACCCGTGAGAAGTTGATGACTCCGTTCTTAGCACCTCTTCCATGGGTTGCTACGTCCCCTTGTGCGTGGCATAACACTATCTCGAACCGACACTTTCACGTCCTATTGGGCGTGCCAAAAAAGATTGTTGACGAAAAATCTTTTATCAAACGTAAGCGTTCATTTTTCAATAAAGAGTTCCGAGTCGAGTTTTGGATAAAGAGTGTCAAATGCAAAAGATGTATTGATATCGGTAGCACTATACAAACTCTTAACCAATCAATGGCCGATGCAATCGATGGCCTATGATGTATTGATATCGAAGACACAACACCGAAATTTAATCGACGATGTTGGAAAGGATGTAGGACACAATGCTGGAGTTTAATTAACGACACTTGGATAATGTGGGACACAATGCCGGAATCTAATCAACGATCTTGGACAATATATGACACAATGCCGGAATCTAATCAACGACACTAGACAATGTAGGACACAATGCTGGAATTTAATCAAAGACACTTGGATAATGTAGGACACAATACCAAAATTTAATCGACGACACTAAACGGTGGGTAGACGCCGGAATCTAATCAACGACACCAACCCCTGGATAAGAAACTCATTTGGAATTGAATCTACGATGGGAATCGAACTACGTTAAGCTAGGCTAAATACCGAAAGCTAATGAAAGATAAAAGACTTGTTGTGTTGATTTGTTCGGAAAGGCTCTCGTTACACGATTCAAGGTAATATAGAGGCGTTTTAGCAACCGTAGACCCGATTCTGACCCTTGGCTTTCTACTTTCTGCTCCACTTTCAAGCATGTTCTCCTATCCTTCGACGGTTTATCATTGACAGTTTCTGGTTTTACGCGCCATTCTCTCTCCACTTTTGAGGATTACTACTCATTTTTGTAACTGCTTTGATCGTGACATCTTTAGCGTGTCCTTTTTCCTTTGCTCGTTAGAAATACCGCCAAAATTCATCCTTGACATGTGGCGTCCTTAAGATTAAACGGGACTCGATTCCGGTACACTCAATCGTAGCCGACCACAACTTCCTCACATGCCATCACGTGAGGACCACCTAACCTTATCTTGATGTAAATAAGATAAAATTCGTAATTAATAAAGTAGCGAGCTCTTCTTATTGGATCATTTGGATCTAGGTTATCGTAGAAAATCTAAGTCATCATGATACACCCTAGTTAGTCAAAGATGGAGGGCGCATAGAAGAAAAAAAAATCTCACCAAGACTATAAGAAGGCCCTCATCTTTTTGAGGTCCTATGCACGCCCACTTCCTTATATTCTCATAGTCTCCACCCCTCCATCACTCCCTCTCTCTCTCTCTCTCTCTCTCTCAAAGAACCATCCCTCCATCTTACTCTCTCTCACACTCTCACTCACGCTACTCTCTCCTCGCCCTCTCGGCTGCTCCTTATCACTATCACGTTCGAGGTTGGTCCTTATCTTACGAGATAAGTGAAGTCTATAGCTTTAAGCTAAGGCGACAAGTTTGGTGCTCGAATTTGATTATGGATATGAAAGTTGCTAGTGCGACAATATATGATAGTTTGTGCATGATATAGATATATTAATGGAGAAAAAATCTTGCTAATTTTAAACTAGCCTACGTACTAAAATAAGCATCTCTATAGTTTTATGTTATTCTATTCGATTATTAGATGTTATTTACGCAAGTTATGTTTGTGCATGATTTTATGTCATATGTTCGACATATGTGTTATCGCTAAAATTCAAGATAATACAACTATTGGCTACAAACATCATGATTGCATGGACACTAAGAAAAGATAAGATCCTCCATCGCTCAAGGTGACGGAGATGCCCCGACTCGGTTGCGGGATGCCCCCACGTCAACAGGATGCCTCGAGAAGAGTTTCGAGATACCGCCAATAGCGGTTAATGCCTTGATTGAGCCGAGAGTACCTCGAGCCGGGAGTTTCAGGATGCCGTGGAGTGCCTGGTTGATGCCAAAGGGACCGGTTGATATCGGGACGATGATGATGTTGTAACAAGTTCATGCATGTGTTTTCATATTCATGCATTTCCGTGATCGTAGTTACCTATTTAAGTATATATATATATAGCAATTGTTGCTATTGCATTTGCTAATGAGCTCTTATTGACTTAATTTTATGAGTAATGCGACGGGTTAGACGTCGAACTATTTTCTCATCTTAGAACTAGCGACTTTACTTACCAAGCATTGTCTCACCCTAATATTTTTCCAAACTTATAGGTATAGCTTTCTTCGATACTTCGTATTTTGGTCTACCGATGGAGAGAGATCAATTTTGGATGCTATGTTTGGTAGTGGTGCTAGGTCACCCCAGCCTTTCTAATAATGCGGATATTATGTAAACACAATATAATAGTGGACGAAGCCTTAGTAGGCTATGTAAAATATACAGACGCCTATTAAATAAATCGTGTGCTTTTGTGTATGCTCTTGAATGTTTCGGTTGCTGATTTTTTGTTGCGAAAAGGAAGATTACGCTTCCACATGTCATTAAGTAAAAAAAAAAAAACTACGGGTCTAACTTTGAAGGCGACGTCTCTTAGGGCATCACAGCCTTTGTTGTGTTGTATCGAGCTTAGGTTTTACCCCTGGAGTGATAAAGTGCGATGGGTTAGAGTGTTAGTCAGTTAGGAATGAACACAAATGCATATATGTGATTGATTGCTTCTAGATAGTTTATAGCTACTGATTTTTGACCTGTTATGCTAGAAATCCAACTTCGTAGACAAGCATGACTTCGAGAAATCCTCCGAGAAACCCCAAGAGTTCTAAGGGAAAGACCAAGCAAGGTCCAAAGCCCATGCGGGATCCTCAATTGGATGGAATCCTACAAGCTCCGAACATGATTAGAGGCTTTATGGAATAGCAGGTTCAGCAAGCACAAGCAATGTCTACTTCGGGAAATTCTATTGTGCTAGGAAATGGAAATGGCAAGCGTCAAATGTAAGGACCGATCGAACATTTCTTAAAGTTGAGACCCCCGAAGTTCGTCGAGACCGGGAATCCTGAAGAGGTAGAGTCGTGGATTGAAGAAATTGAAAAGATTTTCATAGCGTGAGGATGCTCGATACCAAAACAACAAAGGCTATGACGCCTCGGGATGCGTCGCCTTCGGGTTCGATCTCGTAGTTTTTTTTTCTTTTTCTTTTACTTAATGACATGTGGAAGCGTAATCTTCTTTTTCTCGACAAACAATCAACAACCAAAACATTCAAGGGCATCCACGAAAACACACGACTTATTTAATAGGCGTCGAGTATATTTTACAAAGCCTACTAAGGTTTCATCCACTACTACATCATATTTACATAATATCTACATTATTAGAAAGGCTGGGGTAACCAAGCGCCACTCCGGACATAGCATCCAAAATTGATCTCCCTTCATTGGTAGACTAAAATACGAAGTATCGAAGGAAGCCATACCTACAGGTCTATAAAAATATTAGGGTGAGACAACACTCGGTAAGTAAAGTCGCTAGTTCTAGGATAAGAAAATAGTTTGACGTCTAACCCATCGCATTACTCATAAAACCAAGTCGATAACGGATCAATAGCAAATGCAATAGCAACAATTACTTTATATATATATATATATACACACACACTAAGATAGGTAACTATGATTGCGGAAATTCATGAATATGAAAACACATGCATGAACTTGTTATAACATCATCATCGTCCCGGCATCAACTTGTCCCTCCGGCGTCAATCAAGCATCGCGCTCCACGGCATTCCCAAACTTCGGGCTCGGGGTCTTCTTGGCTCAACTAAGGCATCCGTCCACTACCGACGGCATCCCGAAACCGAAACGGGGCATCTCCATTCCTCAAGCGACGGAGGATCTTATCTTTCTTAGTGTCTACACAATCATGATGTTCACATCCAATAGCTATATTATCTTGAATTTTAGCAATAACACAAACGTCGAAAATATGATATAAAATCATGCACATACATAACTTATGTAAACAACATATGATAATCGGGATACAATAACACAAAACTATAGAGATGTTTATTTTAGTACGTGGCCTAGTTTAAAATTAGCAAAATTATTTCTCCATAGATATATCTATATCAAGCATAAACTATCATATATTGTCTCGAAACGACTTCCATATACATAACCGGACTCAAGCACCGAACCCGTCGCCTTAGCCTAAAGCTAGAGACTTCACTTATCTTGTGAGATAAGATCGGACCAACCTCGAACGAGATGGTGACAAGGAGTAACCGAGAGGGTGGAGAGAGAGTAGCATTAGTGAGAGTGTGATAGAGAGTGAGATGGAGGGATGGTGGAGAGAGAGAGAGAGAGAGAGAGAGAGAGAGAGAGATGAAGGGGTGGGGACCGAGAGAATATGAAGAAGTGGGCGCGCATGGGACCCCAAAAAGATGAAGGTCTTCTTATAGTCTCGATGAGATTATTTTTTTCTTCTCCTATGCACCCCCATTTTTTACTAACTAGGGTGCATCATGATGACTCGGATTTTCTATGATAACCTAGATCCAAATGGTCCAATGAAAAGAGCTCCTTGTTTTATTAGTTATGAATTTTGTCTTATTTATATCAAGATTTGGTTAGGTGGTCCACTAATATTAGGTCACTTCGGTGGATTGAATATTTACTCATGATGGCCTCTAGATTTTTCAAGATACTTTAGACTTATGTGGTCCAAGATAAGGGGTCCATTTGTCCCTTCATAATGAAACTTTATCTTATATACATAATATCGAGCTTAGGTGGTCCAATAATATAAGGTTGCTTAAGTGAGTTAAAAATTTAGTTATAAGGTAGATGATTTTTGCTTCATGCACCCCCTTCCTTGTCCATACTAAATTGTACATGATTGTTCTTAGATTCCTTAAGATAATGCGGTCTCCCAAATGGTCCAATAGGGGTAGCTTACATTGATGATTTGAATATTTAGCCATGATTATCTTAAGATTCTATTTCTAAAGTAATCTTTGACTTCCTAATCTTTTAGTCACTTTAGGCACTAGTGAATGTGGGGATAAACGTAGGGCATAAGTTTGGTGGAAATAGCTTTAGAAAACTTGGAAGACTTGTGCGCCTCCCTCCCTTCTTGGCCAACTTAGAGGACTCCATGATGACCTTTAGATTCCTTAAGACATCCTTATCTACAAATGGTCCAATTAGAGTAATTCGTCACCATAATAATCATGGATTTTGTCTTATATTCATTAAGATTAATTTAGACGTCCAATGAGATTAAGTTACTTAGGTAAAACAAAGAATCGATCATAATTACCTAAGATTCTACTTCTAGAAGAGATTTGACTATTTACTCTTTTGCTTAATGTTATTCATGGAAGATAAGTTTGGAGGAGTCTAAAATCTAGTCAAATTGGGTGGTCGTCGTTCTACTTGTCGAGCCTTCGATGTTTGTCGCTGTCATAGCATGGTCGTCGGCTTTGCCATACCGGCCGGTGTGACCGTTGAGGTCATCGGGACCGTCGGTGTCGTTGGACGTCGGGTCCGTTTTGAGTTGGTCTCCAATATCGGCTTATACCGTATTAACTTTCGAGTTGAATTCCTAACCTATTTACTCTTTTATTTTCTAATTCAAAAACTTTATAACTAGATCACGTAGGATAGATTTTTGGGTATCACAACTCTCTCCTCCATATAAAATTTCGTCCTCGAAATTTATAGACGTGCCTTATTATTGGAATAAATAGGGATATTGACGTTTCATTATGTCCTCATTTTCCCAAATTGCTCCTTCTGTCTTGTGATGTTGCCAAATGACCTTAATCGCTTAAGGATTATGAGCGTGACATATTGTACCATCCTGGCAAAGTAAACAAGGTCGCAGATGCACTTAGCCGGAAATCCACTATCGCTCATCTAATAGTTAAGGAATGGATAAGCTCGAGATTTGGTGGTCAAATTAGAAGAAAGGCATCCTTCAAGTTTGTTGGCCACCTTACAAATCGAAACAATTGTTGCAGAAAATTAACGTTTTGCAGCAAATGGACCCGAAGTACTTGAAGGTTTGGCACAAAGTCGCGAACGTGAAAAGGCCCGATTTTCAAATATCCGATGATGGAACATTAAGGTTCTCGCGAACAACTCTTCTTGCCCAACAACGAAAAAGTAAAAAAAAAAAGAAACCCTATTAGAGGCACACATAAGTAATTATAGTGTGCACCCAGGCGGTATGAAGATGTATCGTAATCTTCGTAAACATTATTGGTGAAATGGCATGAAAACAGATATTGCCAAACACGTCGCCAAATGCTTAACCTGCGAGTAGATCAAAGCACAGCATTACAAGCCTGGAGGATTATTGAAGCGCTGGAAATTCCATAATGGAAATTGGAACATATCACGATGTGTTTTGTCTTAGGACTATCTAGGAGCTAGAGAGGAAATAATTCCATCTGGGTTATAGTCGATAGGCCAACAAAGTCTACCTATTTCCTAGCGATAACAAAGGATCATTCGCTAGAAAAATATGCGGAGCTATACGTCAAGCAAATTGTCCGTTTGCACGGAATCCTAGTGATGATAACTTCGATCGAGATCCCATTCACCACTATCTTTTGGCGAAGCCTTCAGACAATAATGGGCACCAAACTCCAATACGATGCGGCGTACCATCCACAATCGGATGGTCAAATGGAAAGGACCATTCAGATGCTAGAAGATATGTTTTGGGCATGTTCAATTGATTTTAAGGGCAATTTGGGACGAGCATTTACATCTTGCCGAGTTCGCTTATAATAACATTTTTCAACGAGTATTGGTATGGCTCCATTTGAGGTGTTATACGGGAAGGCATGTAGAACTCCGGTATGTCGGAATAAAGTCGGAGAAAGGAAACAAGCTAGCCCGAATTAGTTCAGTATACAATAGAAGTTGTGCAAGTAATTAGAGACCGACTTCGAACATCTCGAGTCGCCATAAAAGTTATGTGGACAGGTGTCGGAAGCCTTTAGAATTTCACGTATGTGATCATGTTTTCCTCAAGATATCGCCAATGAGAGGTGTATCACGTTTTGGGAAGAAAGGAAAGCTAAGTCCTAGGTTTGTGGGACAATTTGAGATTTTAGAAACAATTGGGGACCTAGCCTATCGATTAGCATTACCGCTGAAACCGGTCCATGCTCACGATGTTTTTCATGTGTCGATGCTAAGAAAATATGAACTTGATCCCGCACACGTATTGGATTTTGAGACGATTGAGATAGATGAGAAAATATCGTATGTTGAAAAGCGATCCGAATTAAGGATTGAAAGGAGTGCGTTATACGAAATAGAACTATTACGGTAGTTAAGGTTATTTGGCAACATCATGGCGTGGAAGAAGCAACCTGGGAAAATGAGGACGTAATGAAGTATCAATATCCCTATTTATTCCAATAATAAGGCACATCTATAAAGTTCGATGGCAAAATTTTATACGGAGGGGAGAGTTGTGACACCCAAAAATTTACTCTACGTGATCTAGCTATAAAGCTTTTGAATTAGAAAAAAAAGAGTGAATAAGTTAGGAATTCAACTAGAAAGTTAATACGTTATAAGCCGATATCGGAGACCAATTCAAAACGAACCCGGCATCCAACGACACCGGCGGTCCTAATGACCTCGGTGGTCACGCCGCCCGGGCATGACAAAGCCGACGGCCACGTCGTGATGGCGACAAATGTCAACCGCTCGACGGTAGAACAACGACGACCCAAGTTAACTAGAGTTTAGACTTCTCTAAACATGTCTTCCACGAATAACATTAAGCAAAAGAGTAAAAAGTCAAATCTCTTTTAGAAGTAGGATCTTAGGTAATTATGATCAAATCTTCAATTTCCCTAGGTAACTTAATCTCATTGGACATCTAAATTAATCTTAATGAATGTAAGTTAAAATCCACGATGATTACATCGATGAATTGCTCTAATTGGATCACTTGTAGATCGGGATATCTTAAGGAATCTAAAGGTCATCCTGGAGTTTTCTAACTTAGCCAATAAGGAAGGGAGGTGCACGAGTCTTCCAAGTTTTCTAAAGCTATTTCTACCAAACTCATACCCTACTTTGTTCCCATGTTCACTAGTGTCTAAAGTGACTAAAAGGTTAGGAAGTCCAAGAATATTTTAGAAATAGAATCTTAAGATAATCATGACTAAATATTCAAATCATCCATGAAAGCTACCTCTATTGGACCATTTGGGGGACCATATTATCTTAAGGAATCTAAGGGCAATCATGTGCAATTTAGTATGGACAAGGAAGGGAGGCGGATGAAGCAAAAATCATCTACCCTATAACTAAATTTTCAACTCACTTAAGCAACCTTCTATTATTGGATCATCTAAGCTCGGTATTATATACATAAGAAAAAGTTTCATTATGAATGGACAAATGGACCTCTCCTATTGGACCACCTAAGTCTAAATTATCTTGAAAAATCTAGAAGCCATCATAAGTAAATATTCAATTCACCGAAGTAACCTAATATTAGTGGACCACCCGACCTTCTCTTGATGTAAATAAGACAAAATTCATAATTAATGAAGTAACGAATTCTTCTCATTAGACCATTTGGATCTAGGTCATCGGATAAAATCTAAGTTATCATGATGCACCCAAGTTAGTTAAAGATGGGGGGGCATAAAAGAAGAAAAATAAATAAATAACATGATCTCACCGAGATCATAAGAAGACCCTCATCTTTTTGGGGTCCCATGCACGCCCACTTCCTCATATTCTCTTGATCCTCACCTCTCTCTCTCTCACCATCCCTCCATCTCACTCTCCACACACTCTCACTCACGCTTCATCTTTCAATAGTTACAAGGCTTTTTGATAAGCAGTCGTCGCACTAGGTCGTGCGAACCAAAAATCTATTAATAGATAAGAACATGTCGATTCGACACTTCAAAAAAAAAAAACGAATAGAAGGAAAATAGTTGCATTTTTAAAACTTATATTGAATTTGAATGTGTTTCACAACTCAAAAGAATTCGCGGGAGGGGTCATTTCAGCCGATTGATTTAGTTGATGCTAATTCATTTGTCTTTGGGAGAATTACTCAACCGATCTCAAACATATTGTACGGATGTCAATTTAGTCTCAAAGTTTTCAATTTTAATAATGTAATTCTAAATCTTTGTGCGAAGTTCCAATCTAATCATTTTCAACCAATTACCGTAGGAAATCGCGAACGTGACATCCAATCATTGTCGCAGTCCTCTCTGCGGCATGCCGACGAGGATAACTTGTGGATCATTACATCAAAGGTTTTCTATGGCAATTGATTGAAATGATTGTACGAAATTTTGCAAAATGAATTATCGTGATGAAATCGAAAAATTCAAAATTGAATTGATATCAGAACATTTGAAATTTTCACTCATATGATTGCGAAAAACAAGGAGGAAAGGGTCGGGGATCGAACGGGACAACAACATTTCAAAAAATAAATTTGGCGACGATGGACGAGAGAGTTCGTGATTTTAACGTTGGTGAAAGAAGTTCCGCAGATTTTTCTCTTCAAATCTCAACTCGCACTTAAGAGAGGGAAAAAAAAAATTCCGCTTCCGTTTTAACAACAAATTCCTCCCGTCGCCACCGACTCTCTCTCTCTCTCGATCGATCGATCGATCGATCGCCTCCTCCAGATCCCTCTCTCTCCTTCCATGGATTTCTTCAAATCCGTCTTCTCCGACGACCCACCTCCTCCCACCCCGCAATCTCCCCAAAGCCCTCGCCTTGACCCAGACCCGGAACCGAAAAGCCCCGGATCATCCGGCGCGTGGAGCTTTGGGGGGCTGATCAAAACCCTGGCCACCAGATCGGAGTCGGTGATCGAGTCCTACCGCCACGATCTCGAGGAGTTCGGGTCCGGGCTCCGGAAGGAGACGGCGGTCATCCGCGAGGCCGCCTCCCGCGTCGTCAAGGACCTACCCACCTCGCTCGAGGCTGGCGCGTCGGTCGCGCAAGAGTCGCTCGAGTCAGTCGGGCAGGCCATCGATGACATTGGCGCCACCGTGTTGAAGTCCACAGCCGAGATCCTTTCTCACGGTAAGGAGGTCCTGCTGGATCTCGATTCCGATTCGTCTGATTACAGCAGTAGCGGCAGGCGGCTGAACAGTGCCGGCGCCCAGAATTCGGATGTGAAGAAGTACAATAGGTTCGATGCGCAATTGCGCGCGATTCAAAGTGATGCGAGTGTGTACTGTGAGGAGCCGGAGGGTTTGGAGGAGTATGAGGAGTGGAAATTAGGGTTTTCGTTGGAGGAGAAAAGGGAGGAGATTGAGAGTTTGACTGGGGAGGGTGGGGAGATGAAAGAAATGTATGACAAGGCCGTGCCCGAGGAAGTTGATCATGAGAATTTCTGGTCTAGGTACTTCTACAGAGTGCATAAGCTCAAGGTAGCAGAGGATGCCAGAGCTAGGCTCGTGAAGCGGGCAATCTCTGGGGATGAAGAGGAGGATTTGAGGTGGGATTTCGAGGATGAAGATGAAGAAGGAGAAGCATTGGAGGCAAAAAGTGAAAATGCCGGGTTGGCGAAAAATGTGCCGGACTCTGTGAAAACGGAGGATGGCGCTGGCGAAACTTCATCGTCCAGGCTTGTCCAGGTTCAGGAGAAGAGTGTAGCCGGGGAAGAGGAGAAGTCAGATTCAGATACGTCGGGTAGTGATACGTCGGAAGTTAAAGTTGATGAGAGAGTGAATATGGAAGGGAAGATCGATAAGACAGATACCAGCGGCTCGTGCAAGGATAGCGATGTGTCGATTATTTCCGACGCAGCCGTCGATGCCCGAGATGGCAGACCTCGGGTGGGATGAGATCGAAGACGTGGTCAGCAATGATGAGGGTAAGAGGGACAGTG
The DNA here is from genome assembly GCA_021437795.1 of Rhodamnia rubescens. Taxonomy (NCBI): domain Eukaryota; kingdom Viridiplantae; phylum Streptophyta; class Magnoliopsida; order Myrtales; family Myrtaceae; genus Rhodamnia; species Rhodamnia rubescens. Next base: position 2,713,405 of record JAILYA010000023.1, read on the forward strand.
TTTCCAGCGCAAACAGAGTCGATTTGCAGAAACGCCTGAGCGCCGCAGAAGAGGAGGATTTACCTTGGGACATCGAGGACGAAGACGACGAGGAGCCTCCCAAATTGTGATTGAAGTAAAATGCTCCTTTCCTATTCAAAGCCTTTTACCACCGTAAACATCGAGGGTTGAGTTTTCCCTTGATAATCATGTCATGGCGCTTGGGTCTATTTTAGTTGTGCAAAAACCATTATTTGGGTTGTTACAGCGTGTCCTGTGGATAGTTATCTTCATTTTATACTCTCTAGAGTTCAGCTGGAAGCTATGTAACTATGCAATTGTCCATTCATGATTACAAATAAATGCTTGGTCCTTCCTTTTGTGCCTTCCTCAAAATAAGGTTTGTATTGTTCTTTCAGGAGGAGGTTGTTCTCACCGGGAGCATTTCTCGGAAGCATTGGTTGATGCTCCGGTGGTTTGATATTGATGTTGTTGATGCTTTCATGATTGTGGATAGGACTCTGAAGTTGATGGCTTTCTTTTCTAGTGCTCCATCATTTGCCAAAATCAGGGGCTTTGATGAATTTCTAGAGTTTCAGAGGTTTTTTGCTCTTCGCCGTGGTTCCAACTAGGAGAGCCCTTATCGATCAAAGTTTCACTTAAAGATTCCATCGTCCTTATTAGTCCCATTCCATTAGCCTTTGTCTGTGTAATTACCACGGTGGCCGGACCACCGAGCCTAGACATTCGAAGCAAGTAAAGATGCATCTCTCGAGGAGCAAAATGGCTTCAATTCTGCTGATCTTAGGTGGTTGGCAGCCTGCTCACCCCAGGCTAGGGGTTGGGAAGTTGAGAGAGGCAGAGGCTTCACTCTTGCCTTTTCAGGTCGATATTAAGGTGTTTGGCCGGCTGTGCCTCCATTCATTGCGATTCTCAAAATAGACGCATTTCCAGTCGTGCTTGTTTCCAGTAAAATTTTTTGCAATGAAATCTTTTTTACAGCAAAACTTTTTCACTCAATTTGATTCACCCTACACATTCCATTGTGTCAGTCCTTGTGTCAAATCAGACCATAGCCACCGACTCGCCATACAAGAGCAAAACCGCCAATCACACTATTTGATAGAGAGAGTAGCAATTTCCAGAGTGCAACATGTACTTTTAACTCAAAACAGGGACAAGACAACCTGAAGATGAGAATCCATCCCGGTCATGCAGAATGAACAAGGATATAAAGAAAGGGAGCCAACGACTTAATCCAGAGAGAGACCCCATAACTCTCAGCTAAAGTAGAACATGTAAACATAAGAACATCCTCCCAATTTACGGGTTCTCAGCATGAGTACATAGTTGTGCTGCTGCGGAGAAGTCAAATGTACATCTAGTTGTCTCCCTGCCTTAGCATCCTCAAAATGGTAAGGAACAGGTTCAGGATGTCCAGATAAAGAGTGACAGATGCCCAAATGTATTCATCGTAGGTAAAGCGCTTGATCAAGTTCTCGGTGTCATAAACAATGTACCCTGAGAAGATGACAGCAGCTATTCCACCATAGATGGCCACTGATGTAGAGCCAAGCGGGAACATCATCTGCATAGTCATAACAAAGAAGATCTGAATGAGCTCATGAAAGCATGCGAGAGGTGATTGTTGTAGCCATATTATACACGCGGTTGAAGAGCCCAACCTGCATGAAGCTAGTCATGATGAGAACAATGAGGCCGGTAAAGAGGATTGGACCAAGATAGCTGAAATCCTTGCCCTTCTTAGAAGCCCAGAAAGTGTATCCAGTCAAGGCACAAACCACTGATGAGGTCAAAATCAAGGCTTCAAGGACAATTCTTCCTGCAGGCAGACAACATGCAAGAAAATTTCAGACAACTGAAATCTGAAAGAGCGATTTGCGCATGATGCTCCAGAGAAAATCTGGACTACAGGTAGAACCCAGAGGAACAAAGGAGTAGGGAATAGACACCAACCATCGGTATTTGCACAGCTGACCCCAACAGTCAGGCTCAGTGACAAGGTAAAGAGACCGAGGAAGACAAAGTTCAATGGATGCTTCTGCTGATAAATGTGAAGAGGCCACAACACTGCAGAGATATCACGATTAAAATTGCTTTACAAATTAAAATAAAGCAAAGTAATCCTCCACACTTCCACAACCTGAAAAGCCAAAGAGAAAGGGCCTCTGCAGGAATTTAAGATTTAACTTGCCAGCGATCACGAACAACCAACAAAGGAGATTCAGTTCCATTACCTAATGCATGAAGCTACCAAAGAAACATAACAGGGGGGCAGAAACCACATCGAACTCCAAGCCAAGATATATTTTTTTATGTGTAGCCAGTATTTACCGAAAGCATAAAGGTGCAGATGATTATTAAACTGGAGAGATATGAATGAGGCAATAACTATGGAAGACAAAATCAGGAGCTGACTTGGGTTTTAGACCAGTGGCAGGCACCGGAATGACCTAAAAACATACCAATCATGTCAAGAGAGATGGTTCTAATACTCAATGACAAACAAATTCAAACTTCCTTGTGAACTCTATGTTTGGATGACGAAGACGACTTTTGTTTGTCATAAAAGTTCCTTCACGGAGGTAATGCCAAAACATGTTACTTGATCTCGGGTTGGTACTGCAACACTAACACAAGCAGCAACCCAATTAAATTTACTGATCCGAGACAAAATCACAAGTTTAATTTGGTGGCAATGGGGATCATCAACCTCAGGCAATTCAACTCACAACACCGATGTGAGCATGCGATTCTTTGCTCCAGTATAATACAAGGGGCTACATGGACATGGTCATCAGCAGAGATCCCCAATGGGAGAAGACAAAATCAACAACAGGAACAGAGCCACAAGTCACACGGCCGAATGTAAAGCAACCGATCCCCGTCATTACAAAAAATACATCAGAAGGACATAGACAGTTGCAAAAACACCACCACCGCCAACATAAAACCCAATCAAATTTCAATTCCCGGCTCTACATGAAATCGACAGAAGATCAGAAGATCCGCCCACACCCGAGCCCAATCAAACACAAACAATTGCCCGAAATCACAAGCGAAACAGAAAGAGAGACGTCGAGATTAGAAATCACAACTACTATCAGCTACATAACTCAATAAAACATCGCATCAACCACGAATCGCGACAAAAATGCAGGCAATTATCTCCACCGAATCGCACACCAAACACGCAGGCAGAAGAGAAAAGTCAACATCGGCAGGAACAGATACGGTGAGATCTGGAGCGATTACGCACAAAGGAGGGGGAGGAACATGAGGAAGAGCAAGAGGCCGGAGTTCCCGCGGAGGAGGTCGTTGACGGGGGCGCAGAGGACGGTGACGGCGGAGACGACGGTGGTGAGGACGATCTGCGCGGCGAGGATCCCGTACACCTTGCGGATGAAGCCCCATCGGAGCTGGTTCTCGCCGTAGCTCAGGCCCGGGTACAGCGTCTCCCCATTTCCGAGCTCTAGGTCCTTCTCCAACTTGCCCACCCTCGCGTATCCGTCCATCTCTCTCTCTCTCTCTCTCTCTCTCTAGGGGTTGAGGTGTTTCTCTTTCTTTGATTTTCTCGGGAAAATCTGATGAGCAAAGGAAGGAAGAAGAGATGATGGGTCGTGTCAAGCCGTGAGAAAATCGGGGAAGGAAATTGGGTGGATTCGGATGGTTGACTGGGAGCTGATCTGCACCGTCGGATGTCGTCGGAGGTCTCAAGATTGGATCAGACGGTGGAACGTCGTTTCAAGTTTGTTGGTTTGTCAAAGTGGGAATATGTCAAATTAAATTTTTTGTTTAAATTTTAGTTAACTAGAAAATAATTTTCATTTCTATATACTAATTCCATATTACAGTAAAACTGGCTACTCATCAAGAAGCGCACAGTCGATTCTCTGGAAGGACAGCTTCTTCCCGGCGACGTCGAAGGCCATGTTGTAGTACTGCTGCGCCATCAGCCCGACTATCGACAGGCCCTCCACGTCGCTCCGGACCACCGCGACGCAGAACATGTCGTCCCTCGCCTGATAGAACATGCTCGCCGCGTCCAGCCCGAGGTCGGCCCCATCCGCGAAGTGGAGCGTCATCACCGGGAACCCAATCAGGTCTCGCCCCACCGTTCCCCGGTAGCACAGTGGCGACGACGGCCCATTCGGGACTCGCTCTAGGACACCGTCTAGCAGGCTCTTCACCTCGCCGTGGACCGCTTGGGCCGCTCCTTGGACCAGCCAAGTCATTGGCGACCCCGAGTCGATGACCACCCCATCATATCGCCTAGTCCTTCTGAAGGCATTGCGGTCGATGTCGAGCCTTTTCTGGCCTATGCTTATGCCTTCGAGCGTTACGTAGTAGAGTCCCTCGACGACTTCAAGAGGGGTCGAATAGCCCTCGAATATCGCTCCTTCGCCTAGGATCAAGTGGTTGTACGCATAGCTCGGGTCCATCAGATTGCCGATGCAATACGAAAATCGCAAGCCGAGCCTCGATACTAAGGATATCATCCGGGCACCGAGCCCCAAGATGCCCGTGATCCTCCCGTCCTTGAATCTCCCGTTGTCATAGCCACATCCGAACACCACATCGGGCACAGTGATCACCCCGTCGTCCCAAGTTTCGAATGTGAGCTGATCCTTGAAAGCACTCCTCTCGACGAGGGGCCGTCGTAGTATGTCTGGCTGTAGATGCACCAGTCGGACCGGTCACATTTGCTGCGTGGGGCATAGCTGCAGTAGGAAGTCCTGCAGGACACGCTCGAGTACGTGGTTGACCTGAGCGGGTCGAGCACCGGAGTGTTTTGCCCATGGCAATTCCTGCACGGAGCGCATCGGACCCACAAGAGATTGCTTCCCGTGTCCATGACCGCAAGTTGCCGAATGGGAGGATCGCCCAGGGAGAAGTTGACAAAGAGCTCAGGGAAGGACGGGACGAGGTTGAGCTGATGAACGTTTGTCTCTAGGACTTTGGATTCGAAGTAGGCCAATCTCGCGGTTGAGCTTTGCTGGATTCGTGCTGCGCGATTGGGGATGGTGTCATTTGGATTGTAGTATGGAGAGAGGAGCGAATCTCGGTGAATGAGCCTAGTGACAATCCGGTGAGAACTCGAACCCTTCGTGGTAGCAGCTAAGGATAGGTGAGTTTTTAACACCAAGAACAGGAGTGAATGAACTACAGCATGTGCAGATGCCATGGCAACACTTCACTGCTTCAATTGCTTCGTTGTTCTGATTGATCAATGTCTTCGTGCGACATTAATATCCACCGACGCTGTTTCCATTGGCGAGAGCGATTCAGGTGAGATCAAGATTGTCTGTTAGAGGTGGCAAAGACTGTTTCGATTTTAAAAATCGGGAACGGTCACTTCTTGTTGTCGCAAATCCTAACATATGACTCTTCACCATGTATTATCAATCTGAGATGCTTTGAGCTCATGTTGGTTCTATTTCGGCATTTTCAACATTGATAATGTCTTCTGATCTCCCTGACTAAAAATTACACTGATGGGGGAGTTTGGTAGGGAGAGAAGAATCGTGTGATCTATTCTTTTCTTGATACATGACCCAGAATTACACTGCTAAACGGTAAACAATGTAGTGCCAAGCGAAATCGAAAGATCATGAGCATCTGAGGAAGGAAGCTGCAGGAGAGACTTCTGGGACTTCGAGATCGCGGCTCAATTAAACAATGCGGGTCCGCATAAATTGTACAGCAACTCGTCCTCCATCATTAATATTGCGATTTCAGAGGCACGGGGTTTCGTTCTTTATCAGTGATTATGAAATTCACACGACACACTGAGAATACATCAGATTAAACACTCCTTCAGATAACCAGCCCCTGGAGTATAATACAAGAAATAGGGAAGAAAAAAATTTACAGAACTGAAGGTTGGGACTCGATGACGTTTCTGAAGAAGGGCTTGTTCAAGCAGTTTAGACTAGACGGTCGGATCGGCTTCAAACTCTTCCACCATGGTAGGCACTATGTGTATTAGTAACATCTGAAACCCCGGCATGAACGGCACCGGTACAGAAGAGCTGGGTTGCAGTCACAAATATCACCATTACTTCAAGAGTTCTCTGCACATCAAAGTAGCAGCACAACTCTGACAGTTAGAACCCTGAAAAGCAAGAGGTAAAGCAAAACCTAAACCAGCCTAGGGCGATCAGAATTCACAAAAAAACAATGTAAGACATTCTGGGTTGTCACCGAAAAAAGAAGAAGGAAAAAGAGAGACATTCCGGGTTAGGTTCAGTTTTTCGATTCAGGATGTTTTAGAACACTGCCTACACTATCTCTGTAGATTGTTCATGCCATTCAACAGGGACGTCTATGATGTCTGATCACTCACCAGATTCGCATCAGTCCAGCCGATGTCGATTTCCTTACATGCCAATCTGCAAGAGCACCGGTCGCAATGTAAATTTCATTCAACTGATGAAACTCATTGTTTTTTTTTTTTCCTTAAACTCTATATCGCACATTGAAGAAGAAAAATGAGAGCTTGGAGAAAGGTCTCTCTCACCCCAAAGCCAAAAAAGTTAGGAACAAAGTGACAAGAGAAGAGGCGGCAGCTGCGTGCAAGTTTGCGATACCCCCTCGAGTGACGTTCTGGACACCGGTAGCCGAAGTCGTCATGCCCACGATCCCTGCGATCAGTGAGAAGATGACTAGGTATCCAGTTGCCATGTTTCCGATCGGAAAGTATATCGGGAATATACGGGCCGGGACCTCCAAAACTGAAGCTGAAAATGGAGATGCTATTGTTAGATCACTGAATTTATCAAAGATCAGTCGACTATACACGTTCATCGCACACATTAAACACTGAAAATGTTCATCTCAAAATCCTTTTCGATGGAACTGTTTTGGTAAATACATTTTCTAGGACAGGAAATTTGTGGCTAGATAAGCTAAAGGTACAAGATTGACTGGGTCATGGACTCGGGAGATTTACCAGTTTCTCGCGATCTCATGATGGCATGATTCACGGCCCACACGGCCATAACAGTCACAACGAAGTAAAGCAGGAGATTGAGGAGTAACAGGACGAATGCGGCTGATTTCGCGCCTCCTGAAGCCATGATGAACCTTTTGATGCTTAGAAAGGAAGTAAGAGACTTAAAAACCTCAAACCAAATTCACTATCTTCTTCAGATAGGCATACCAGTATACATTATATATACTCGGCTTCAGCGATCAAATCTTCTTCCTTTCTTAACCAGATTGTTTGATAATATTCTAATCTTGTCTCTGCAGGAATCACTGGTCTGTCTTCAATTGGAAGCAATCTCTCCAATTCCTTGCCCATCTGGGTTTGCTTCATGCTAGAGGAAAGGGATATGGTTTTGATGCTGTTCTGGTCGTGGAACTTTGTTCCAGAATAATACGGACATTTTAAGGAAGTGGGTCTTCTTTGTTTATACAGTTACTCAACCGGGGCATCGCCGATCCTCCATCTGGAAGATAACTTCTTTTGGCCCTGATTGGCAAACAAAGATGTTATAAAGTTACCTTACCAAAAAAAAAAAAAAAAACAGATATATAAAGTTCTTTTCCGGCATTGCATTTGTTTCGGAAGCATATAAATCCAAACAGACAAGCCTGAACAGCAGCATGAATAATGAATTCGCCATCTCGACCAGAGCTCCTCATGAAAGAGTCAAATTAATTTTCACTCAAAGTCCTTCAATTTCGTGCTTAACATAGAATTTAATTGGCCGCTGGACCATATCAAGAGAGGTGCCAACCCAGAACGAAATTAATCCTTCCTTTTGCTTTCATATGAGAAGCAGGCTCTGCAAATATTTCCCTGTGCCAGAGAGCTTAAAGCCAAGCAAAAAATCCCATTCCCATTTTTTAAGGAGCATGAAACATAGCAGGCAGTCAGAACAAACTAACAAGCAAAGATAAGATGATCCCTCGAGTCAACCCCATGGCCACAAAGCAAACACAGAAAAGTTCAGCAGGCTGCTCACATTGCAATCCTTTTAAGGGTAGGCAAAAGGATGCATGGCCAAGTAATGCAGCAAAACTTCTGGCATGTAGATGGAGAACCACACAAATCTATGCGAATCGACACAATGACCTTTGTTTATGACCACATCCCAAGGAGTTGCAGATGTCAAAGGCCAGAGTTAGAACCAGTACACAGGACCTCATCTTCAGCATTAAGTTTTAGGACTCAAAGTGCCCACATAAAGCAGCCTGGATAGACACCAACCAACCAGCATTAGATACAAGAAAGCACCATGTGGATGCCATTTCCAATCTGGTCACAAAAGGCTCTGAGAATACCCCTTACTTTCAACAATTTCTTCCAGGCAAAAGTAGCATCAGCAAAGCAAGATACAAATCAGATGCTACTCTTGGATCCACATGAAGCCTAACCAAATTAAAGGGAGAGAAGATATCATGTAAGGTGGTTAATAGAGGTGATCGATCGGCAATCAGCATCCCTCGGGTCAGGCCAAAATTATAGTCCAAATCTGCCAGGGCACAAGAGAACATATACCGAATTTCAGGTTGGACAGGTTTGGCTCGGGTTTGACCAGGCCATGCATGGCCCTATAACTAGAGGCCTTGCCGATGTCTGCACAAAGATAACTTCGAGTACTTGGGATTTGGGCTGAGCCAGGACAAGCCTGTACGACGCCAGACTCATGTTCAGTTACAGCGGCTATAGGACCAAACGTTAACTAGACCTGACTAGGATTTAGGCAAAGTGAGTGGCCCTGGGCGAGCTGTATACTTCTTGGCTCGTCCCACCCAATCATCCTCGTACATGGGCATGAATAACGTCGCGTGTTGTAAACAAGTAGGAAACCGATACCGACCGTATTGTTAGTTATTTCGACCATACAATCTTCCAATGAATAAATATTTTATGCAAAACATATGGTGACGGTGTGTGGATCTATAGCTAAGATTGTATCATTCTTGGCAGTATTGTCGAGGAAGTATTTTCCGAGAAAGTATAATATGCAGAACTGCATATTAAAATATAATATATAAGCGACTAAACGAAGGCCTAATTTGATATTTGAATATTCTAATGCCCTCATCATGTTTAGTCCGGCCTTTTTGTCGAGCACTAAAAGTAAAACTATTTAATTGAGGCTTGGAAATATTGAACTCGGAACTTCTTGCTTTGGTACTGGTATCATGTGAGATTTTGTGTAACTGTAGTGAACTGTTGTAAAAATTTAAGTTATGAGATGAAAATATAGTTTAATATCTAAATAGTTTATCCGACATGCTAACCACGATGTTTTTGCTCGAAGAGTGCAGTCGTTAGTTTCTTGTTTCCGGTACAGGGAAACAGACAGGAGACTACAGAGGAGAATGAGAAGAAAACGAGCCAGGACAAAGGAGGGAAGCAACGATACCGAGGCAAGTTTCTTCGTCTCTTTGTTCTTCGAAACATCGTCGAACTTCCTTCATCTCTCTCGCTCTCAGTCTATCTGTCTTTCTCTGTCCCTGTATGAGCTGGTTTTCACTGCTTTGTTGTCTTCACTGGGCGCTGTGCGCAGAGAGAGAGAGAGAGCAAGAGAGAGAGAGGAAGGAAGGGAGAGAGAGGGAAAGGATCCTTCATCTTCTGTTGAAATTTTGAAATCTATGGAGCAGTTCGTCAACCTTGTCATCCGGCCTCCCAGGTAATCTGTTGAAAGGCTACGTCTTGCTTCCAATTTGGTGATGAACGAATAAGCAATTGGACTGTGCGGTTCTAGTCATAGATTGTGCTCGTGATTTCTTAGGAGTCTTGGTTTCGATTTCATCGACTATTATGAAGTTGACGGGTTGATTTTGAGGTGTATGAGTGTTCTCACCTCACGCATTTGGTAACAAGTTTCGTAAGTAGTACTGTGAAAGTTGGAAAATGATTTAACAGTGTAAGTGGCGCAACTCAATGTTTTTGGCCTTCTTTTGGATTCTCTTCATTACGAATCATTGTGCAGCTAGTTGTCCAAAACAAGAAAGAGCCATTGCACGGCAATGTTCGAGAGATCGTGTTCCAATTCTGCCGGTGGTGCATTCTCATTAGTCACTTGCCGGTCTTTCTTTTGTTCCACTTTTCAACTTCCCTCCTTGTCATTAGAACTTCGGAAGTCATTATGAGTACATACATTATTAAAATGCAGGGTGGAGTATGATCCAAAAACTGATTTAGTAGACCAAGAGTTCATGCTGAAAGGAAAATTCTATCAAAGGAAGGATATAGAGGTACAATTTTGTGATGAGCTTGAAGCTGATTTCCCATCCAATCTCAACTGACATAATAAGTGTTTACTTGCTGTCTTCATTGAATTTCGTACTTTTCCATCCTCACAAACAAGATGGGTGAGACATTCATGAAGACAATTACATGGCTAGGACCGTCATGAGGTATGAAGATGGTGTTCGTCATGCCAAGGCTCTCCAGCTACCGACGCTCAAAGGGATCGAGTTAGTCGGAAATATGGGACTAGAGGACTCGGACCTCTGTTGCGCTAGGATGTTTTGATGATATAATTGCTTGATTAGGTCAAGGCGAACACTCTCTCTTTTAATGTTTCTTCGACTTGTGCAAGGGAATGTGGCAAGTGACAAAGGCCACCTAAATGAGACAGAATTGTTCTGTTTTGTTGCATATGCTGAGTATTGTTTGCTTAATCTGGATAATAAGAGTAACTTCCTAAAATATATAGTCAGTGAAAATTAAAAGATTTGCATCAATATCGATCACATTATACTTCACTCATTTGAAATACTAGGATCTGTGCATCTCTGTCTGTGTTGGCACTTTTAACTGGAAAGCCTTGCTCATTTGCATACTACTATGCTTATAGAGTAGTTTGTGTAGTTATGAAGAAGGTGGTCACGGCTCAATAAATGTGGTCGTGATGTGTACTTATCCTTCTGAAGCACATGAGCCAGGATCATTATTTCATTCTTGAAGTTTGATACCTCCTTTCTGATTCATATAAAATCAGATGAAGAAAGGTTCTGGTTCAATGAAGAGGCATGGAAGGAGATATATGACCTTGAGGAATGATGAGACCTAGAAATTAGACTCAGTGGTACTTGGGGAAACAAAAAGATGCCTAGGAGCAACCGGGCATATATGAAAGAACGTGGAAGTCATGTAAATAGGCCAAAGTGGAGAATTTGTTGTTCGCCTTGCATGTTGTTTTTTGTAGTAGAATGGAATCGTCAATGGACAAGGCTTAAATCGCAAACAAACAATGCAGAAAGCGACAAAAATGAACAGCGATATATTTTTTTGAGATGTGACCTGTGTCTTTAGTCCTCTCTCATAAGTAAATTGAATTTGTCTAAATTTGAAGGGGTTTCTTGTATTGATAATTGCCGGGTTGTACTTTCTTGCTAACAGAAAGATGTAATTTCCAGAAATGTATTAGCAGATGGATTGTCTTGTAATATTTCCACCTCCTTGTTCATATTAGTCATAATTAATCTCTGTTTGGTCTACAAATTTTTAAGGTCACAAACATTCGTGGTGAAGTCCTGAAATACACTCATTATGTACCTGTGGTTAATGGTCGAGGAAAGCCTTTGCCATGCGTAATTTTCTGCCATTGGAACAGGTTTCTGCCATGGGAACAGGTTTACTGTCTGTTTGATACGTACTGCATGATTTTAGCAAAGTTTCAAGTTTCGACAGTCTCTCGTAAATCACAGATTATTAGGTCTCTGTGCTCTCATATTCTTCTTTTGTGCAGTGGGTGACGGGTTGATGCGGGTGTAGCGGCCATAGTTTTGCTTCCTTCCAATATTACTGTTTTCACCCTCGATTTTTTCGGATCAGGACTTTCTGGGGGAGAACATGTGATTTTGGGGTGGAACGAAGTGAGTTTCTCCTAGTATGACGGAGCAATTATGGATCATTGTTTTATTCCAAGCATTTGTTTTCCAAGTTGGACATGCACAGCTGCTTGTATTCTTTTTGTGTTTTTTTCCTTTATTTAATCTTGACTTGTTCACATATGTAAGTTTCTATGTGAAGAAAACCATGATATCCCTTGTGGTGAATGTGCTAGGCATACTTATGCCCTAGGGAAAGTTTTAGCATAGTCCCTGTAGAATGAAACAACCATATTGTACTCTACTGTGAGGTTATTATGCTTTTAGAGCCAATACTTGGATCTTTCGGTCGAAACCCTTTTTAGCAATTGGGCTTACTAATTCCAGTATTTGTCTTAACTAAAACTCATTAGCTTCAGTTGCAGAGCTTCTGAACTTATCATCCTTATGCATGCTGTAGCAAAATCATTCTTCCTTATAATTGCCCACTTACTCTCCTTTTGCCCCCTCCAGAAGGATGACCTGAGGGTTGTGGTCGACTATCTTCGGGCTGATGGAAATGTCTCTTTGATCAGCTTGTGGGGTCATTCAATGGGTGCTGTTACTAGGTTCGGTAATCCTTTTCTTTGAAACTCTTACTTGAGGCTTGCAGGCGGACAATGTACAAAGCAGAGAACTCATCAGGGCTAAACTATGTAGTTTATCATCCTCCGTGGGATGGTCAAGGCTGCAACGTACTTATAGCCATTGAGATCCCATTCTTTTGCTAGAAATTTTGCATGTAATCTCAGTGAGGGAGACCTTAAGAGCTCTCTTGGTAATTTGATTCAAGAAAACTTATCGCACTGGCCCCGGAAAAATTGCTTCTTTTTTTAGTCACTGTCACGAATTCTATGTCGGAAGCACTTTTGCCAGTTTTATATGTCCTTAACAATCTGTGAAACTTCTCACAGCCTAATGTATAGAGCTGAGGATCCATCAATTGCTGGAATGGTTCTTGACAGTCCCTTCTCTGTTTTAGTTGACTTGATGATGGAGTTAGTGGATACCTATAAGTATCCCTTGCCCAAGTTCAGTGTAAGTAAATGCTCCGGAACTTATTTTAATGCCGAAGAGTAGGGGGATAGACTACTATCTTATAGTTTTGCCTAAGTACTTGGTACACATGTTTCTAAAATATGTATCAGAAGATGCATTTAATGTTTTAACACTCTCTCTGAACTGAAACAAGTACTTTTTCTTAAAGTTTTGGCCATTAATTTTTCCAAACTCATCGTGATGTGGACACGTTGTATGGTCACAAGCAACACTCACTCCACTCTACGTCGATGCATGGCATTGACAGAAGGAAGTCTTGAAACCTGAAATATGCTACAACTTTCACTGTCTGAATAGGAGATTGGGTTCAGGTTGAACAGACAGGGGAGCATACTCCTGGAGACTCCTTACAATTTCTTTATCTGGGTATCCACTTTGCTAAGTTGTAATCATGATGCTAAGTCTCAACTAATCATTTTGGAGTCGTAGCACCTTAATCTCTTCTTTCTGTGTGCTCGCCAGGTAAAATTTGCGATCAATACATCCAGAGGGCAGTCCAGAAAGGAACAAATTTCGATATCATGGAACTTAACCCTATTAGGTACTAATGCTTATATACTATGTTGTGATTGTTTTGTTGCATTTGATATTCGGTTATGACCAACTGATATGCCCTGGCAAATGTGAAGTCTTATTGTTATGACTCCTATATGCTTGATTCACTTTTGCCCGGGTACTCTGTTTCTTGAGACCATCAGGGCTTTCTAAATGAAATGTTTGAAGAAGCTGAGTTGACTAAACTCAATCTGACATGCAAATAACTGTTTTTGGTGGCCTCTAATTGATTCTCTTGTTGATATATGGTGTGGTTAATCTCTTGTTTGGCCACACAGGTTGCAAAGACATGCTTCATTCCAGTTCTGATTGGGCACGCAACTGATGATTACTTTTACGTCCTCATCACTCAGATAGAATCTTTGCGCCTTTGTGGTAAATCTTTCACATAAAATGCTACAGATGTGTGCACTTACACATATTGGATCTGAGAAATTTATCGATACAAGCAAGAATGATTGTCTTCGTGTCGTTTAATTAGTTGTGCCGCATCTTGTCGGATTCGCGGTTTTCTCAGAATATTTTGCTGGGTTAGGCCGTTTTTTGTCGTGTGGAATTGCCCTAGCATGGACTTCATTTCTGTTGAGGCCATTTGCGACCTTCTGGTCTTTTAAGTCATGTCTCCGATTGATATAAAAAAATCTTTCCACATTCTGCAAATGGATTTTGCCCTGTTGGAGAGTAGGAATGCGAGAACTAGCTACTCTGCAAATGTATCATTTTGTGCTGAATTTTCTTGCATTTGAAAAGATACAATACCATAGCTTGAGATTTTGTTTGCAGCACTCAATCTGGCCTTTTCATTTGGCACACTAAATGGTGATTATCTTTATTTGGGGTGACAAGAAAACTATTAAGCTTGGGGGAGATCACAACTCGCCACGTCCACAGTTCTACTTCGATTCTATGAGCGTTTTTTTTTTCTGCAGAGTTCTGCAACCTCCGGAAGATGAACTGGCTGGGACATTCTTTCGTACCGCACACGATTTCCTTGGTAAGGTGAGAAGTGTTTTGATGCTTCTGGCTTTCCACTTACGATTATACTGCTAGAACTCACTTCAGGATGCCTAGTTTGGTTTGCTCCAGGGTGGTTTGACCTGTGTCCATGAATTAGGACTCCATGAAGATCTACATTGGGCTGAGGGAATGGTCGCTTCTACATTTTGTGTATTTCACCAGTGATCTCTGGTTGAAACATTCTGATTCTTTGCTTTTAAGGAGAAACCGAAGGGAGTTCGTTGTCCATTTAGCACAAAGCGATCTGAAATTTGTTCTTCCAAAAGCTTAAGCTCGCAGGAAAACAAGATAAATTACTGCTACCTTATCACTGCCGCCTGGAATATGTTCAACACACTTCTTGAGAAATGACTGAATTCTACATGTGAAACTCGGAATGTGTGATCACAACCACCTAGATTCTAATGAATCCAAGAGTTGGGGCATCGATAGTCAAGTGGGACTAAGCTTAGATTGCACGTAATACGTTCACTTATCTGCTTATGACAGTGATTTCTTTTCTTTTTTAGCCAGGAAAAGCTTAAGCTCGCAGGAGATAGGTCAATAAATCTAGTTTATGATTCTTCTCACGCCTTTTCATGTTTCGCGGTCAAAATGTTAAGAACAGCAAGAACTCTTCTGATTAATTGAGGCCATTTTTAATGGTCCTCTCACGACAGTTACCAATAACATTCCTAAATCAACTCTGTTTTGTGGAGAAAAACCAGTTTTTAAAAGCCAGTGAACTTGGTCAGAGTTGCCCTACTGACGCTAGATGATAATTTTGTTGCAGGATGTGGAGATTGCTGACCACTGTTGTGCATCCTCTGCCAGAATCATCGACTTTAAGTTACTCGATGGTCAGTACGCGGTCCCCATGTTCCGACCTCAACAGATAGTGGCCAAAGTCTGGAATACAAGCTCAATGGCTTGAAAGGTTTCCCGCACAATGCAGAAGAGGAAGTCATGGTGAATTACCCGAGTCTTGACATTGATCATCCGGTGAGATGTTATGCTCGTCCCCACCCTTACTCGGATGAACTTCATTAGATGTCCGTACAAGACGGCATGGAGGGTTCACATGATGGAGAGATGCATTGTCCTGGCAAAGATAAAGCACATCCTGATGATAGCTCGAGGAGCATATGCCAGTCTTCACATGCAGGTGATCTTGAAAGTTTTACAGCCGCCCACAGTCGCAAAGCTTTGCAAACAGAATCATCTTCGGCTTTGGCTAGAGCGCGCCGTTCGGCATCAAAAGTTGAACATCCATCTCCTGATACAAGCATGTCATTGGCATCCGGAACGCCATCCATGGATTCAAGCGAAGAGGTTCCTGATGCGAGCGACGCTTCGAAAAAACGCTCGGTTCCATCAGATGCCGATTCCTGTACGTCCATCCATCATATGACAGCCATGGCTGCGGTTGGCAAGGACTCGGCAAGCCATATTATGGATGGTTTGAAGTGCTGTTGGGATCTTTATTTTCTTTGGAAAAGTCAGATAAACTGAAGTGCGTTATTTTTTTGCAATTACTCTGGTCCGTCCTTGTTTATGAGTATAAAACCTTCAATGATTTAGTAATATTAAAAAAAAGGTGAAAAGATGAAAAAGAACAGATTTCTAGAAAATGAACATATATTTTGTTATAAAGCCATTTTTGTTAAATCTTTTACAATGTTAATCTTTTGAATTCATATTAATATAAAAAAAATTATGAGGAAATAATCTGGTTAGACTTCCTAGAAATACAGATAATTCAAAGCATCTTAGAATCAGATAATTCCCTTTTCTTTTTGGATCAACAAAAGAAATCTTGGAAGTCTAATAACGAGATTAATTTCTATGGCACAATCTTTCTATAAATATTCTCTCTCCAATCTTAACGAACCAAAAGTCGGAAACAAAAAAAGAAAATAGTAGAAATTTATTTCGCTTGATTTGTGTCCATCGAAGGGTAGGAAACTTTCATCAAGTTCACCATGTATATATACATTCCCAATCCAAGAATATTTCACTTGCTATTCGAAGATCACAAAGATGTCGGATTATCAAACTTTCCTCCAGGATTACCATCACCTGTTCTAGACGATGAGTCTTTATCCGAACCTTGTGTGGTATGTCGTGCTAAGCCCAAGGCCTCCATAGTCTTGCCAAAAGCACAAGGAGGAATAGAACGCCGGTAGAACGTCGAATCTTTGACCATAGCTTCTGGTACCGAGTCGGTCAGCCGAGCGCGCCTTTCGTGTCCCACAAACGCTCCTCGTCGTCGCCATCGTGGGTGATCATGTCCTTCATGATGGATGCCATGCGGCTGCCCTTCCTATTGGACCGGATACGGTGGCGCAGCGGAAGCCGAGGGCACCTGGACGCACGTGACTCGCGACAAGCTGGTGTCCGAGATCGCAAGGTCACATCCCGCGCAATGAACGACACCTCGCAACGAGGGAGCGCAAGGGGTCACAGGTGGTGATGAGCATGACACACAAGGTCACCCGAACGTGCGATTTGCATGGAAGGAATTGGGATGTGAGACCAACTTATTCACACGGGTTGCTCTCATAAATTTCACAAAGGACGGTGCCGCGACTTAGGCTTCCTTAATGTCATTTAGGACTCTAGGAGGCCACAGCGAGGGCCGTGAGTGGCCAGATCGGAAAAGAAAAAATAGAAAAAAAAAATCATGTTTCTATATGAATGTATTAAAAAATTATAAAAAATTATCCACGTCGGCCGGCGGTGCCACGTAGGGACGGCCGGCATCCATGTCAACAATTTATGATGAATAGGACTAAATCGACAAAAAGTGAAAAGGTTTGAAACCTTTATATCATTTAGGACTCTAGGAGACCATGGCGAGGGCCGTGAGTGGCCGGATTTGGCTGTGGCGGGGTTGCTAGCCTTGAAACTAGAAAAGAAAAAATCGAAAAAAATAAAAAAAAAATTCATATTTTTGTATGAAAAGTATTAAAAATTTATAAAAAAATAATCCATGTCAAATGGCAGTATGCGTAGGATGGTTGGCGTCATGTCAACAATTTTTGATGAATATGACTAAATCGGCAAAAAAGTGAAAATGTTGGGACTAAATCGGCAAAATTAAAGGTTTAGGAAAAAATTAACAAAAATGTGAAAGGTTCAAAATTTTTTGACAATTTTTCCAAAATGTGAAGAATAGAAAATAAACCCCCTTGTTTGCACCGATTTCTTATATGTTGTCGAGAATCAAGTAGATTAAAATCTCGATGCAATAATGTGTGAGTGTTCTCGAGAATCAAGTAGATTAAAATCACGATGCAATAATGTGCGAGTGGTATGGGCAGGTATTTTTGGAGAGAAATGTTTTTGTATTCTTTCTTGTGGATTCTCTAATTAAATGAAGAGGAGGGTATCTTTTTATATAGTAGAGGGTCTCGGATTATAACCATCGATCTATATCCGATCTCGATGGCTATGATCGCATCTCTAATTTACCTAATTACCGATAATAAATAAGAAGCTTCTAGAGAGAGGGACGATTACCATATCGTTCGCTTTTGAGTATATTCTAGAGAGTTTTAGAAAACTTAAGAAATCCTAATTTGCCAAGACACAGCAAGTCTTGGAGTTATTCCCAGATAATTGACCGGTCGCGCCTCGAAGACCTCGGCCAATCACACTTGGCTGAGGATAAATCGGACATGCCCATTGTGTCGGTGCAAGTTGTCCACCAAGAAGTTATGAGATCTAGGTTTTTTCTGAATTTCTCAGGGATGATTGTCGATTTGTCATGTGGATGTAAATGAAGTTTTAAACAAGTCCTCTTTTGGGGTTATTAATTTGCGGGTGTGATTAACTTTTTACTGGTTTAGTCCACTCAGTTTGGAATATCGTGAATCCTTTGGATGATTATACTTAAGTGTCCTTTGTCGAAGTTATTTGATACGTGCAATCAATTTCTTTTTATTATATACCATGGATTTTTTTTTTCCTCTTTTAACAACACTGTCCACACCTACTCCCTCTTGGGGTGTAAACGGATTGGGCCTAAAGGGCTTGTTGGCCCAGCCCGTAAAAAAGAAGGCCCACGTCGAAACTTCTCGGCTTGTCCGAGCCAGTTTGAGCTTTTTAGCTTAAATTTTCTCACTTTTTGAAAAGTCCAATTAAAAAAAAGTTTTATTTTAATCAAATTTCAACATTCGAAAATACAGTTATCAAATGAACAATATATGACTTCATTTAAAATTCACATTATCAAAAGAAACCATGAATGGATATCTCAATTTTGAATGCAATATGGCTTTTCATGGCTCATTTAAAGTTTGATGGCCAATCTATTTTATCGCTAAAAAACATATGTTCTATTGCTCGTATATTTCAATTTTAAACTTAAATTTAAAAGATGAAGAAATGCTTTTTTTTTTGTGCCATTTTTTTTTCATATTTGAATTCTATTAATAAACCCACCTCATTTATTGAATCTATGTGATCTACTATTTCTACCAACCTTAAATTCTATTATAAGGCATTAGACCTATGAATCTATTCCCGGTTATTTATTTGTGATTCAGTAGTTAGTCCTTGAATCTAAAAAGAATTTAAAAATAAAGTAAGATTCCGTTTCAAACGAAGATATACAAAAAAAAATCTTTTGAACATTTTATATCTTACGAACAACCTTATCACAAAAGTTCTAAAAAATCTGAAAAAAAAAATTCCTTTCCTTGTTGTGTGCAACGTTATTATTTGACAATATCAATATTACGTTCTAGATCTTCAGAATGCTGAGGGAATACTTGCTTTACATATTTTATTGATAATTTCACAAATTTTTTTTTTGAGTTGTTGAAATCGTTTGCCAATTTGGTTATCCAGATTTTCGGCACAAGAACATCGAAAGTGCCAAAATTTATGAACCGCACTAATTTTAGTGTTCAACTTTTTTTCGCCGGCTCACTTAATTATCAAATCAGAGAAAAAACAATTATTTAAGTGCTAGACTTATTAAATTTCTAATATTACGCGACAAAATATATGTATATGTATATATAAATTCCTTTAATATTCCAGCCAAAGGTTTTCTTTGGTTTTCTTTGCTTTGAATATCACATTCTCGTACGGTGGAATGTAGGGCGACCGGAGAGAAAGACATGAATGAAGCTCAAAGTGTTGTCCTGCGGGATCTGCCCACAGCGACGTTCCCAGCGCGAGGAATGAGTGGGTAAATCATTCGAATTTCCTGTCTTCGCTCTTCGGTAATTTCAAGGGTGTCGCGAAACAGCGAGACTCGATCACTCATGAGTCCAGCTTCTGGAGTTCATCTTCAGAAGGCATCCGAAAATAGGAAGGAACAGTAGTAATACGTCGTCTACAGTTGTGTACAGGCAAAGAAGGCTGAAGCAAGCGTGCCTCGGGCAGAGTCATCCTTCGAACACGAAGAATCTCGATTGCGTTGTGATGGTCCATAGAAGAGAGAAGAAGTGGGTTGGGAATGGCCCCACTCTGCTGTTTTTTTCTTTTCTTTTGGTCGGAAAAGAGACATTTCATGAACTCACTCAAAGTAGAACTCAGTTCCTTTAACATCTAAACAAAGGATATCTTCTCCTCCAATCCAAGTGCACCGGCGACGACTCCAGCGAGGCTAGGGTTTCAATTTCAATCGCAGAAGAGGGTTCGCTTCGTTTTTGAGTCTCGGCACACCCCTGCGACTGCACCCTCCCATGTTCCTTCAGCCAAAAGATCCATCTATGTTCAGCTTGAGAGATAGTTAGCTGGCGGACGGGAATGTTGCTTCGAAATTTACTCCCCCTTTTGAGTTTTTGATTTTTTGGGTTCCATCTAAGGTAATTTTCCTGTGATCGGCTTCAACTACTGAGTTTGGGTCGAGCTGGGATGCACGGAAGATGGCCTCGTTTCGCCCCAGAACTTAGTGTGGATCTTGGTGTCTGAAACAGATTCTTCCAAATGCGTTTTGGCATGCACTCTGCTTTTGAAAAACCTGCGTTTGTCAACTTTGGCAGGCTGCAATGAATCATTCTTATTTCACCATTTATGAAATTTCGCTCCTTGGGATCTGAAACTGCCTTGGCTTCTTGTATTTCATCCTTGATCTCAAGTGCTACCTCTCATCTCTGCTATTCCACCATTCGCCTGTGTTTCCAACTCAAAGATGTTTGAGTACTTTTGGTTGCCCTGTATGGTGACGCTTGCTGCCGTCGCTCTCTCTGCTATCCTCTTCAGAGAATTCCTGAAGAAGAAAAGAGTAGGTCAGATCGCTGTAGAGGGCAGAGCAGATAGTGATTCAGCTCCAAATAATGGAACCACGGCGAGTGCTCCTACTTCCACTGCGCCACAGCTTGACGAAACGGCAACATCTTCGGGATACGACTATGAAGTATTCTTGAGTTTCAGAGGATCAGATACTCGAGCAGGTTTCACCGACTTCCTTTACACCAGTCTAGTAGATGCAGGAATCCGTGCATTTAAGGACGATGAAGATCTCCGCGTTGGGGAAGAGTTTGCCTCAGAACTTCTTCAAGCAATTAAGCAGTCGAAGATCTCAATACCTATCTTTTCTAAAGGTTATGCCTCCAGCGTATGGTGTCTCAAGGAGCTAGTCCAGATGGTTGAGTGCCGGAAAACTATGGGACAAAAGATCATGCCCATTTTTTATGATGTGGAACCTTCAGAGGTTCGGCACCAGATCGGGGGTTATGGAGAGGCCTTTCGTTCACATGTAAATAAGAAGCGATACGACGAAGAGACGATGCGTGAGTGGAAGGCTGCTCTCAAAGAAGTGTCATTTCTAAATGGATGGGACCTGCACAGCATGCCCAACAGGTGATTAGTTTTACCATTCCATCTCATGTGCCTTGGATCGTTAAAACTTGTTGAATTTCATATGGTTTCCTTTCTAGATTTGCGTTAGCCTTGTTGAAATTAAATTCTGTGTTATTGAAGTTGTACCGCAGAAAACACGTTAAGTAATAGCACAATCCCGATTTTGTCCCATTTTATTCCAACCAACATGTTTTTTTTTTTTTCCAGTTCTGTTCATTCATTAACTGTAAGTGTCAACGCTAATTCATCTGCAATGGAATAAATCCTTGAAGAACACATCTAGAGTTCATCTTGTCAGAACATAGTTTTCTAATTCATTGTCTTTTGCCTCGGACAAACACTAGGAAAGAAGGTGAGTTCGCAAGAAAATTTACTAAGAAGATTTTCAGTGAGTTGAAAAAAGCTTATCTGGCGGTATCAGACTGCTTCGTCAATGTCGACAACCATGCGGATGCAATCATGAAAATGGTAGGTGCTGGGACAAGTGAAACGAGGATTATAGGAATCTACGGGATGGGTGGCATTGGAAAGACGACTATTGCCAAAGTGATCTACAATAAGCTCTCACACGACTTTGAGAATTTTTGCTTTCTTCGTGACATTCGAGAAAGGTCAAAAGCTAAGGGTATTCAATGCTTGCAGAATCAGCTCGTCTCTGATATCCTCAAAGTGCAATTTATGAACATAAAAGACACTGATGAAGGGACTCGGACAATTAAAGACAGGTTGTTTAATAAAAAAGTCCTCATTCTTCTAGATGATGTGGAAGAAGGGAATCATATTGATGGACTTGTGGGTAAGCGTGATTGGTTAGGCAAAGGGAGCAAAATAATTATTACTACAAGGAACAAAGATATTCTTGAGGTTCCCGAAGTGGACTGCAGTTATGAGCTTAGCTGCATGAATCCTGATCAATCTCTTCAACTATTTAGCAAACACGCCTTCAGAAGAGATTATCCTTTGGACGGCTATATCGACCAGTCCAAGAGGGTGATAGCCATTGCTGGAGGTCTTCCGCTTACTCTTGAGGTGATAGGTTCACTTTTATGTTACACAAAAAAGGAAAAGTGGGATCTCACTTTGAGGAAGCTGGAAAATGTTCCTCATGCAACAGTTCAGAGTAAGCTGAGAATAAGCTATGATGCATTAGATATTCGACAACAGCATATATTCCTTGATGTAGCTTGTCTTTTGATTGGATATGACAAAGACACTGTGGTTCATTTCTGGGATGAGTCTAAATACCCGGAAGACGCCATGGAAGTTTTGCAGAACATGTGCTTGATTAAGATTGCAGAGGATAATAAAGTGTGGATGCACGACCAACTCAGAGACCTCGGAAGGGAAATCGTGCGTCAAGAAAGTGCGATGAAAATAGAGAAGCAAAGTAGGGTGTGGGATCCTAATGAGGGATTGGATTTGCTGAGGAAATATAAGGTAAAATCCCCCCATACAAATTCCCAGTATTTATGGATTCTTTTTCAAAGAAAAAAAGCCACTAACTTTTTGGGTTGTCCATCACCATCAGGACTTCCTCAACCAATATTTTTGCTATTTTGAGATTACAGGAATGATACTATTGAACTCAACGGCTTAATATAGTGGACTTGAATAAATGTGTTTCCCTTCCAATTTTTTTTTGTTTTTAAATTTTTCCTTTGGGCAGGGAAATAAAGAAGTGGAAGCTCTTCGTCTCAAGTTGGACAACCGGCGGCAGTACCGTTTTACCTATGAGGGCTTTGAGAGCCTTTCAGATCTAAGGTTTCTTGAAGTGGACGGTTATATGGGAGATTTTCTTGCAGAAGATAGGCTTCTTTGCCACGAATCGTCATCGAATGTTCTTCCAGCAAATGTTTTCGAAGAGAATTCAAATCTTCTTCCACACTTACGATGGCTTTCTTGGCATGACATTCTCCCTACTTTTAATATTACACATTTCTCATTGGAGGACATGGTTTTTCTTGATCTATCTTTCAGTAAAATTACTCATAATTGGAAGGGGTGGAGCCACATGAAGGTATGCTATATGCTAGACAACACTTATTATTCCATCTTATTATGTTAGAATGTAATATCCACATGACTTTTTTTAATAGGCGACGGAGAATTTGAAAGTTCTAAATCTGAGCTATTGTCAACACTTGGAGAGAACTCCCGATTTCTCTGCTCACGCAAATTTAGAACGTCTGATACTAAACTATTGTAGAAGATTGGTCGAAATTGATGGGTCAATTTGTCAGTTGAAACGGTTAGTTTTTTTGAATGTGCATGGTTGTGAAGAACTTCAGAGGCTGCCAGATGAGGTTGGGAATTTGGAATCGCTAATTGAGTTGGACATAGCCGAGACGAAGATCAAAGAACTACCGGACTCTATTGGAAACTTGAAAAATTTGAAAATATTGGAGATGAGGGACACTAGTATAAGGACAATACCCAATGTCCTTTGGAAGATTGAGAAGCTGGAAGAAATAGAAGTGAGAAATTTTTATCGAGACCCTGTGGACATCGATGATTGCATCTACAGAAATCGATCTCTAAAGATTTTGAAATTGGAAGGTTTTGAAATATACGCAGTACCGAAGCTTCCTGAAAGTCTTGTCACTCTATATCTGCATTGGTTGCATATATTTCCAGATCTGTCAAACCTCACTAACTTGAAGGAATTGGATCTGGAGTTTTGCTCACGTGATTCTGATGAGGAATCTGATGGGCTTTTGGGCAATCCGATACCACGGTGGATCGCGAACTTGAGAAAACAGGAGTCTCTGCGCCTTGCGACCGCCTCACCAACAGACCTTACCCTCCCTCCTCATCTCAAGTCGCTTCGCCTCGAATCCTGCCATAATCTGCGTCGCCTCCCGAGGCTTCCCTCAAGTTTATCCTCCTTGCGTTTGGAACATTGCAACTCACTGTGCTCGATGGAGGATCTATCGAATTTGAAGAATCTGTCATCTCTCTACATTTCGTTCGCTGCAATTGAAGAGATTCAAGGCCTTGGTCATTTGGAGAACCTACGAGATTTGGAGCTTCTGGAGCCTTGGACAGGTGAAGATACTACCTGATCTAAGCAATTTAAACAAACTAAGGAGTCTTCTAGTATATAACTGTGGTAATCTGGTTGAGATTCAAGGCCAACTCCCACGGTTTTTGGATAAATTGCGTATTTCTTACTGTGGTTCTTTACAGAATTTGCCCGATCTGTCATGCTTGATGGGTAAGCAACAGGTTGAAATACAGCATTGCAGTCAATTAAACGCCAAGGCAATTCTTGGATTTACTCGGTTGAATCAACGAGATTTGCGGCTTTCTGGTTTTGGACAGCTGCATATCCTACCTGATCTAAGTAATTCAAGCGAACTAAGAAGTCTTCAAATACGCCACTGTCCTAATCTGGTTGAGATTCAAGGTGAACTACCAGAGTCTTTGCAAGAATTGGAGATTGATTCCTGTGGATCTTTATGGAAGTTGCCCGATCTGTCCAGCTTGATGGGACAGGGAAAGGTTCGTATAACTGGCTGCCCAAAATTAAATTTGGGAGAAGACGATGAACATGAATATGAATCTGGGGGAGTAGTCGACGAATATGAATCTGAATCTGAGGGAGAAGACCGCGGATAAGTTCTTGTCGCTCTTGAAAGCTTCTTGATCCACTACCACAAATCATTCCCTTGTGTTCAAATCTCAAACAAATTGAGGTAAACTTATTCCCTTTGACAACTAATGTTTTCCCTTTTCTGCGATCAAACTCTTCCACAGATATGAACAGTGAAGTTCCACATGCACTTTTTAATTACCCTTTCACGAGTTGACTGAAAATCTGATGAAGGTATTGAAATGGATACCTCCATACAGCTAGAGGGTTCTTAATTATGCACAAATATTCCTTCTCTTTTGGTAGTTTGGTTTGGCTTTTTTAGCTATATTCTCCTTGCTTTCATGTTTCCCAGCTGGAGTTATGCATGCAATTCCATCGTTTCTATTTGGTATTTAACAAATTATTAGAGATCCTTGTCGATTTGCTGCTTCACATATTTCGAAGATCCCCTCTGCTTCCCATTGGAGATAACTTCCTTGTACTGTAAAATTTAGATGGAATGTGTGTTGGAAGGTGATATAACTATGGTTCTCTTCCATCTGACCAAAAAAAAATTGTTTCCTTGTGTTCAAACTTTAAACAAATTGAGGTAACTTATTTCATCCGACAACCAATGTTTTCCCTTTTCTGCAATGAAATTCTTTTACAGATATGAACAGAGAAGTTCTGCATGCACTTTTTAATTACCCTTTCACGAGTTGTTGACTGAAAATCTGATGAAGGTATTGAAATGGATACCTCCATACAGCCAGAGGATTCTTAATTATGTACAAATATCCGTTCTCTTTTGGTAGTTCGGTTTGGCTTTTTTTAGCTATATTCTCCTCATGTTTCCCAGCTGGAGTTATGCATGCGATTCCATCATTTCTATTTGGTACTTAACAAATTATTAGAGGTCCTTGCCGATTTGCTGCTGCACATATTTCGAAGATCCCCTCTGCTTCGCATTGGAGATAACTTCCTTGTACCATAAAAAATTAGATGGAAGGTGTGTTGGAAGGTGATATAACTATGGTTCTCCTCCTACAACTTTACAGCATACTCCTCATTGTAGTGACCGTGAAGAAGACAGACACTCTGTATTGATATGCTTATGTTCAGTTTATTTTTTCAGGAAAGCTGTGCTTATTAGTGGGAAGTGCAAATGTTATGGAGAAGTTATAAAATGAAGCAAGAGGAAGTTCACTAGGGTAGCGGCATCAATAGTTGGTGCAGCAAACCTTCCATGTCCAAGGTACCATAAATCATCTAATAGTTAAGGCTAAATTTCAGTAATATCTGTGCCTAGGACATATGATAAGTCTCAGTTGGGATTAGAAATCATGTAAGTGAAACTCTTGTGTGATCTTCAGTATTGCAATTTTCTAAAAATGGTTATGCCTTGGTGATTATCTGTCATAGAAGGCCTTCTATTCACCTCAACTTTAGTTTGTGGAACTATACCATTATAGCGGGTTTCCTGATTGATAAGAAGTGCTAAGGAAGACATCTCAAATGACCGGCTTTTTGCTGGTTCCCAACGTTGCAGAGAGGAATTAAAGTTGCATAAATTTACAGAAATCTTTCTGCGCACAGTGCTGTGGCTAATTGGGCAACTATACAAATGAAGACCGAATAAAGGAAAATGAAGATGACATTCAAAGTGGAGCTTTACGTCCGCTTTTTAATTACATTTTGTGAGTTGATGCCTAGAAATCTGAAGAAGGTATTGAAATTATTATACCTCCGTATGACCAGAGGGTTCTTAATTATGTACTAATATATGTTTTCTTTTCCTAGTTTGGTTTGGCTTTTTTTTTATCTATATTCTCTTTAAATGGTTTTTCCTTGCCTTTATGTTTCCCAGCTGGAGGTATGCATGTTGATTGCTTCATTCTTATTTAATTTTTGACAATTCGTTAGAGATCCATCGTTGCTGCTCCACAAATTTCGAAGTTGATACTCTCTGCTTCGCATTGGAGATAACTTTGCTATACTGTAAACAATTTTGATGGAATGTGTTTTGGAAGGTCATAGCACTATGGTTCTCATCCTGGAATTTTACAGCATAATCTACTCATTGTTGCAATTGTGAAGAAGACAGCCTCTGTATTGAATATTGATATACTTGTATTCAGTTATTTTCCAGGAAAGGTGTGCTTCTTAGTGGGATTTGCAAATGTTATGGAGAAGTAATAAAATGAAGAAAGAGGAATTTCACTTGGGTAGCAGCATCAATAGTTGGTGCAGCAAAGCTTTCATCTGTGACAAGAGAGGAGAACTGTTCAGCTTCTGCAGGATAATCATAAATCATCTTATAGTTGAGGCCAAATTTCAGTATTATTGGTGCATAGGACTTATGATAAGTCCCACTTGGGATATGTAAATTGACCGTTGAGTGATCTCCATTATTGCCTCCATTTTCTCGAAATGGTTATGCCTGGTTATCTGTAATAGAAGCCCTTCCATTCACCTCAAGTTATACTAGATGATTCTTTTAGGTTTTGAGATTGACAAGAAGTGCTAAGGAGACGTGTCAAGCGACCGGCTTTTTGCCGGTTTCTAATGTTGCCGAGACGAATAAAAGTTTTATGAAACTTACAAAAATCGTTATGTGCAGGGAGCTGTGGCTAATTGGGCAGCTATATAGATAGATACCCAAGAAAGGCAGATGAAGAATGAAATTTGATGTTGACCGTGTTCCCTCTCACAATCTTGGGGTGGTAAATCCTGTATTATCTGTTTTGGGGGGTAAAAGGGCTATTAGGCAAACCTGACTGTGTTTTTTTTTTTTTACCATTTATTGTGTGCCCATAAAAATGGTTATTACATTTCATCTAAATGAGTGTTCTCGTCATTGTTATGCAATAGAACTTGCTTTTCAGTACACTCATACTCTTTTACGAGGAAAGACTCGAAGGGCTTGTCTGGACCGGGAGAAAAATTGTTTGCTTAAGGTGTTGCTCGAGGTAGTCTTAGTTGCTCCAGCCAAAACCAGATCATTGACCTCTCCATGTGAAAAATGGTGTTCAAGGTAGTAGTCTTAATCATGAGTATGATAATAGGCACTCGCAACTCAAGAGACGCAAACTGTGTGAATTCATGGAATGGGCCATGTTGGAGATACGACTCTCGCCAAACTTCTATATATGGTTTTGAGAACGGTTGCTTTTCTTTCTGACATCTGTGAAACTTCACAGCCCAAGGGAATTCAGTTTTTGCATAATAACTCATCTCCAATATCCTCAAAGGAAATTGACAGAAATAAGTAATGTTGATGAAGGGACTAAGTAAAGATAGGGCATTTAGTAAAAGAGTTCTCGTCCTTTTTAATGTTGTTGACCAGAAAATCAATTGAATGCACTCATGGTTACCATCTATGATATTCGGGCATTACTGAATTGTTCAGTGCTGAATATAAAGCGCTGAAGGATCTCGAAATTTTCAGTGCTTGTTGTTCATCACTGAATATATTCTTTTCCACTAGTCACTTGACATGGCCATTGAGACTCTCTCTTAGAAGCGCCATAATTGCACAACTTTCCCTGTCAATTGGAGCTCTTACAAGCCTTGATTACTTGTCTTTGAAAAATTGTATATGTATATAGAGGCTTCCGGACTCAATTGGCAAATTAGTAATCGCCACTTGAGTTGGATATCTCCTACATGTCCATTAAAGAGCTACCCAATTCCATGGGAGACATTAAAAGTTTGAGAGTGGTGAGGATGAATAATCGTTCCATTGGAAAGATACTTAGTGCCTTCTGGATGCTGTAAAAGCTTGAAGAAATAGATGCAGCACACGGTGAAAGCTTGCAACTGCAAATTCCAAAGGATTTGTATCGGGCCATTCAACTTGTGGAAGATCCAGTTCCACGGCGAGTTGTGAGATTAAATCAACTGGAGTCTGGAGCTTTCTCTCTGCTGTTGTAACCACATTATCAACCCATATTGGTCAGCTTTCTCAACTTAAAAGACTAGAACCACGATGCTTATTTGATGTGCCTCCCAAGGCTTCCTTCGAGTTTATGTTATTTGGGGGGTTGAATCTTGATGGTCGATGAGAACAGTGATGGATCTCTCAAATTTGAAGAGACTGTCAGAACTAAGATTTGGGGAGCTTGCAATAAGGGAGATTTCAGGCCTTGACTGTTTGGAGATTTTACGAAATTTGGAGCTCTTTGATCTTGGACTAGGGAGAGTTTTGCTGATCTGACTCATTTGAAGAAGTTACAGTCAGTTGCACTAGATTATTACGGTAATACGGATTTTGCTCGTCGCAAACAACCAGAATCTCTGGAAGAAATGTTAATCGAAGGCCCTGCCATCCTTAATGTGAGTTGAAATACTTCACAGAGCAGGGCTAGCATTTGTAAGGGATCTAATCGTTTCAACTTGAAGAGGTTCAGATGATGCAATGTCCGGCATTGCTTAGAGGATTCACCCTTTTCTTGAAAAATTTAGAAGACATGCTCAGCAGAGGAGTTCATTGTCCAATAAGAAGTGCAAGTCCAATAAAATTAATTAAATTGTGTCTCATGTCATATTAATCGCCCTCTTCTTGAAAAAAGCTGAATTCTTAAATCGTATTATGTGAAACATTATGATTTGATGACATTTAAAAGTTCCTAATTGTCATTGTTATGTGGCAAAGTGAGATTTCATATATAAAATATAAAGTTATTTTTATTGAGAGAAAATTACAAACTCATCAAAAGAAATATATAATAGGAAGAGTTACATTGCTATTTTGCAATGCTAAAAAATCATTAACACCAGTGGCATCGAACAGGGCAATCACCTAAGAGAACGAGGAATTCTCGTTGGAAGCAAGAATTGTGGGAAGTACAAAAAAAGTTCCAATTGCCCGGAGAAACGACATCTTGCAAATTAAAAGTTTATGTGATAGTCATTAAGGATGCCAATGAAGAGTACTCTGTAATAATATATTTATATGGATTGTCCAACGTTAAATTCTATGTTCGATGAGTGGTCTACAAACCTAGATGGTCATCAAGGGTGCAATAAGACATTGTGAGAAAAGTGGAAGTCGGTAGATTTGGCATAAGATCGCGATGATTTCCTCAAATTTACATTAGGAAAGGCCCGCTAACATTAGTGAATCGTCCATGGTCATTGATGAGGTGGGACTGGGAGCCCTCGAGATCGTCCGGCTTGTGGCTGCTTCAGCACTTTTGCATGCTCCTTAGATTTGAATTGATCTGCAAGATGGACCATGGCATGGTAAATGAATTCCGGCAAGTTTCTAAGTATTGTTTTGGTTGTCTAGCAATTGTGCTCCGTTGGTTTCGCGAAAAATGTGATGTTCCTGGAAAATGTTTCCCGAAAGTCATTTTTCAAGAAAATGACAATATTTTTCGGTGTCCAAATTTGAAACCTAAAATGAACTGGAAAATATTTCTTGTCTTTTGGTAAGAAAAATATTTTTAATCATTTGATTTTGTATGTCATTGTTTGGTCGGAAATAGGTTACGTGGACCCCGATTGCTCGTGGTACGGCCGGCGCTAACGCGAATTTTTTTTTGGTAATTTTTTTTTAAAAAATAAAATTTAAAATATTTTTGTTTTTTATTTTTTGATAATCCCAAACTGGCCCTTTGAGATGGATGGCTATAAACTGCTCATGAAATGGGACCGTGATTTCTTTCGATCTATTTTATGAGTTTAATTTGGTTTATATATGTAACTTTTGAAGGTTTTGGTTGGCTATTGTTTTTTTTTTTTTTTTTTTTGGGGCCAAAAGTTGGCTAGTTGAGTTAGCGGTAAAAGACAAGTCAAATTGATGCTAGGGTTACTACGCTCGAGTGTATTACAACTATGGATGAATAGGGTATATATACTACGTCGATTTATCAATGACTAAAGGTGTTGAAAGATATGCTACAATATGATGCTTTCAATTTTTACTCTTTTTTTTTTTAAAGAGTTGTCTCATTAAGCAACCTCATTAATCAGAGGAATCAATGTAATGATATACACATAGGATTTGGTTAACAAATACATAGTCATTCTATTAAGCAACTGCCTAATAAAAGTTGCAATTTACAACTTTTTGGGTGAGATGTGTAATCGATAATAAGCAATCCAACATCGCCTTATCAAATAGATAAATATGAGTCAGCTCTATGAGTGCGATTGAATATGACGAAATAAGCATACATTTTCTTGGACAGGGTTTTCTTTATGCCTTTCTACAACCATGGATGAATAATCTCCACATTCTGACGCTTAATTATGGTCCCGTTTGATGTCCCTTTGAGGTAGATATCGACCACGAACTTACTATTCAAAGTCCATTTATTTCGGTAAAAATCTACTATTGGAAATATTTTTCTTGTTTGTAACACTTAAATTGCTATGAAAACGAGTCAAACGAAAATCTCTTCTTAGTTACCAAAAAATATTCTGTGTAAATATAGGAAATGGACTTCCTCTTTAGAAAATCCGAAAAATCTCAGCACTTGAACCCGAGACATTGCTCAAACCCTGTCTCCTCAACTCGAGCCTAGGTTCCTCGAGACCCTGGTGATATTGCTAGGGTCCCAATACTCTAGCCCAGGGCCTCGATGCCCATTCTTAGAACCTTGGTAAACGGGCTTAGGACTCCAATTATCGAGACGGGTCAACAGATCTGTGTGTAAGACCTTGGTGCCCAAGCCAAGGACAACCACCGGCGTTAACAATTTTATTGTTTGGATTTTTGGTAATTTTCCCTAGAAAAATCAAATTATATTTTCCATACCAAATAACGAAAAATAATTTCTAGTTCATTTTCATATTTCAGCTAAAACATAAAAAAATATTATCATTTTCACTTCTTGAAAAATGTATTTAGAAATGTCATATTTTTCACCAATCAAATGGAAACATAATTTCACTTCTCGATGTTGAACGCACATATTTTGCTTTCAAACCATTAGGACCTCCAGAGTTTCAAACTATGGTGGCCACGGTTGCGAACCAGCCGGTTCGGTTTATGAACCGGCGGTTCCGTTTGTGGCCACAGTGTGCAGAACCGAACCTTAAAGGGCGATTCCGGTTCCGATTTTGAACCAGCGGTTCCGAGCGGGTTCAAGGGCCAATTCCGGCTCAAAACCGAAAATGGATCCGTCAATTTCGATTATGGTTTCGATTTTTAAATTTAATTTATAAATAATAAATTATGAAATAATAAATTGTAATCAAATTTGGAGGGAAAAAAGAGGGGAAATGGCTTGAACTTAATGAATTATCATTAAGCGCATACATGTCTTCTTGGGGATAGAAGAATCAAAACTCATGTATTTTTTTTTACTTTTGATAACCCCAACTTACTCGTCAATCGTTGCTACTCATTTGGATACCGTGGTACGTGGTATCTCCATCATCATAGAAAAATTGGCTTCATTGTTGCGACCCATCTCTTGTTGTTGATGTTTAGCTTTTGTCTAATCATCAACACAAGCTTGAGCCTCCATCGAATCCGGATGTAATCTTGAACATCGATTGTCCAAAATGTTGTCTCCAAGTCTTAAATGTTTGTTCAACCACAATTGTTGAACAAAGGGTTGCTAAAACTTGTCTTGCGATGAGAGCAAGAATTGAAAATTGGGTTGAATGCCTCTTCTATCACTCCAAAATTTTGAAATCTATGTCGCCTTTGAAATCACCAAACTCAAAAGAAATGATTAAATAGGTCTCTATTTCAAAAATATTACCTATTGCTCCATTTTGTCTTTTTTGTCTACTCATCGGCATTTTGTACCTTCTACTAATTCTACCTTGATCCCCGTTTGTACGTCACTATGTTGTGAAGATCCACTATCACATACTAGATTATATCTACTACAAACTTCATTATACAATTCTACTATTGCGTCTTTAACCGCTGCTTATATAGTTCTAACATTTACTTGCATTCAAATGTAAATATTCATAATACATATCCAGATAATCACCTAAACCTTCTAATTTGATACGTGGATCGAAAATAAGAACAATCAAATAAATAAGAGGAACGTCGGTATAATAATGCAACCATTTTGTTCGCATTGCTATAATAGTCGGAGTTAAATGATCATCTTTATCATATTCTTAAAAAACACAAGCAATATTAATACACTATATTAAAAATAAATGCGTAGTAGGATAATAAACACCGGATAAAGTATAAGTTGCATCGTTAATTTTTTTAAAAAATCTAAATTTTTTTTGCACATATCCCACTTTTGTGGGAATAAATTAATTTCAGAAACATTATTCGAAATAAATGTATATAATAAATCTTTATATGCAAAAAAATTGACTAAGCAACTCGTACATAGTATCCAATGATTCGAACATCTTTTGAATATTTTTTTTTTATTTGCTTTACAAAATCTGCCCTATTCTCTTATAATTTGGGAATGTTACCATAAAAATTGAATTGCTCTCTTTGTTGGGTTGAGAAAAGCATCAATAATTCATAAATTATCTTGTACACATACATTTAAAAACATGGCAAACACATCTAATGTGAAAACATTGTCCACGAAAAACGGGTTTACAAATCCTTTTTAAATTGGGAATGGAAGCGGTATTTGCTACGGCATTATCAAAATCAACTGAAAATTTTTTATTAATCAAATCATATTCTTCTAGAACTTGCTTAATTACTCTATAAATATTATTGGCAGTATGCCTATCATCAAAAATCGAAATGCAATAACTTTTTTTTTGAATGTTCCAATCGCTACCTATCCAATGACATGTGATACCCATATAAGAATAAGTTTGCCAAGAATCACTCCAATGCCGCTACCTATATGCATACGTCCATCAAAATTCATAAAAAAAATTTCAAATATTTTTTTCCTTTTTTATAAAGCACAATAAGTTGGCATTTAAGCAACTTTTTCGGAATAGGTTGTGCTTACGGAGTACATACAAGTGTTTACAAAAAAATTAAAACCAAAATTTTGACAAAAATTAAACAATAAACGTTCAGTGGCAGCAAATTTAGCTAATTCTTCTTTATAAACTTTTTCATTGTAACGAAATAAAGGAGAAGTGTTAGGATTGGCGTACCCAAAAATTTACTATTGATCGGCATCGATTCTCACTTGCGTTGCATGTTTCGACCTCAAATGCCGTTTAAATATTCCATAGCCGCCTCTAGACATGGCCATTTGGGCCCGGAACCGGCCCGTTGACCGGGCCCACAGTTCCAAACCGGAACCGGAACCAGCCTGGAACCGGCGGTTCCGGGCCGGTTTTTTTTTTAAAAAAAAAAAATAGGTAAGAGGCAAAGGGAAAATGCCTAGGAACCGGCGATTTGAACCGGAACCGGCCCGGAACCGCCGGTTCCACCTTTTCCCCGAACCGGAACCGGCGGTTCCTAGGAACCGGCCAAGTCTAGCCGCCTCCACCTATAAATTTGTATGTTGCCGCATAATATTTACATTTTACCTTATAATTGTTTTCACCTAAATGTTCCTTCATGAAGTGTTCCCATTTGTTGGATGTACCCTCCCGTTCTCTGCTCCTTTGTTATTGACGTTCTTCAACACCGTTAAGAGGATGAAGACTTTCTTGCGTTGAGACGTGCTCGACGTTGGGAATAACGTTGATATTATCATCCTCGTCTACCAAATATATAAAATCACGAGGATCATATTCATGAGGATAATCGGATTCTTCCATCCGAATCGGGCTTTCTTCCTTGTTACCAACTCTGCTTTCACTTACCATTTTTTGAGAGAATTGAGCGAAAAATCGATTTAGAAAATTGAGAGAATTGAGCCAAGATTGAGGGAATTAAGAGATTTGAGCGGATTGAGAGAATTTAATAGAATTGAGAGAATTTGAGAGAAATTATGAGAAAAAAAAATGAAAGAATGAAAGGGGTATTTATAAAGATTTAGGATAGTTTTAATAAATTAAGAAAAAAAGAAAAAACTAATAAAAGGCGGGAGCCGTTGCTTGCAATGGTCAAAATTTGCAACGGTCTCTTTCCCAAATTTTATTTAATTTCTTTTTTTTTAGCAATTGAGCTTAGGCCCAACGGCTATAAGCCGATCCCATTTTTAGGAACCGTAACAAGCCGGGAACCGGAGGGCCCAATCAACGGACCGATTATGGTTGGTTAACCGGCTGGTTTCGAGTCCAAACCGACCCATGGCCACCATCGGACCATCAAATCCACCATTACTTCTTTAACCGTTAGTACTTGGTTCTCAAGGTCTTCGAACTTGATGCTCTTTATAGTCCTCATCTTTCATGCTTCCCGTTGGACGAGAACCACTCCAAGGATCAATCACCAAAAACTAGCCGTTGGTTGATTGATAAAAATCATGAGTCGTTGAGGTGAGATAAATCGAATCTTGAGCAGATTCATTCGCCCATACAAACAAATCTTGAGACCCTTAATCAAAGCATCTAAATACGTAAGTGTCTAAGAGGTGATTGCCAATCAAACAAGATTCCTTGAATAAAAAGTCTCAAGAATATATTTGTGTTTGATTAGTCAATCAATTTAACTTAGGAACGAAATCCTAACCGGATTATTAACCGTTAGTGTGGAAATTCAATATGCTAAAAAAAAAAATAAGATAATGAGATTGATTAGACAATGAGGATAAATATATCTCGTCACAAGTCTCGTATCGGTCCGCCTTTGCCACAAAACATGCCTCGCTTCGATCGAATAAAGGGGTTAAGCATATTTCATATAAAAGGCATTGAGATATATTTGCAGGAGATCCTCAAATATAAATCAAACACTTTTCATCAAAGCATGTGAGTTTTGTTTTCTTTAAAATTAAATATAATTCCTAACAAGAAGAAATATCCCCTCATTAACACAATAACTCCCTAGCTATCTACTAAATAAAACTATTTCTTTTGGAAGCTAAGAACTCTCATTTTGTTCCAAATGGAGAAGAAAAGGAAAATTTCAAAAAGAAGAAGAAGAAAAGAAGCCGAGAAGTAACACTAAATCAAGAGTGGGCCCCACATTTAACCTTAACAAATTTTGTTTGAAGAGGAACATGATATTGTCTCTAGCAAATTGAAACCAAAGAAAACGACAAAGTTAATGTAATCAAATCAATGTGGTAGGGGGTGTCCCGAGCTAATAAGGGGTGGAAATAGCGTGAGCCTAAATAATTTGCAAATAAAACTATCATTTCCTTACTTGATGGTCGACCAAGGTCCCCATGTTTCGACCTCAAGGGACGATGGCTGAAGTCTGGAACACGAGCTCAATGGCTTGAAAGGTTTCCCGCGGGATGCAGAAGAGGAAGTCATGGTGAAAAACCCGAGTCTTAACATGGATCATCCGGTGAGATGTCCGTGCAAGACAGCATGGAGGGTTCCCATGATGGAGAAATGCATCACCTTGGTAAAGATAAAGCACATCCTCATGATAGCTCGACGAGCATATGCGAGTCTTCACATGCAGGTGACCTTGAAAGTTTCATAGCTGCCCACAGTCGGAAAGCTTTGGAAATTGAATTATCTTCGGCTTTGGCTAGATGGCGCCATTCAGCATCAGAAGTTGAACATCGATCTCCTGATACAAGCATGTCATTGGCATTCGGAACGCCATCCATGGTTTCAAGCAAAGAGGTCCCTGATGCAAGCGACGCTTCGAAAGAATGCTCTGTTCCATTAGATGCCGATTCGTATACATCCATCCATCGTATGACAGCCATGGCGGTGCTCGGCAAGGACCCCGAAAGCCATATTATGGATGGTTTGAAGTGCCGTTGGGATCTTTATTTTCTCAGGAGAAGTCAGATAAACTGAAGTGCGTTGTTTTTTTGTAATTGCTCTGTCAGTCCTTGTTTATGATTATAAAACCTTCAATGAATTCGTAATATTAAAAGTAAAAAAAATGAAAAGATGAAAAAGAACAGATTTCTAGAAGATGAACACATATATCGTTATAAGGCGATTTTTGTTAAATCTTGTACAATGTTAATCTTTTGAATTTAAAGTAAAATATAAAAAAAAATAGATGAGTAAATAATCTGATGAGACTTCCTACAAATACAGATAATTCAAAGCATCTTAAAATTCGATAATTCCCTTTTCTTTTTCGATTAAGAAAAGCAATCTTGAAAGTCTATCTAATAACGAGATTAATTTCAATGGAAGTGTGGGAGACTTTCATGTTTCCGTTTCCTAGTTGGAATGAACGTTCACCATGTGTATATACATTCCCGATCCCAATAATACTTGCGATGTCAGATTATCAAACTTCCGTGCACGCATTCCCATCACATGTTCCAAACGACGACTCTTTGCCCGAAGTGATCATAGCATGCCATGTCCGACACCTCATCTTCGACATTAGCCGCTGGTATCAAGCCGAGCACCATTCGCCGTCGTCGCCTTCGTGGGCGATCGTGTCCTCATGATTGACGCCATGCGCCTGCCCTTTCTGCTGCACCTCATGATTGACGCATGCGCCTGCCCTTTCTGCTGCACCGGATACGGTGGCGTGGGCGGTAGCCGAGGGGAGGACGCTGCCTGGACGCTCATGACCTGCGACGAGCTGGTGTTTGATATCGCTAGGTCCGCATCCCGTGCGGTGAATGACCTGGCAACGAGGGGCGCAACATGACACGGCTGGTGGTGCGCATGACAACAGAGTCACCCTGCCGGAATGTGTGATTTGCATGGAAGGAATTGGGAAGGAAGACCAACTTGTTAGCATGGGTTGCTGCTCTCATAATTTTCACAGAGGTTGCATCGAACCAAGGCTGAGGATAAACCAAACATGCCCTTTCTGTTGCTACTAGTTATGCACCAAGAAGTTACGAGACCTAGGTTTTATCTGACTTGCTCATGAAATTATGATTGTTGATGGTTTATGTGGATGTAAATGAAATTTCAAACAAGTCCTTTTTCGGGGTTATTAATTTCCAGTTATTTATTTGTAATTCAGCAGTTACTCCTTAAATTTAGAAAGAATACAAAAATAAAATAAGAACCCATTTCAAATGAACAAATACAAAAAAAATCGTATGAACATCTTAGAGCATTTTATTTCTTATTAACATTCTTATAAAAAAAAATTCTAAAAGATCTTGAAAAAAAAAATTCCTTTCCTTCTTGTGTGCATCGCTATTACTTAGTTATTTCAATACTACCTTCTAGATCTTCATCACACCGAGGGAGTAGTTGCTAATAATGTTTTATTATAACGGTTTCACACTTTTGGATATTTTCGTTTTGGTCCTTGGGGATAAGAGTTCTATGCAATTAAGTCCCTAAGGATTCGGTCAGCCCTATGGCGTGGGCTTGGTCGAATTTCAGCTTCTTCATGGACTCGTTTGCTCCTCGTGGACTTGACTTAAGGCCTTTCCTTAGTCAAGGCTTTTTCCAATTAATCTTTAATTGGCCTAAAGCCTTCTAAATGAGCATGTATGCCCCCGCTCTCCATGGCCGAATTTCTGTCAAGTTCTAGCTCATTTTGCGTGTCAGTTTCAGGTCTATTTTCGCCACCGGACTAATTAAAATGCAGATGAATGCAATGTAAAAAATTAAATGAATATGAATACCATATAACAATGATTTAATACTTTTGGTTAGGGGGCCCTTAATTTTTACGGACTTAATGACTAAAAAGGGTAGCAAAAATTTAGGTATCAACATGTGTTCCCACACATATCCCTATAAAAACTCAAAAAGATATAAAAAAAATTGGACGCATGACCAATTAGGAGACTTCAGAAGAGAAATTAATAGCTAAGAAAGTACTAAAAGAGAGACAAAGTAGGGTGTGGAATCACAAGGAAGCAAAAGCAATGTTTTTACGAGACGATTCCCCATGAAATGTTTCTTCCGACCAATATTTTTGGGAAAAGTACCAAAAAAAACTTAAATCTATTGCATTTGTACCAATTCAGTCATAAATTTTTCAATTGGATCAATTTAATCCTAAATATTTTTTATTGGTACTAATTCGGTCCATCTTGTTAAGTTTGGCTTGAAATCGCCGACGTGGATATCGATTGTCTTACATGGGCGGCTAGTGCGACGTGAACATTTTTGTAATAATTATTTTAAATAATATATTTTTAGTTTTTTTTCCTTATTGTCATTCTTTTTGTTATTTCACTTTGGTGGCAAAGGTCGCCAAGAATCCTCGTCGACCACTAGATGTGTGCTAGCTTGGCCTCCCTTGGCCACTAGAGAGGGTTGCCTTGCCCATGACCATACGTGAGGTCGCAGAGGTTCTCACCCTAAGCCTTCGCGACACCTTGCCATGGGTGAGGCAGCGAAGGGCCTCATCCTAGACTTTCGTGGCTTCGCCGCCACTATTGAGGCAGCCCTAGCCCAAATTTGGCAAGGGTTAGCTAGCCCTCATTAGCGGCCATCGAGGGTGTTTGGTCCTCGCCTTGTAGCCAACAAGGGTTGCCAGTGACTCTCACGGCCAAAGTGAAAGAAAGAAAAGAATGAAAAAAAGAAAAAAATTCACCGGAGAATTATTTAAAAAATAATTAAAAAAATGTGTACATCAGCCCGGCCGCCACTTAGCACGGATAATGTTCACGTCGGTGATTTCCGATTAAAATTGATCGGATGGGCTGAATTAATACCCGTTTTTAGATTAAATCGATCAAATTGAAATGTTTAGATTGAATTGGCATCAATACGATAGGTTGAGGACTGAATTGGTACCAATGTAGAAGGTTGGGGACTTTTTTGTACTTTTTCCTGTATGTTAAGAAAGAATTTGCATCTCCTTTTCCAATCAAGAAGTTTTACTTGGCATAATTTTCCTTTATATGGCTTGGTGACGAGCACCATCACAGGAAGTGAAACTAAATTACTTTCATCCTAGAAAGTTATTGCATGAATCACTCTCTATAAGCCAATGATCCATCACAAGTCTCATGACTGTCCACTGAGCTCTGCTTCTCAGAGTTGTGGCGGGAGATGTGCATTTCTGGCATATGTCTCAGCATTTCTGTTCTGTTTCGCTCATATGGAAGTGCCGGAGAGCTTGGGATTGCACTTGTACCGACTCGGATAATGCAACTTATTGTTGTTGAATGTGTTCATCTAAGGTTGAAATTCAACTTATTCTTATGTTTAGGCCCCATTACAGATGATACACAAATTCATCTTATGACCACTTGAATTTCTTCCCGAAAC
This sequence comes from Rhodamnia rubescens, assembly GCA_021437795.1. Taxonomy (NCBI): domain Eukaryota; kingdom Viridiplantae; phylum Streptophyta; class Magnoliopsida; order Myrtales; family Myrtaceae; genus Rhodamnia; species Rhodamnia rubescens. The sequence goes on from JAILYA010000023.1 coordinate 2,753,393, forward strand.
TAATTTGCATCCTGAAATGCTTGCCTTTCTCCATGCGCAATTGATTTATTTATTTAATTAAGCACATATATACGTTTCTCTCTTTCTGATCTAGAATTAAGGGAAGGATAAAAACAAACTAGCCAACGAAAATTTTCGACATGATAGTCCTAGTTTCTCTAGAATATAGCTAAGTGGGAAGAAGTACGAATACCTTAATTAAAACTCGAGTGCATGCACAAGCGCAAGGTGCAAAATTTGTCTCTTCCCGTATCTATGGACTCTCTAACCGAGAGAGAGAGATCCACTACTCCCAAAATTTGTTTCTCCTCTGAAGTTTGTTAAAATAAGACGCCTCTCGCTATTCTATACACAAGTGATGAACATTGAATTGACACCGAGAGAGAGTGAAAATTATAAAGTTCGCTTATTTGATACGACTTTGCTTTCCAAATCACATATTTCCTCCAATGAATAAAGCAATCATTTAAAAAGTTTTCTGAGTTCCTTGATGACCAAAAATGACATCAAGTCGGCAAAGCCCATGAATGTGAACTTATGCCGGCCTCGAACGAGGCGGCTCTTACTCAGATATTGGTGAGCCCTTTGCTGCCGGCGAATGTCTCGCGCAAATCTAGTGATGGCCCCACCCAAGGCCTTCGCTTCGCCGGCTATAATAAAAAAAAATAAAAAAATCAAGAAAATTTCAAAAATTGCAAAAATTATCCATGATAGTAATTTACGACAAAAAATTGGCTAGAATGATTGAGTTGGCAAATTGTCAAAAGGTTTAGAACTAAATTAATCAAATTGTAAATTTAAAGACTAAATTGGCATATGTATAATACTTTTATTACTTTTTTGGTAAATTTCTCAAGCTTAAAAGACATTTGCTAAAGTTAACTCTTCAAGAACTACTTAGTACTTACTGAAGAATTCAAGTGACCTTTTCTGGGGAAAAGTGTCAAAAAATTCCTAAACCTATTACATTAGTGTCAATTCAGTTATAAACCTTTTTTTAGTGCCAATTCAGTCCTAAACCTTTTGCATTTATACCAATTAAGTCCTAAACATTTTATTATTGCCAATTCGGTTCTAAACCTTTTATATTAGTGCCAATTTAGTCCTAAATATTTTACTTTTATGCCAATTGAGTCAATTCGATCAATTTTGATTGAAAATCATTGGCATGGACATCAATTATCCTACGTGGCACGGTTAGCGCTAACGTGGATACTTTTTGAATATTTTTTTTGATATTTTATATAATTTTTAAAAATATAATTTTTAAAAAAGCAAAAAAATGCTTAAAAAATTATTTAAAATATTAGAATAATATTTAAAAAAATATATCCAAGTTAGTGCTAGCCGTACCATATAGGACAATCGACGTACACATCAGCGATTTTCTTGCCAAAATTGACCATTTTAACTCAATTGGCATAAATATAAAAACATTTAGGAGCGAGTTGGCACCATTGCAAAGGGTTTACGATCGAATTAGCACCAATAAAAGGTTTAGGACTTTTTTGACACTTCTCCCCCTTTTTCGTATGCATCTTTTCATGCATTTGAGTCTCTTGGTGAATCCCAATTTGAATGCCTATCCATGATTCATGATATGATTCCCCCTTGCTATCTTCATCCATTATTTATTCGAGAGATGTGCTCAAAAAATAAAATAAAAAACCTGTGATGCCCGCGAAATTCAAATTATGTAATTTGCCCGAATTCAATAAAAAGGAAGAGAATTGAATTTTAGTCGGTGCAAATTTTGGATCGCAAGAACGAAAGGGACGAATTTTGGACGATTCCCGAAGTGTCGTTCGATTTCGATTGGGTCTCGAAATCGTGGTCACCGCGACTTAGGATTTCTAATCCTCGCGCCTAAACTTATTCCGGATCGAGCCTAATCCGTGAAAATCCAAATGTTATTCCCGAACGGTTGAGCAAACAAATCCGTTCGCTCCCGAATTATCAAATTACGAAATCGCCCTTGGATATTATGCTGTGGGACGAAAACATTAATTTGGATGAGACTCGTGGGCCCCACTACCAGTCAAATCTGGTCAAAAATCAGTCAAAGTCTTCCTCTCTCTCCTCTCTCTTCTCTCTCCTCTCCCGTCCGCCCCTTCTTCTTCCTCCTTTGTTTCTGCGTGACCCCCTCCCCCAAACCGCACACCATCTTCCTCCTTTCTTCTTCGTTGAAGCGAACCACCACCTTAGACCGTTGCCCAGTCATCTTGCCGCCACTCCGCCTCCTCCGACAGCCGCCTGTGCCGCCGTGAGGCCGTCGGACCGCCTGCAGGAGCCCCGACTCCTCCCTTGCTCTGTTTTGGCCCAAGAAGCCGCTCGCGTTGCACCGGCCGCCCCGAGCCGCTCCCGGACCGCGACCAGCCACCACGTCTTCTTCCCCTCGACTACCAGACTCCATCCCATCGCCGTGCACCGCCGCGAAACAGTCGAACCGCCGTGAACAGCCCCGAAAGCCGACGTCCCCTGTTTCGGCGTCGCCCAGCCACCCTGTTGTTGCAGCTGCTCCGCCTAGACCCACCGCCCGCCGACCACCCCCAGCGACCGTCCTCTACCCTCGCCAACCCCGAAGCCTTTGGTAGCCGCTCGTCCCCTGTGGAGGCCGTGAACCACCCCGGAGCACCCCCACTCGGACCTCCCTATTTCACGCCCTGTTCTGGTCGAGCCACTGCTCCGGCCCGCCTCCGCCAGTCCGCCGCCGCCACCAGCGCCATCTACGGCCACCCCTGACACCACCCAACCTTGGCCGAACCATCCCCCAGCCTTGGACAGCCCGAGCCACCACAAAACGGCTCCGACGCCCCTGCTCTGCCCTTTTTTACCTCTGCCGAGCACTGTTCATCGCCGGCCGCCACTGTTCCGGCCACCGGCGACCACCAGCCGCCACCCTTGGGTCCGTGCCGCTGTCCCGAGGTGTCGCCAAGTCCATCGGGCCATCTTTGGCTTAGTTGGAAGCCCAAAATTCAAGTGGGCCGTGAGTCGCCGATCGTCGTCGTCGGGCCAGGCCGAGTTCGTGTCGCCGCCGCTCGAGTTGAGACCGCCCGAGCTAGTTAAATTGTGAGTTAGCCCCTAACTCCTGGTTAGGACGCTAATTGCGTTCGGATTAGTTTAATTAGCTAATTAGGGTGTTTAGGTGGATTAATTACGGTCGGGCTAAATAGAAACATGGTTTAAGCTAAGTGACCGTATTATTGAAGACTAGTCGAATAGCCGAGTGTCTATGGCTAATTGGTAAGTAGAATTGAATGATTTGACTGATTGTGTTGATTGATCGCGAGTGAGCGATAGGTCGTAGACGAGTGCGCAATCAGGCTATCAATTGAAAATCGAAATTCGATTAATAATCGATCGGCTGCAATTGAATGATTGATTCATGAAATGTTGACTATGAATGCCGATTGCTGTTGATTGCGGTGGGGGTCCGATTAGAGGTTAATCGCCCCAAATTGATTGGTTTGTCGGTTGATATAATTGCGCATTCATATGACCGCGTGTAAACTCAACTGCAGATTTTAGCATGAAAACGGCCGAGGGCCGAGTCTTTGGGCACGATTGTGTGAGCATTCGGCGGTACATAAAGATAAAAATTGATTGATTGCCGAATGAGTTGAGTGGTCATATGACGGAATGGTGATGGGATTCCGACAAGTTTGTACCAAGTCCGTACCGTGCCAATTGCACGAAACCACACGACTTGTCGGATGCACGACAATCCATGCCCCGTGCCGCCGCACGGATTTAAGGGATTGTTGGATGCCGATCGCAGCTTGTGATGGACCGACGCTCCTTATTGGAATGCCTGTTTGCTATGCCGCGCCGTCGGCTGGATACATAGCTTTCGGTCGCCGTCACCGAGAGGATATGAGACGATGCATGGTCCTGCCAGACGACACCGCCCGGTGTAGTGTGGGACCACACCCGGTCGTGTGAGTCGGTGTCACGCCGGTCGCGTGGGTCACCCGATTAATAAATGGACTACGTGTGGTGTCCCGTACATGCAAGCGCTGTGATGCCTTGCCATTGAATTGGTTTGATTGATTTGATTGTTGAGTCGTTTGCATTGCATTATGTCCGGTGAAGACCGGTAAGCTTGCATGTGGTCGAATTATCTGCTCTGTGATATTATGGTTGTCCGATAGGACGTCGAGCGAATCAACGCCCTAGCCGGGCTTAGGCGTTGACTCACCGAGATTTATTTCTCACCCCGTCGTTTAACCATTTCGGGTTCCAAGTGATGAAGCCCGTGGAAGTTAGGGCTGGGGTGTTAGAGCAGATTTTTGGGAGTAGATGATGGCTTAACCTTACCCGACCGTGTATGTTTTTGAGGTCTTAGTGAGCCGCCCGAAGAATGGGGTTAATTATGTTTTCTCGTAGCTTAGTAGGGTTAAGATTTATCTACTTTGATTGTATGAATCAAATTGCATTTTGTGAAATGACCGTCTGGTGTTCTACTTGTACTATCCTTACCGATCTTGCATGTTTGGGAGTGTTGCACGTTCCGCATGCGCCGTAGGTTCGTAGGTCGATAGTGTACCAGGGACGCTATCCTTCATGACCTGTGGCGATTTGGTAGGGATGTCGCGGGCCGGGGGATCGGGCGTGACAAAACCGAGGGTATGTACAATGATCGATTTAGCAAGTTTGGTACTCGAAACATATCATCTCTTTATATCTATTAGCAGTTTTCATTGTGCCAAGTTTGCAAATAACCGCTTAAGCAAAAATCAGAAAATCTCTGCTCGGAACAAAGTGAAAGTCCATTCATCTACCATCCTTTGATATGCCCCAAGACTCTCACCTTTCTTCAATTATAAGAACTATCCTACCAGGATCAATGGATATCGATTCCAGTCCATTCTCATGGATGATTTTGCGCGCACGGTCAAGGCATCCCGTGCAAGCCGGAGTGCTTGCTTTACTGGAAATCCTAAAATACTTTTGATCAAGATTAGAAGCTATTTTGGAACTATGCTCAGATCAATATTATCTGATGTGGTGTCTAACTAGAGCGGATCAGCCCTTGTGGGAGATAGTCTACTTATCAAGAAAGCTCAAGCCGAGTTTAGTCTCTTTCCAGATTTAAGAGTGGCCCATTGCAATAGAGAAGCAAATAAGGTGGCGGACTGAGTTGTCCAAGCCTATCGTAGAAAAGCCGTCCTTCTAATAAGGTCATTTTTATGTTCTGAAGCGGCATCTATGTACGGTCAAACAATTTCTTCTCTATTGAGCAAGATTAACGTGCCTTCACAGCATAGAATCAGTAGTAGCTCCGGATAAATAATAAAGAAAAAAGAAGAACAACAACAAGGTCCTTTTCTTTTGCGGGCTTACTATTCCATTTTCTCTCTATTTTTAGTTCCTCTCTTCAATCCATTGTATAGGCACTGTAATATTGATGACAGGCTTATTCGACTTTTAGAAAGCCAACCATTTTCAGTTATATATGCCTACTTTTTCTCAATTTGGCTTAACAAGTAGTGGAAGAGAAGAGCTCCATTGAACCAAGAGTAATGGTGCCTTCACAATATAGAACCATTAGTCTGCTCCGGATAAAATAATCTGCGGAGTTTGATAAAACATGCGGTTCTTAATATAAGTTCCCAAATATGTAGGCATGAACTACTGCCGTGAAGGACAGAGACATTTCGGAAGAACAAGAAAAAGTGGTGACTACTATGGTGGAAGGACAGGAGCCAATGCTGAGCCTGAAGAGGTTCTTGAATCTGTGAAATATTTGCCAGGCTGAATAGAAATGGTGGGGGATGCAGAAGGGAATGATAAGATCCAGATTGTGTTGGGGGTTTACATTATGCTAATTGTCATTAATTTCTGTTTCTCCAAAGAAATGCACCATGCCTCGGTGATTGTCAATGAGTGAACACATTTCATAATTCATGCCAAGTCAATATGAAGACTCCACAGTCAAACATTTGTATTGCCAACTGTAAACTGAGACTATATGTCTAGCAGGAGGCTGTGGCTCATTCTGCAGCTGACGTAATTGGAAAAATCAGGAATGGATTGAATCTTTTCTTCCATAATCATAAGGAGTCTCTCAAGATGCTGTCAATCTAGTGTCTCGTTCTGTTCTCAGCACCTAACTTGTTGAACCGAATTACATGTTGGATATTCAAATTATGATACGTGGCGCATGAAATTTTATGGAGTCAGATCATACAGAAAGCTCCAATCCAGAAATGAAGCTCCATTCATTCAGCTGGTCACCTTAACAATGAATCCAGTCATTTTAGCAATTCATGGGTTGGGCTAGCCTATCAATTGATGAAAATTTGAGTGCAGATTAGTCCCACAAAATGTTTTATTTTCTCACTCTTCTATGTAACAATCTCAAGTCTGAATATCTCCTTCAAATTATTCTTGCATTTTGGTCCATATATCCTAATTCGCCGCCCGCTCAAGACAGATTCTTGAAAAAAGAGAAACCCCACTAGCCTATGCAGTTATCAAATGCTTGTTCTGACGTCCGCTAAGGTTGGGCTAAATCTGAAAAAAAAAATAGCCCAAATCATATAATTTTGAGAGTACCAAGTTCTTTTCTTTTCGCCTTATTTTCCCCGTTATAATACATGTCCAAAAGCATTAACCAATGGAGTCAAGACCCTGCATCATTGTAGATATAATCTGAAGGAGAGAGCTTTCATACCTGAGATCAGAAAGGAATCGAGGTTTTAATTAATCAAAAGTCTATGAGCTTAGAGCCATATGCTAAAGCTTTTTTAAAGACTTAGACTTTATGCCATGTGAACAAACGTTTGAAAGGAATGCCCAACGATGTTGATCTTGGACTGTCCGAATATTTTGATCGATTTAATATGGCTCTCAACCACCGCGATTAGGACAGCAAACGAAAACAAGGAAGCATCCATATTATTGTACTGATGAACCTTAATTTATGCATTAGGCGCGGAATTACTAGGAAGAATCCATCCGTATTATAGTACTGATGAGCCTTATTTTATACATTAGGGGTTAAAAAAACTGCATTATCAACTTTGAGAGGCTCCGACCCAAAAAAAAAAAGAAGGAACTTTGAGAAGCTGATGTTGCAACGTTCTTATTGACCAATTCTAACAAACTGGTCCATGACTCTCTGCATATTTAGCCAATCCCAATTATCCTTTTATCTTCTTATTTCTATCCCATTCTTATTTCCTCGATATTGTCACAAACATATAAATTACTGTAGTGCCATCCACGAGTGGAAGGCTTCTCTACAATACCCTTGTAATGTGTGTCATTGGCCAGACGCGGGACGGCCATTGCCAAAATTATCTTTAATCAGCTTTCACATGATTAAGCATTGTTGCTTTCTTTTCAATATCCAAGAAACTTCAGAAATCAAGGCTGTTTGCAAAATCTCTATCATCCTTGAAAAAGAAATTGGCGGGTATAATGAATATTAATGAAGGGATTAACAATCAAAATTCGATCGTCTAGTAAAAGAGTTCTCCTTCTTCTCAATGATGTGGACAAAAAAAAAAAAATCATATGATGCACTTGTGAGTACACATGATTAGTTAATGTCTAGCTAACTTTGAAAAATGACCCGAATCATTTAATTTCGAATGAATAGTATTAGATTAAATTAGAGTGGGGTCCACGGGGGTTACGGTGTGCGCCCATGCGGGCAACCACACCCCCTTAAGCGGTTATCAACACAAACGTGAAAGGTCACGTTGATTTGCTCACACGTCAATAATCGACGTTCTTCCCACGTTCTCTTAGTCGTTGTTCGTCTGTCACACTCACGAACAAGAGAAAGAGAATACTCCTCCCGATCGTCGATTGTCGTTGTGAGAGGAAAACTCCGAGATCGCAAAGGGCTTTTAACCGGTGATCAATAAGGTATGTCCTCGTGATGTATCTTCGTCGATCGGTGAATCTAGAGATCTATTGGGCATGTTTCCGCTTGTTTAAGTGTCAATTAGATCGTTTGAATGGATTTAGTATCCAACATTGGTATCGAGCATGTGTTACTTGATTCCCGATCGTTTTGTGATGATTTTGCTTGTGTTTTAAGAATATTTGCCCTAATCGCGTAGTTCTTGTTCATAGCGTTTTGATTATGATTCGTTCATCGAAATAGTAAATTGAACATACCATTAGAACGGGCTCGTCGAGACGATCATTTTGAGTGGTCGCCGGCCCCGAGGGTCCGCCGGAAACCTCCGCACGCGCGCGCCACGCGCCGCGACGGGGCGGAGCCCGCGGGGCCGTGGCGTTTCGTCCCTTTTTTTATCCTTTTTTGTTCGTCAAATCTGAATAATAAATATACCATTGTGTTCGTATCGATCGGAAGGTTTTGTGGGTGAAATTTGGTCGCCGGAGGAGGCCGGACGGCCGGCCACGCGCCCGGCGGAGCCGCTGCGTGCGGCCGGCCACGCGCCGCACGTGCGGCGCACGGGGAGACCCGGGCCGCGTGCCGCGCACGTGGCTGCGGCCCGCGGCCTGTTGGGCCGTAGGCCCAAATCGCACACCGGCCTCTTTATAAAAAAAAAAGGTTTTGGGCCAGCCCATTTTTTCCGCCGGATCCGGCCCCGACCCGAGCCCTGTTCGCGGACCCGACCCGCTCGACCTTGACCGTTGACCGTTGACTCGACCTTGACCGTGACCGTTGACTTTGATCGTTGACCGTTGACCAAGGTTGACCCCAAAAAAAAAAAAAAAAAGGTATTGTTGGTCAATACTAAGGGGACTTGTTTTTACCTATTATTTATTTGTTATGATATGTTCATAATAATTACAAAAATCATTGAATTTTCGTAATTCATTAATGTTCGCATTCGTTGCGGGAACAATGACATGGGTAAGACGAAATGCTAGAACACCCCAAAGGCCAAGGAGAGTGAAGCAAAGCAAGCTCTTAGGGAGAAGATTGCAAAATTGGGCCTTTATAAATGGGATGATGCTTCGACATTATAACCCATGTTATTAAGGTCAACGATATGATCCAAGAAATCATATGGGATGGACAAGAAATGACTCCAATAGATGCATTTTATGCACTACGGAACACTATACCGAAGAATGGCATGGTTTGATGAATAGCGCATGGTGGATTGATGATACCACATATAAGAAATTTGTGCTACATTTCTTACACGAGATCATAAGGACCGGAGCGATGAAGACGTCATCGCTTGCCATGAATGTGTCTTGGCGCAGACAGAATGCACCTTGGCGTAAAGGCAAGGGTCCTCAAAAGTCTTCTCCAAATGAGCTGTTTTGGGCCCCCTGATTTGGTTCATAATCCTCCTAAAGACCTTACCGATTCTTTTCCTTGTATCAAGGAAATTACTTATGCTAATGTTCTAACCGGAGCTAGGAGGATTACACGTTATTATATTTAGACTTTTATTTTTTGATTAGTTCCTTTCTTGTATGTCTTAGAAGACTTTTTGTTTGGAACTTGTTGTTATTGTCTCAATGTTCATTGTGAATATTTTTTTTTTCTTATCTATTAAGAACATATCATATGTTTAATGCAATTATGTGTACATATTTTGAGTGGGAGTGTTCACAAGTTTTCAGAATCGTATGATGAACACAAAGTGATGATTGTATTGGTATTGGTTTTAGATAAGAAAATCTGGATGATGATGGGGAACTTAGTGAACTGTTGATTTTAGAATTCTTTTTGAAACTATATACCAAGTATAATCAAGATGCATGAATATGATTGCATTTGTTGCATACAAATAGACTTTAAACACGTGCTAAATGTTATACTCGGATACTATGGCAACGGCATCTAAGAATATTGTTCTTGAGCTCAACAAGGGTGAGAAATTAAATGGAGAAAATTATGAAATCTGGAGTATGAAAATCCAAGTATGTGCTTGAAGAACTAGAGGCACTTTGGAAGCTCTTAACCCGACCATGATCGAGCCAAGAGGATGGTAATACCGCACAAAGCCTGTAAGAGACAAAGAAGCCCTTTCCGCCTCGGAAGAAAAAGAACTCGACTTGCTCGCATTACGTTCTTGAGTAGTATGGATAATGACATTATGCGAGAGTTCATGCAAAGCATGAAAATGCTAAAGACATGTGGGATGCATTGAAGGCTAGATTTGGACGGACTTCCGTCACTAAGGCGAGATAGCCTTACAATCGGGTTCGACACTTATAAGATGCCACATGGGCAGAATATAAAGCAACATTTGAGGAAGATGTCGAACATGATTAGTGAGCTAAAGGATGCTGGTCATGTATTGTCCGATGAACAACAAGTGCAGGCTGTGATTCGCTCTTTGCCTCATAATTGGGAACACATGAAGGTGAACCCGACCCACAATATGAGCGTCACAACTTTTGAGGATGTTGTACGCCATTTGGAGCTAGAGGAGGACCGCCTTCCGCGGCTAAGACACAATCCGATGTATATGTTCTTGGATCTAGCTCACATGGAGCTTCGGGCTTCAAGCGCAAGCGTCCTGGAAAGTTCATGAAGTGGACAGGCAAAAGAGTTGAACCATCTCGGCAAGAAACCAAAGTTTGAGAAACATGGAAAAGGGAAACGTCCCGTGAAGAAAAACATTTCTAGGATGAAATGTTATAAGCGTGGCAAGAAGGGTCACTTCGCTCGCATCGTGGCGAGCCGAAGAAGGTAGAAACCCTTAACACACTTAAAAGTGTTTGTTATGTATCAAGTTCCGTATTTTTAACTGAATCTCATCCTTTGTGGGTGTAGACTCGGGAGCCACGCACCATGTAGCCAGGAGATAGAAATACGTTCGTGGAATTTCGACGAATTCCAAGTGGAGCAAGATGGATTTATGTGGGAAATAATTCCCGTGAGTACAAGTGAAAGGAATTGGCACTTGCCAACTTATCATGCGTGGTGGACGCAGTTTATTTCTACATGATGTTCGTACGCCTCGGAGATTCGTCGAAATCTTGTCTCCGTATTAGTATTAGTCAAACTTGGTTTTAATATGAATTTTCACAACAATGGTGTGGATTTGTTGTTAGGAACAACTTTTTATGGTTCGGGATATTTCATAGATGGCTTTATCGTATTGGATATTGAACATACTAGTGTGAATGTATGTTATTCCCTGTTTGCATCTTCTAGTTCTAATGAGAATGATGTGAATACATGGCATGCTAGACTTGGTCATATTGGCCAACAAAGAATGAATAGATTAGCCAAAGATGGCTTATTAGGCAATATTGAGAAAATTGAATTGCCTACCTCGTGAGCATTGCCTAATGGGAAAAATAACACGAAAGCCATTTGGAAAAGGGACAAGAGCTGAATTCCCATTGCAATTAATTCATATCGACATCTGTGGCCCAATGAATGTTAGGGCAAGGCATGGTGCTGTTTATTTCATCACATTTATTGATGATTATACTCGATATGGATATGTCTATCCGATATCTCATAAATCGAAGCATTAAGTTGCTTCAAGAAATTTATGACTTTAGTGGAAAATCGGTTAGATAAGAAAATAAAAGCTTTGAGATCCGATCGAGGACGAGAATATTTATCCGATGAGTTCGAAATCTATGTGATAAAAAGGGAATAGATAGACAGTTATCTATTCCATACACTCCGCAACAAAATGGTGTTGCCGAAAGACGCAAAAGAACCCTACTTGAAATGGTTAGGTCTATGATGGCACAAGCTAATTTACCAATTGCCTTTTGGGGTGATGCTTTATTAACCGCTGCCTATGTACTTAACCGAGTGCCTTCCAAATCCGTCACTTCTACCCCATATGAATTGTGGACGGTGTCGAAAACCTGTTTTAAGCTTTCTCAAGCCTTGGGGTTGTGCTGCCTATACTCATGTGTCCTCACATAAATATGGAAAATTAGGACCAAGAGGCAAAAAGAGTATCTTTATAAGATACTCGGAACACTCAAAAGGATACGTGTTCATAGGTGAGCAAGAAAGTGGAAATGTGACTGAATTCGAATCACGAGATGTCACATTCTTAGAGAATGAATTTCCAAAAAGGGGCGAAATAGGTGAAGATTGTTCCCTATTTGAAACATTGGATCAAGATAATGAGACTGTTGGACATAATGATCCAAGTGGAAGCAATGTGAGAGGTGGGGAGTTGAATACAAACCGATCTCCATTGCAACCACTTGATGAATCAATGCCATTATCTTGTCCGAGTGGGAGCGTATTGGAGGATGAAGTACCCTTGGTACAATCTTCTCCACGACGAACCGGGTCGCAAAAGCATTCCTCGACGACGCTTTGAAATTGAAGGGGAAGCTTTCATGATTGCTCCATTGGATGAAGATGAGCCAAGAAATGTAAATGAGGCTCTATCTTGCCCCGATAAGGAAAAATGGATGAAAGCAATGAAAGAAGAGATGGAGTCCATGAAATCAAACCAAGTTTGGGAACCGGTTGATCTTCCGAAAGGACGCAAAGCCATTGGGAATAAATGGGTTCTCAAAATAAAGCGCAAGGCCGATGGCTCAATTGAGAAACATAAGGCACGCCTTGTGGCGAAAGGATATAACCAACGGGGAAGGAATCGACTATGAAGATACTTTTTCTCCTGTGGTAAGATTTACCTCGATTCGCCTCATTCTAGCAATAGTGGCTAGTTTGGATCTTGAATTACATCGGATGGATGTAAAAACCGCTTTTCTCAATGGAGAATTAGATGAAGAAATTTATATGGAACAACCCGTTGGGTTTGTTAAAAAGGGCCAAGAACAAAAGGTATGTCGACTTTTGAGATCGATATATGGCCTTAGCCAGTCTTCAAGACAATGGTATATACGCTTCAATAATGCCATAGTGGCATATGATTTTGATATTATTAATGAAGATAACTGCGTCTATATCAAAAGATCCAAAGGTCACTTTGTAATTTTATCATTATATGTTGATGATATATTGATTCTTGGAAATAATATGGAGTTTGTGAAGACAGTCAAAAGTTGGCTATCTTCTAATTTTGAAATGAAAGATATGGGTGAAGCTACATACATTCTCGGAGTTAAGATTTCGAGAGATCGTTCGAAAAAGTCATTATCTCTTTCACAAGAGACGTACGTCAATAAAATTCTCGAACGATTTTGTATGCAAGATTGCAAACCCATTGATACTCCTATTACAAAAGGTGTTGGGTTGAGCCGAAGAATGTGTCCTAAGACTCCACAAGAGCAAGAACGTATGAAAAACGTTCCATATGCCGATCCTATTGGAAGTCTCATGTACGCTATGATGTGTACAAGACCTGATATTTGTTATGCAATCGGATTGGTTAGTAGATACCGGTCAATCCAGGTCAAGCACATTGGATTGCCGTTAAGAGAATCTTGAGGTATCCCGAAAGGAACCGCCGATTACTCGCTAACTTATCAAGGAAGTGATCCGCACCTTGAGGGCTACACCGATGCTTGATTGGGGAGGAGATTTGGATGAGAGAAAATCCACTTCGGAAATGTATTCTTATCGAATAATGGCGCCATATCATGGAGCAAGTAAGAAACAACGAGTGTATAGCCTTATCTACCATGGAAGCCGAGTTCGTGGCATTATCAACGGCAAAGACAAGAAGGTGTTTGGCTTAGAAGATTTATGGATCATTTGGGTGTTACAAGAGATGCTGCAAAACCTGTGAAGGTTTATTGTGATAGTCAAGCAGCAATAGCTTATACTAAGGATCCTAAGTTTCACAAGTAAGACCAAACACATAGACATTAAGTATAACTATGTCAAGGACATGGAAGCACGAAAGGAAGTGAACCTACAAGTATATATCTACGCATAGAATGCTAGCGAGATCCCATGACAAAGCCAATTCCTAGAGATGCGTTCCTTGGTCATATAAAGACTCTAGGACTGCGTAGAGGTTAATGTATAAAATATTTGTAATTTTTTTTCCCGAACGTCAATAATTGATGATGTTGTTTATCAATATTGAAGTTTATAAGTTTATTTGATATTCATGCACATTAATGCTTGGTGCACTATATGTTGAAAAGGTATGTCGGACGGATGAGAGGTTAGCCCACTCACACGGGTAACCGCCTCTATTTATTAGTGAATAGAGATGAGGGAATTTTAAGCTTATTATCTAGGTGATAATTGAGAGCTTAAGCTTAAAATACTAATACCGCCTTAACATGATGTTAAGATGAGGACTTATTAATTACAATGTCCGGAAGTGAAATAACCAACATATTTCGCTTTATCCGTCTTAAATGCCGGATGAGAGTTCGATGAAAAACTTTTGGCTGAAGTTGTTACGTGAACTCAAGTAAGGCACCGAGTGTGTCGAAATAATCATCTCGTACGGTATTAAAATAAAAAGGCGTACACTCCATGGGGAAGGAGAAAAATACCGTAATACGTATTTCATATTACGTATGCATAGTCGACCAATGAGAGTTGGCAAAAAGTTTAGATCTCAACTTTTTTTTATATGTCGTGTGAGACTCTTGAGGATAAAATTCCTCATTTTTGTACCCTCATGACTTTTCGTTATTCTCGAGATCTTTATTTAGTGTTTGCTATCTTAGAGTGTTACCTATGGTCAAGAAATTGATTCGATCTAAAGGGACATTTCTAGAAAAGCGAGCTGAAACGAGATTAAGAGGTCTAATGGATGAGGAAGATCGATTTAGAGATTTGTGTCACATCATCGATTATATTCACAGACCGGTCGGTTATGATTATTTAGTATGATCATAACTGTGAATATAACGTGTTATACTTTAAAATGAGATCTAGAGAGAGATATGTATCGATTGTTCGATCTAGGGTACAAGCATACTGAAACCTATCAATGGTCATGCCCATTTTTGAGCTGTTATATACTCCTAACGAGATATATGACAACGAGCTCTCAATGTATCTTTGGTCGCACGGGTTATTTGCCAATATGAACTTTGCGAAGATAAAAGGTTTAGCTGTTAGTCCTACGTGGACAAATAGGAGTTGTTTGCCCCACATGGGCGAGTGGGAGATATTAGATTAAATTAGAGTGGGGTCCACAGGGGGTTACGGTGTGCGCCCATGCGGGCAACCACACCCCCTTGAGCGGTTATCAACACAAACGTGAAAGGTCACGTTGATTTGCTCACACGTCAATAATCGACGTTCTTCCCACGTTCTCTTAGTCGTTGTTTCTGTCTGTCACACTCGCGAACAAGAGAAAGAGAATACTCCTCCCGATCGTCGATTGTCGTTGCGAGAGGAAAACTCCGAGATCGCAAAGGGCTTTTAACCGGTGATCAATAAGGTATGTCCTCGTGATGTATCTTCGTCAATCGGTGAATCTAGAGATCTATTGGGCATGTTTCCGCTTGTTTAAGTGTCAATTAGATCGTTTCTGAATGGATTTTGTATCCAACAAATAGAAATGGAGCAAGGTCTTTCTTATTGAAAGCATTACCAATAGAGTCAAGAGCCGCATCTTTGAAAAAAAAAATCATCTGAAGGAGAGGCTTTTTGTACTTGAGATTCTCAAAGCATGAGCTGGAGCCTCGTGCTAATGATTTTTTAAAGGCTTAGACTTTATGCAATGTAAACAAACATTTGAAGGAAATGCCCAAGAATGTTGATCTTGGACTGTCCAAATATTTTGATAGGTTAGATGTGGGCTCTCAAACACCACAATTAGGACAGCACAGGAAAGCAAAGAATCGTCTTGGGTTTTTTGTAGCAATTTAAAGATATGTTGTCTCATAAAAGAGTTGTCCTTCTTCTCGAGCATGTGAATGAAAAGAATCGTATTCATGCACTTGTGATGATGCCCTCAATGCTTTCGAATTACATTGCGTAATAAACTTAACCCCATTAATATGGACCAAACTCTGGGACTTTTATTTTGAAGCTATAGAAATGAAGACTGAATGAGGGAAGATGACGGATAACATTTAAAGTCGGCTGAAGTGCATTTCGTGGTCGTTGCCTTTTGATGGAATAGTTAAATCTGTTGGCCGTCACTGCCACATTAGAATTTGAAATTCAAGTTAAGTATGCATATATTTCCTTGTGGATTCTTAGTGGTAAATTGAGTAATATTCTATCTTGTAATATGAGAAACGACCCAAAATTTATACGACATCACTTATCAAGTTCATCCACATTTTTTTATTACGGTTTTCATATACTCTTTAAATACATATATAAGGCATTTTCACTTATTGACTTAATCTTCTGGATTGGCATGATTTCATGAATTAAGTTCTGCTCCAGTTTATTTCGCACATGCGGGCTTGTTTGTCAAATTCTGTATGTGTCTTGTTTCGATGTACGTTCAGAGTGCGAAAGGACTCCGACAAAGACAAAAGAGTGAAGAGCCACACCGCCAAAAACATAATCTGAAACACTTTCTTAGTTGAGATCTAGGAGGTGTCAATATTTTGTCAATTATCCTAGTCAATGAATAGGCTTCACCGAACTTTTAGGAGTCATTGGAGCGCCAAGTTTTATTGGTGAGGATGAATTAGGGTTCCCGGAGTTTTGAATGATGGAGAAGCTCGAAGACGATATATTTTCAAATGGAAGGTGCTCAAAATATAATATTTAGTTTTCAAAATATAATGTTTAAGGAAATACGCTTGTGAAACTTAGATTGAATTTGTTATAGCTATAAAATAAGATGTGATAAATAATTAAAGTTGGAATTTGAAATTCACTTTGGTGGAAACCGGCTGCTCGAGAAACAGTCAAAGTAAAGTAACCTCTGTTGGAAATTCACTTTGCAAAGCATGACCGTGTTGAGATAAAATGGAATGTACTTATCGGCTATGAAAAGATGCAATTGAAAAGGTACCGTTCTTATGGACTTAGATGGGAGGCACCTATTGAAGAGTCAACTGTGCATAGCCTTGAAAGAGTGATTCTCTCTCCTTCCAAATATGACATAAGGTTGTATCCGTCCTCCATCAGATAAAACAACATAATAGTAAAGTGGGTTAGGGAAGAGAAATCAGAGTTCTTCATCATCTCCTATGTCTGCAACAATCAATCTTTAAAGTAATTGCTATGGGTCAAGGTACTTCTTCATCCTTTATTATCGTGAAAATCATGGAGATTAAGGCTTCGTTGATGTTGAATTTCTTCATCAATGATTCACATTAAATTTCTATCAGTTAGTATGAGAGTATGGCTTATGGCCTCATGATTTTCCGATTATATGGCTTACTTATAAAGTTTCTATGCGTGTGGAACGCCTGATGAATTTTCGTGGGATGAATTTTTGGGGATTTGAATGAATTAAAAAATCGAGCAATTTTTGGCCAAGGAAAAAAATGCTGATACCGGCCAAGTCCCGACAATCCACCACCCGGCTTCGGACCAGTGGGTTTGCACCGCCATGGGCAACAATAGCCTCAGTCAATTCGGCACTAAGATAGTTGTAGCCATATCCACAATTGAGCAGCTCCTTGCCCGTTTAACCAATTTGCCATCCCCATGTCCACGCCAGTAAACAGATACGTACAATTGACCGGCATACATACGTACATACTTGACAGTTCGGTAGAAAATGTTAGTAGAATATTGACATATAAATATTGGCACCCGTAAAATTGGAACAATGTTAAATGGTTTATTTTGTCAGTATGTTACTGACATAGATATTGCTCCTCGTAAAATTGGATTAATAATCTAATAAGGCTTTATAGTAGTAAAATACTTACTTTTTTGTAAAGTTACAACCGTTAAGCGAGATTACTAACAAAGGATGTAAGCAACTCGTCATCTAGTACCAAAAATACTCGCCCTCTTATAAAAGCAAAAGATTGTCCGTCATCTGCAAGAGTATTTCAATCTAGTAAATAGTTTATTCCATTCATGCGGTATTTACTAATAAAGATCGCTACTCGTAATTTGTAATCTACTAGTGAAAATGCACACTCACTTGTAAAATCTAGAAGGAAAAAAAAATGGTAATCTAATATTTGTTTTGAGGATGCAAAAATTGCTATTTTATTGATAACTTACTAACAGATGGCACAAATTTTGAGCTATTGGTCAATTTTTACTTACCAGTAATTTACCAAGCATGGAACAAAACTCCATTTTTGGCGAACTCAATTTTAGAAACGCACAAGATCTACAGCCATCCGTCAAGCTCTGGTTAATTATATTGATCCATTCTAGATACAGTGGAGGTGGTATCTGCAGAAATGAGACAGAGAAGAAAAATTGACTTAAGTTATATGCTGTCAAGATCTTAGAAGAGTTCAATTTCTCTTTTTTGAAAAGAATGCTCTGCACTGCGCTATGTCCAATGAGGACAGATTCCCGTTCTCTTGCCTAGATTAGAACTCCTAGGAAACGACTTATGTTCTCGATATCAAAGAGAAGAGTCAAAAATGGAAACTCTGCACTGTGCTATGTTCACGTTCTCCCTTTGAGATTTAAAACTCCTAAAGTTGATAAAAAGACAGTGCATTGTCAAATTTGACGGGCTGGACTTGGAGTGATGTGGCAATGAATCATTCTCCTTAAAAAATTGTAGCACACATGGCCCACGACTCTCTGCTTATTTTGCCAATCCTGGCTTCTAAAGTTTAATGACTTATAGAGATCTCCATTTGTTAGTTTTGAATTCCAAACTCTCCCATCGTCTCTGGCTGCCAATGCTTTTGGTGCCATCTTGTTCAATTTCCTTCTCTTGAAGAGCAGATCAAGTGAGATCAATGGAGCGGAGAGCGAAAAACGCCTCATCTGCAAAGATGATGGAATAGCAAGAGGCGCTTCTTGTAGTCGCACATCATCAGAAGGTGGTGGCGGGAACGGCTATTATTGATTATTCAAACTCGCCATGCATATAACGAAACTCCGTTTTTGGCGAACAGAACTTAGAAACTTGCAATATTTCAAGCTAGAACTATCCAATCAAACGAATAGTGCTGGACAATTTATTGGTCCAATCTCGAGAGTTGTGGTCCAATAAGTGACATTAGGAAGTAATCATTTATGTTTTCGAGATTTGAGAAGATTCGAAATTTCCATTTTTTAAGAAAAAGGACTTGGCACTGTTCTATGTCGAATATGAATACAATCACATTCTCCCATTGAAATTTATAACTCCTAGGGAGTTATTTATGTTCTCGAAATCTGAGAAGAGTCGAACTTTTCTTTTTAACAAGAAAACTCTGCATTGTGCTATGTAAGATGATGGGACCACATGCCCGTTCTCCCCTTGAGATTCATAAACTCCTAGGGAAAATTTGTACTCTTGAGATCCGAGAAGAGTTGAGCTTGCCATTTTAAAAGAGAACACTGTGCCGTGTTAGGTCAAATGTGAACACATTCAGGTTCTCCCTCGAGAAAAATCAATGTGATCCTGGTTATTGGAAGGGTATGTTGTTAGCCGTGGTCTGTACGCTGGTTTAATTTTCCAATAACATTCCACCACTTCAATACTCACGCTTGCAAGCACAGCTGAACTAGTCATTAAATACTTGGATCTTTTGGAAATATGAAAACTTTAGGCAAGACATTTTTCTTTTTGGTCGAACTTAGGCAAGAATTCAAACAGCCGCCAAAGTGCAGGATTCGCATTTTAGTTTTGCCCATCAAACAGAAGGCTGTGTATCAGTATACAAATATGAGCGCAAAAAGAAGAGTGGAGGGCCAAATCTCCAGAACCAACCTTAGAAAGGGACGATTTTCGTTCTCGAGATCTGATAAGAGATAACTTTCATCAAGCGCATGTGCTTGGTTGGTCTTGGAGACCGACTTAAAGCTAGTGCAGTGTGAACATTGTTTAGGAAATGCTTGACGAAAGACAGTGGCCTTTTCAGATTTCGAGAGAATATTCTTTCAGAAGCTGTTATATGGCACCTAAGTACAAGTAGACCGGTAACAATGATGCTCGAGCAAGTTTGACTATTTGTATTTATGATTAATATATATATATATATATATATATATATATAGGTTATATTTATCTGCATTATGTTACCAGAAAGTGTAATGTAGTCAAATCTACTGTCGAATTTGGAATGCAATTTGGTTTGCCTCGTCCTCCTCCACCGCTGTCCTTTTGATGTTCATTCCTTTGTTTTGCGGTCTAATGCAACTATGTCCATCCCGGCCATGTCTCTGTTTATATACCAATGCGTTTTCTGGTCCACGACAAGAACAATTGAAGTTCTCGTCCAATGTGGTTGTCGAATCGATCCGACTCAGTCGGATGGAGATGTCGAATAGAGGCAGCTTGTAAGCAAGGCGAGATTATTACTACTTGAGGTTTTGTGTGTGTAGAGATTACTAGGAGGGTTCGTGGATATTACGTTACATGGCACGGCATGGCACGTATATTTCCTTACCTTTCATCTTCCCTGCATCTACCGGCATGTAGCATTTCGATAGAAAAGCAGGGTATGGGAGTAATAAAAGAATGGGGATTCCAAAATTATTTTTTTCTAGTATTATTGCTTGTTATAATTATTTTTCATGAAATGATTCCAAAAGGGTCACATCTATGGAGGAAGGGAACCAAAGTTGCATACGGGTGAGGTCGGGTCGGGTCAAGTCCTACTAAATGCTTTCTTCACGTGTGAAAGTGTCCAATTTTCTTCCATATCCTCTTCCTTTTTTGCCCTTTTTCTTTTTCTCAAAAAAAAAAAAAAACCACAAACTATTTCCCTCCCGTCTTTTCTCCCCTATTATTGCGGTCAATTTGGTTTGGCGAACCAGCCGAATCCAGCTTTCATGCGCCTAAACAAAGACCACTTCAACTAATTAGCCCAAGTCTCTCCTGATCTTAAGTGCCTTGGCTTCTTGTACTTACTCCATCCTTTCGCCTGTGTTTCAAACTCAAAGATGTTTGAGTACTTTTGGTTGCCCTGTATGGTGACGGTTGCTGCCGTCGCTCTCTCTGCTATCCTGTTCATAGAATTCCTGAAGAAGAAAAGAGCAGGTCAGATCGCTGTAGAGGGCAGAGCAGATAGTGATTCGGCTCCAAATAAGGGAACCGCGGAGAGTGCTGCTCCTACTTCCACTTCGCCACCGCTCAACGAAACAGCAACATCTTCCGGATATGACTATGAAGTATTCTTGAGCTTTAGAGGGCCAGATACTCGAGCTGGTTTCACCGACTTTCTTTACACCAGTCTGGTAGATGCAGGAATCCGTGCATTTAAGGACGATGAAGACCTCCGCGTTGGGGAAGAGTTTGCCTCGGAACTTCTTCAAGCAATTAAGCAGTCGAAGATCTCAATACCTATCTTTTCGAAAGGTTATGCCTCTAGCGTATGGTGTCTCAAGGAGCTAGCCCAGATGGTTGAGTGCAAGAAAACTGGGGGACAAAAGATCATGCCCATTTTTTATGATGTGGCGCCTTCAGAGGTTCGGCACCAGATCGGGGGGTTATGGAGAGGCCTTTCGTTCACATGTAAATAAGAAGCGATATGACGAAGAGACGATGCGTGAGTGGAAGGTTGCTCTCGAAGAAGTGTCGTTTCTAAACGGATGGGACCTGCACAGCATGCCCAACAGGTGATTAGTTTTAGCATTCCATCTCATGTGTCTTGGATCATTAAAACTCGTTGAATTTCATATGGTTTCTTTTCTAGATTTGCGTTAGCCTTGTTGAAATTAAATTCTGTGCTATTGAAGTTATACTGCAGAAAACACGCTAAGTAATAGCACAATCCCGATTTTGTCCCATCTTATTCCAACCGACATATTTTTTTTCCAATTCAGTTCATTCATTAACTGTAAGTGCCAACGCTAATTCATCTACAACTGAACAAATCCTTGAAGAACACATCTTGAATTCATCTTGTCAGAGCATAGTTTAATTCAACACAGTTTTCTAACTCATTATCTTTTGCCTTCGACAAACACCAGGCAAGAAGGAGAGTTTGCAAGAAAACTTACTCAAAAGGTTTTCAAGTGAGTTGAAAAAGGCTTATCTGGTATTATCGGACTGCTTGGTTAGTGTCGACAACCATGTGGATGTGATAATGGAAATGATAGGTGCTGGGACAAATGAAACACGAATTATAGGAATTCATGGGATGGGTGGCATCGGAAAGACGACTGTCGCCAAAATGATCTACAATAAGCTTTCGAATGACTTTGAGAATTGTTGCTTTCTTAGCGATATTCGAGAAAGGTCAAAAGCTAATGGCATTCAATGCTTGCAGAATCAGCTCATCTCGACATCCTCAAAACGAAATGCATTGATATAAAAGACACCGACCAAGGGACTCGGACAATTAAAGACAGGTTGTCTAATAAAAGGGTCCTCCTTCTTCTGGATGATGTGGAAGAAGAGAATCATATTCATCCACTTGTAGGTAAGCGTGATTGGTTAGGAAAAGGAAGCAAAATAATTATTACTACAAGGAATAATGACATTCTTGAGGTTCCCGAAGTGGACTGCAGTTATGAGCTTAGCTGCATGGATCGCGATCAATCTCTTCAACTCTTTAGCAAACATGCCTTCAGAAGAGATTATCCTTTAGATGACTATATCGATCAATCCACGAGGGTGATAGCCATTGCTAGCGGTCTTCCGCTTACTCTGGAGGTCATAGGTTCACTTTTATGTCGCACTAACAAGGAAAAGTGGGATCTCACATTGAAGAAGTTGGAAAATGTTCCTCATGCGACGGTTCGAGTAAGTTGAGAATAAGCTATGATGCTTTAGACATTCGGCAACAAGATATATTCCTTGATATTGCTTGTCATTTCATTGAATATCACAAAGACCTTGTGGTTTATTTCTGGGATGAATCTAAATATCCGGAAGATGCCATGGAAGTCTTGCGAGAATATGTCTTTGATTAAGATTACAAAGGATGATGAAGTGTGGATGCACGACCAACTCGGAGACCTCGGAAGAGAAATTGTCCGTAAAAAAGTGAGATGAAAATAGAGAAGCAAAGTAGGGTGTGGGATCCTACGGAGGGATCAGATTTGCTGAGGAAACATAAGGTAAAATCCCCCCAATCAAATTCCCAATATTTTTGGATTTTTTTCAAAGGAAGAAAGCCAGTTACTTTTTTGTGTTGTCTAGCACCATTACGTCTTCCTCAACCTATTTTTTGCTCTTTTAGGACTACAGGAATTATAGTACTGAACTTAACCGCTTAATGTAGTGGACTTGAATAAATGTGTTTCCCTTCCAGTTTTTTTTGTTTTTAAATTTTCCGTTTGGGCAGGGAAATAAAGAAGTTGAAACTCTTCGTCTCATGTTGGACCATCAGTGGCAACATCGTTTTACCTATGAAGGCTTTGAGAACCTTTCAAATCTAAGGTACCTTGAAGTGAAGAGTCTAGAGGAAGATTTTTGGGCAGAAGAGAGGCTTCTTTGGAAGGAATCGCCGTCAAATGTTCTTCCAACTAATGAGAATTCAGATCTCCTTCCGCGATTACGATGGCTTTCTTGGCATAACATTCCCCCAACATTTAAGATTAAAAATTTCTCCATGGAGAATGTTGTTTTTCTTGATTTATCTTGTAGTAAAATTACGCATGATTGGAAGGGGTGGGACCACATGAAGGTATGCTATATGCTAGACAACACTCATTATTCTGCCTTATTTTATTCAAATGTGATCATTGCTTAATTTTTCTTTTACAGGTGATGAAGAATTTGAAAGTTCTGAATCTGAGCTTTTGCAATTACTTGGAAAGAACTCCCATCTTCTCTGCTCAGGAAAATTTAGAACGTTTGATCCTAAAATGGTGTCGCAAATTAGTCGAAATTGATGGATCGATTTGTCAGTTGAAGCGCTTAGTTTCCTTGGATGTACAATATTGTGGAAAACTTCAGAGGCTGCCGGATGAGCTTGGGAATTTGGAATCGCTAATTGAGCTGAATATACAACGTACGGAGATCAAAGAACTACCTGACTCTATCGGGAACTTGAAAAATTTGGAAATGCTGGAGATGTCCTTTACTCCCGTAAGCAAAATTCCCGATGCCCTTTGGACGATGGAGAAGCTCGATAAAATAGATATCTCGAGCAGAAATTCTGGTGATAGCCCCGTGAACATCAGCAATTCCATCTATAGAAATCAATCCCTGAAGATTTTGAGATTGAGGTATTTTCAAATATATGCAGCACCGAAGCTTCCTGAAAGTCTTATCCAATTAGAACTGCATAAGTTGCATATGAAGATGTTTCCGGATCTCTCACACCTCGTTAATTTAAAGGAATTGGAACTGAGATTGGCCCAACCTGATGATGATGTGAAATCTAATGGGCTTGTGGAAGATTCAATACCACGGTGGATTGGGAGCTTAACCAAATTGGAGTCCCTGCGCCTGGGGTCTCCTTATGTGACCGCTTTGCCAGTAGACCTTAGCCTCCCTCCTCAACTCAAGTTACTTCACCTCATGTGCCTAAACTACGTCGCCTCTCGAGGCTTCTCTCAAGTTTATCCTCCTTATATTTGTCCAATTGCAAGTCTCTTCACTCAATGGGGGATTTGTCGAATTTGGAGAACCTATCATCTCTCCAAATTGATCACGCTGCAATCTCGAGATTCGGGGCCTTGATTGTTTGGAGAACCTACAAGAATTGGTGCTTAAGTACCTTCAACAAGTGGAGAAATTACCTGATCTAAGTGATCTCAACAAACTAACAAGTCTTCAAGTACACCATTGTGACAATCTAGTTGAGATTCAAGGCGACCTACCACAATCTTTGGAAAAATTGCAGATTTCTTACTGTAGATTTTTATGGAAGTTTCCAAATCTATCAAGTTTGACGAGGCTGCTAGAGGTATCCATAAGCCGTTGTGGCAATCTGGTTGAGATTCAACTTCAAGGCGAACTCCCACAATCTTTGGTAGAATTGAGGATTGATTCATGGAAATCTTTATGGAAGTTGCCAAATCTGTCGAGCTTGATGGGGCTGCGAGAGGTATCCATAGGTGGTTGTGGCAATTTGGTTGAGATTCACGGTGAACTACCACATTCTTTGGAAACATTGAAGATTAAAAAGTGGAGATCTCTACGGAAGTTTCCAAATCTGTCGAGCTTGACGGGGCTGCAAGAGGTGTCCATAGGTTTTTGTGGCAATTTGGTTGAGATTCCGAGCGAACTACCACAATCTTTGACAAAATTGAAGATTAATTTCTGTGAATCTTTACGGAAGTTGCCAAATCTGTCGAGCTTGAAGGTGCTGCGAGAAGTATCCATAGGTTGTTGTGGCAATCCGCTTGAGATTCAAGGCGAACTACCAAAATCTTTGAAAAAATTGAAGATTAAATCCTTGAGATCTTTTCGGAAGTTTCCAAATCTGTCAAGCTTGACGGGGCTGCAAGAGATATCCATTGGTTCTTGTGACAATCTAGTTGAAATTCAAGGCGAACTACCACAATCTTTGGAAATACTAAAAATTGATTCCTGTGAATCTTTGCGGATGTTGCCGAATCTGTCAAGCTTGACAGGGCTGCAAGAGGTATCCATAAGTTGTTGTGGCAATTTGGTTGAGATTCATGGCGAACTACCACAATCTTTGAAAAAATTGGAGATTGATTTTTGGAGATCTTTATGGAAGTTGCCAAATCTGTCGAGCTTGACGGTCTTGCAAGAGATATCCATTGGTTCTTGTGACAATCTAGTTGAAATTCAAGGCGAACTACCACAATCTTTGAAAAAATTGCAGATTAAATCATGTGAATCTTTACGGAAGTTGCCAAATCTGTCGAGCTTGACGGGCTTGCGAAACCTTTATATAGGTTGTTGTGGTAATCTGGTTGAGATTCCGGGCGAACTACCACAATCTTTGGAAAAATTGAAGATTGATTCCTGGAGATCTTTACGAAAGTTTTCGAATCTGTCGAGCTTGATGGGGCTGCGAGAGGTATCCATAGTTCGCTGTGACAATCTGGTTGAGATTCAAGGCGAACTACCACAATCTTTGAAAACCTTGAAGATTTATTCATGTGAATCCTTACGGAAGTTGCCAAATCTATCGAGCTTGATGGGGCTGCGAGAGGTATCCATAGGTCTCTGTGGAAATCTAGTTAACATTCAAGGCGAACTTCCTCAATCTTTGAAAACCCTAAAGATTCATTCATGTGGATCTTTGCGAAAATTGCCTAATCTGTCGAGCTTGATGGGGCTGGGAGAGGTATCCATAGTTGGTTGTGATAATCTGGTTAAGATTCAAGGCGAACTACCACAATCTTTGGAAATCTTGAAGATTTATTTTTGTGAATCTTTACGGAAGTTGCCCGATCTGTCGAACTTGATCGGACAAGGAAAGGTTCAAATAATTGGTTGTGGGAAGTTAAATTTGGGAGAAGACAACGAATCTGAATCTCAATCTGAGGGAGAAGACCATGAATCTGAATATGATATCTGAGGGAGAAGATGAGGAATAAGTGCACGTACTCCTGAAAGCTTCTTGATCCACGACCACAAATTGTTTCCTTGTGTCCAAACTTTAAACAAATTGAGGTAACTTATTTCATCCGACAACCAACGGTTTCCCTTTTCTGCAATCAAATTCTTTCACAGATATGAACAGAGAAGTTTTACATGCACTTTTTAATTACCCTTTCACGAGTTGATGACTGAAAATCTGATAAAGGTATTGAAATGGATACCTCCGTACAATCAGAGGGTTCTTAATTCTGTACAAATGTTTGTTCTCTTTTCCTAGTTTGGTTTGGCTTTTTTAGCTATGTTCTCCTTGCTTTTATGTTTCCAAGATGGAGTTTTGCATGCATTGCATCGTTTTTATTTGCTATTAAACAAATTATTAGAGATCCTTGTCGATTTGCTGCTTCACATATTTTGAAGAAGATATCTCTGTTTCACATTGGAGGTAACTTCCTTATACTGTAAAAAATTAGACGGAATGTGTGTTGGAAGGCTAGATGGCTATGGTTTGGCTTTTTAGCTATATTCTCCTTGCTTTTATGTTTCCAAGCTGGAGTTATGCATGCATTGCATCGTTTTTGTTTGCTCTTAAACAAATTATTAGAGATCCTTGTCGATTTGCTGCTTCACATATTTCAAAGAAGATACCTCTGTTTCACATTGGAGGTAACTTCCTTATACTGTAAAAAATTAGACGGAATGTGTGTTGGAAGGCTAGATAGCTATGGTTCTCCTCCTAGAACGTTACAGCATAATCAACTCATTGTTGCAACTGTGAAGAAGATAGACACTCTGTATTGATATGCTTATGTAGTCTATTTTTCAGGAAAGCTGTGCTTCTTAGAGGGATTTGCAAATGTTATGGAGAAGTCATAAAATGAAGAAAGAGGAATTTCACTAGGGCAGTGGCATCAATAGTTGATGCAGCAAACCTTCCATGTCCAAGGTATCATATATCATCTTATAGTTAAGGCTATAATTCAGTAATATCGGTGCCTAGGACATATGCTAAGTCTCAGTCGGGATTAGAAATCATGTAAGTGAAACTCTTGTGTGATCTCCATTATTGCAGTTTTCCAAAAATGGTTATGCCTAGGTGATTATCTGTCATAGAAGCCCTTCCATTCACCTCAAGTTATATTAGAGGATTCTTTCAGGTGTTCAGATTTATAAGAAGTGCTAAGGGAGACATCTCAAATGAATGGCTTTTTGTTGCTTCCCGTTGTTGCAGTGAGGAATTAAAGTTACATAAATTTAGAGAAATCTTTCTGCACAGGGAGTTTTGGCTAATTCAGCAGCTGTACAAATGAAGACCGAAAAAGGAAAATGAAGATGACATTCAAAGTAAAGCTTACGTCCACTTTTTAATTACTTTTTGTGAGTTGATGCATGGAAATCTGAAGAAGGTATTGAAATTATGGTTCGTCCATACAACCAGAGGGTTCTTATTTATGTACAAATGTGTGTTTTCTTTTCCTAGTTTGGTTTGGCTTTTTAGCTATATTCTCTTTAAATGATTTCTCCTTGCCTTTATGTTTCCCAGCTGGAGGTTTGCATGTTGATTGCATCGTTATTATTTGATTGTGACAATTCATTAGAGATCCAAGTGGAATTGCTGCTCCACATATTTCGAAGTTGATACCCTCTGCTTCGCATTGGAGATAACTTTGCTATACTGTAAACAATTAGATGGAATGTGTGTTGGAAGGTCATAGCACTATGGTTCTCATCCGGGGAATTTTACAGCATAATCTACTCATCGTGAAGAAGACGGACTCTGTAATGATATGCTTGTATCCAGTTTATTTTCCAGGAAAGGCGTGCTTCTTAGTGGTATTTGCAAATGTTGTGGAGAAGTTTTAAAATGAAGAAAGAGGAATTTCACTTGGGTAGCAGCATTAATAGTTGGTGCAGCAAAGCTTCCATCTGTGACGGAGAGGAGAACTAGTTAGCTTCTGAAAGGTAATCATAAATCATCCTATAGTTGAGGCCAAATTTCGATATTATTGGTGCATAGGACATAAGTCTCACTTGGGGTCAGAAATCATGTAAATCGACCCTTGTGTGATCTCCATTATTGCCTCCATTTTCTCGAAATGGTTATGATTGGTTATCCCTAAAAGAAGCCCTTCCATTCACCTCAAGAACTAGATGGCTCTTTTAGGTTTTAAGATTGGCAGGAAGTGCTAAGGAGACCTCAAACAAATGGCTTTTCGCCAGTTTCTAATGTTGCCGAGAGGAATTAAAGTTGATGTTGACTGTATTCCCTCTCACAATCTAGGGGTGGTAAATCCTGTATTCATCTGTTTTGGGGGGGAAAGGGCTTTTTGGGCAAACCTGACTCTGTTTTTCTTTTTTGACATTTATTGTGTATCCATGAAAATGATTATTACATTTCACTTAAATGTGTGTTCTCCTCAAAGGAAATTGACAGAAATGTGTAATGTTGATCAAGACAATTAAAGATGGGCTATTTAGTATGGTGAAAAGATGTTGTCACACTTCAGCTCTTCATTTTCAAATACTTCTCTTTAATTGAGCAGGTGCAGGAGCACAGGCATCCTCATATTCTCCTCCTGCAAATTGGGAGCACATTTTGTAAACTTCCAGGAGGATGTTTGAAACCAGGAGAAAATGGTAGAATGATTCATCTGATATCCCCTCTCCCTTCTCTCTCTCTCTCTCTCTCTCTCTCTCTCTCTCATCTGTCTGTTTATCCTTGCAGAGATTGAAGGTTTGAACAGGAAACTATCAAGCAAATTAGGTGCAAATTCACTATCACTGCAACACAATTGGCAGGTGCTCTATCAAGCCTGAAAATTTCGAGATTTATTTGAGTAAGCTTGACAATATAAGTGGGAGTACGTACAGGGATGATGGGAAGTTGGAAACGGGGTTATTTACAAATAACAAAGCTTCCCATGCTGAGACTGAGTGTACTTAGAAGAAGTAAAATCCCTTGTTACAGGGTAGATCGAATAATACTCTTTAATGGTTATGGGTTTCAACAATTACTTTAGCCTCTTTAAGGAATATAATATTTGCTCCGAAATTCTTATCCTTACAAAACATCGCCCGGCACGTAAAGAGCGTATTCTCATTTTCTTGCTGTATCAACTTTCTGCACCAATTTCAGATACGAAATTTAAGGACTGAATGGAGGCACACAGAGTGGATTCATGTTTATAAGACTGAAGAATAAATAACTTCTGTAACAGCCTGCTCATCTAAATGAATTTATTGTTTTAATATTTGTTAAATGCTAGTTACTTTACTTCATAAGAAGTTTATCAGGTCATTCTGGCAGCTTGATTGAAATTGTGTAGATTCCTAGAGCACAATACAAATTCTATTGATTTATCCCCAGACCTGAAAGAACTCGACTGGAATTGCCAAATTATGATGTTAGAATAGCGGGGGGTACAGCTGGATTTTTTTGTCATCCCGTTTGCCAATCACGTCTACGTCTACACATGGAATACATGCTGCATGGAGGCTTCCGCACTTTTTGTTGGCAGAGATATGGGCCAGTTATCTCCGCCATACCGCGGCAGCTCTCAAGGTTTCAGTTCAACATGATGACCACACGAAAGCATTTGAGGGAGAAAGAAGCTTTCAGTTAATGCTTTCTAATATTTCTCGGGGTCAAATGGACGGACCTTGACAACTTAGCTAGTGTAGCAAAAGTCCTGCCTTCACCTTCTTCTGTTACGATGATTTGTAGGCGAGCCCCTATTCTAGAATAGTTGTCACCTTTTCCGACCTGACCAAGTTGTGATTGTTCTTGCCTCACCTGATTATTTGTTTGCCTGCCGTAATCTGTGGCTTCTAGAATGGGGGGTTTGGAGTTGCCGGTTGTTGAGATTGCTCCTGGGATGTGTATTACTCTTCCAAGAGAGTTTTTCTTTGAGCGAGTTATCTAATTTGTGAGAGATCTAGATCCACAAATTAAAGTGAGAGATCCACCTTCGGTTGAAGTTGTAATCCCATTATTTGCTATAGTGGAAGCTTGGGTTTGGAGTGGACTACCGTCCCGTGGTTTTTTCCTTCACATTGGAGGGGTTTCCATGTTAAAATTCTAGTGTTCTTTATTCTTTATCTTTACAACTTTCTATCGATATTTTTATCCTATGTAATTCTCACGAAGCAGTAGTGGGAAAATTATCCGGGCCTTTCTCCACAAATATCATTTTTTTCCCTACAACACTTGGTATCGAGCTCGGGTTACCTATAAATCTGGACCCAACGGTTACATGGGAGAGATACGGGTTGTCGCTGCCTCCAACCGAGGGCCCGATGTGCGAGGGGAGATTGTTGGGGTTATCCCACATCGGTTGTGGAAAGAGCTGATGGTCGATTTATAAGTGTGAAGGAAAGCCTTGTCTTTTGAGCTAGCTTTTGAGATGAGAGAGGCCCAAGACCACCCAACACCGGTATCGAGCCGGGTTCTTCTATATATCATTTTTTTGTGCGGAATTAAATGGAAGAGAATACTAGCAATATGATAAAATTGACCGCATTCAATTATACAATCTAGAAACCGAAGATGGAGGATCTGCTCTATATTAAAGATCTCTAGAAGCCAATCGTGATGTCAATGGAGAAACCAGCACCGGGGATCAAGATATCCGATACCAAAGCGGAAGACAAATCGGTAGCATCAAATGATAGCAAAACAACAACCATGTCGAAGGTGAGTGGATGGTGCTAAATCGAAAATGCACTTTGCTCAAATTCGACAATGGATAGACAAAACCATTTTTCAAAATTTTTCTAATGAACATGATGCTAGTGTTCTTTGGCTTGGAGAAAATGTACGCAAGGACAACGGCGCAAAATAAAGCAAATCATATGCGACGACTCGTGAATCGAAGTACAAGGATGGGAGCAATGTCTCGGAACACATGAGCGAGTTCCAAGGTATAGTAGATCAACTCAACTCTATGAAGATGACATTAGATGATGAATTGCGGGCATTGCTTGTGACGCCCTAGAAATCGGGTCCTTCAGTATAGAGGTCGAATTCAATAAAGAGGATCATTTTCGAATTTCTATTGGTATAAAAATTTGGATCGTAAGGAATTAATGGGCGAATTTTGGACGATTTTGAAATATCGTTCGATTTCGATTAAGTCTCGAAATCTTAGTGTTCGCGATTTAAAATTTTAAATCCTCGCGCCTGGATCTATTTCGGACCGAACCTAACCCATGAAAATCCAAATTTTATTCCCGATCGATTGAGCCAAATATCCGATCAGTCCCGATTTATGAATTTACCATTTCGCCCTTGGATATTATGCATATGGGACGAAATAGTTTAATTTTGAAGAGACCCGTGGGCCCCAACTCAGTCAAACCAGCCCCCATCAGTCAAAGTCTTCTCTCTCTCTCTCCTCCCTCTCTCTTCTCTCTCACGGCGGACTTCTCCTCCTCTCCCCTGTTCACGCGCGAACAGCCCCCCGCACACCGCACGTTTCCTCTTCTTCCTTGGCCATTTTTGTGCGACCCCAGCCCCGAGCCACGTCACCACCGCCTCCGGCCACGCCCGTTTGCCACTCGGCCACCGTTCGCCGTCGCTAGGCTCGCCGGACCGCCTGCAGGAGCCCCGGCGTCGGATCCGCTCCTGTTTTGGTCCAGGGAGTGCGACCCGCCGCACCAGCTGCCCCCGAGCCACTTCCGACCGCTACCAGCCACCTCGCCTTCCACCCTCCAGGCCCCCGGGCCGCCACAAGACCATCGCTAGCAGCCACGAAGCCGCGGAACGGCCGCGAGCAGCCCCTCATCGGCATCCCCTGTTTTGGTCGCCCGAGCCCCGCGGCTGCTGCCGCAGCTTTGACGTCCCTCCGCCGCTCGTCGGCCAGTCGCAAGCGACCACCCTCGACCTCTTGCGGTCCCACGAAGCGGTTGGAAGCCGGTTGCCGCCCGTAGAGCTCGGATTGAGCCCCGGCCAGCCTCCCCTGTTTTGAGCCGCCGCCCTGTTTTGGGCGCCGGTTCTGTACAGCAGCGGTTCGGCCACCTTCGGCCGTCCGCCGCCCACCAACGCCACCTCCGGCCACCCCGAAGACCCCTCGAGCGTGGCCGAACTTTCCCTAGCCCTTGGACCACCCGAAGCGCCTCAAAACAGCCCCCAACGCCCTGTATTCCCTGTTTTTCCTCCGCCGACCACTGTTCACCGCCGGCCGCCGCAGCCTCCGGCCACCAGCCGTCGCCCCGAGTCTCGTGCCGCTGTCCCGAAGTGTTGTCGCCTCCTCGGACCGCCTTGGTCCAAGTTTGGAAGCCCGGAGCTTAAGTTTGAACGGGCCGCGAGTCGCCGATCGTCGTCGTCGGGCCGGGCCGAGTTCGTGTCTTCGCCGCTCGAGTTGAGACCGCCCGAGCTAGTTAAATTGTGAGTCGACCCCTAATCCTTGGTTAGGTCGTTAATTACGTTTGGACTAGCTTAATTAGATTATTAGGTGTTTAGGTAGCTCGATTAGGGCCGGTTTAGGCTAAAAACTTGGTTTAGGTTAAATGGCCCTAATTGTTTAAGTTAGTCCGATTAGCTAGGATTCTATAGCTAATTGGATTTGATTGATTGATT
The DNA here is from genome assembly GCA_021437795.1 of Rhodamnia rubescens. Lineage (NCBI taxonomy): Eukaryota > Viridiplantae > Streptophyta > Magnoliopsida > Myrtales > Myrtaceae > Rhodamnia > Rhodamnia rubescens. The sequence continues at coordinate 2,786,297 of JAILYA010000023.1, forward strand.
GGATGATTGTTCTTGTTAAATCGAGAGCGAACAATAGACTAGAGACGAGCGTACGATCGATTGACTAATCGAATCGGCTAATATTAAATTGTCTGTTGAATTGAGCTTAATTGCACATAATCCAATCAATTATTCATGGTTGAATTTATTGGTTTGCTTGAATCGATCGTCTAAATCGATTGTCCGATTGAACATATTGATTGGCCATTGGTGAATTGGATGTTTGGTTTGAAGGCAAATGGTCCAATTATTCGCATGAGTTTAGCGATTAATTTATACCTTTCTATGACTATATTTGGGAAGAAAATGGCCTTGGGCCGAGTCATTGTGCACATGTGTGCGAGCATCCGCCTATAAGGGCAAATGATGAACTTACTAGGCGATTGGCGTATTTGTATAGCCATGTGATGGTTATCGTCGGCCCGGGGTACCGGGGACGATACCCAAAATACCTATTATATCCGTCCCGGGGTACCAGGGGGATATTTATCGTCGGCCGGGGGTACCAGGGGACGATACCCAAAATACCTATTATATCCGTCCCGGGGTACCAGGGGGATATTTATCGTCGGCCCGGGGTACCAGGGGACGATATCGTATATGTCCGGCCCGGAGGTACCAGGGGGACTATCGATTGCCATGACCAAAAGAAAAGGGATGATACCTGGTCCGCCAGGAGAGCACCAACTGACTAGTGTGTGTCTTTGGACCTACGGGTCGTTGCTAAAAATTAAATGGACTACGTGTGGTGTCCTGTGCATGCAAATGAAGTGATGATTTACCAATGGATTGATTGGTTAGTTTGATTGCTAAGTCATCTGCATTGCTTTATGTGTGGGTCGTAGAAGAGTGGGCTTGCATGTGATTGAGATACCTGCTCTGTGAGGTTGTGAATGGTTGTTAGGACGTCGAGCGAATCAACGCCCCTAGCCGAGCTTAGGCGTTGACTCAATGAGATTTATTTCTCACCCCGTTGTTTAACCATTTCGGGTCCCAAGTGATGAAGCCCGTGGATGTTAGGGCTTGAGTGTTAGAGCAGATTTTTGGGAGTAGATGATGGCTTAACCTTACCCGACCGTGTATGTTTTTGAGGTTCTAATGAGCCGCCCGAAGTATGGGGTTGTATATGTTAGTTGGTAGCTTTGTGAGTTAAGACTCTTCTCGCTTTGGTTAAGGAAATGGAATTGTCTTTTGTTTGATAATTGAGTTGATTTTTCTTCTTGTGCTATCCCATGGTAATTGTTGTTTGGGAGAGTTCACGTTTCCGTATGTGCCATAATTAAGTAGGTCGATAGTGTGCCAGGGACGCTATCTTTCATGACCCGTGGCGAGTTTGGTAGGGATGTCGCGAGCTCGAGAGTCGGGGCGTGACATCCCCGCCCAAGGTGGTATCGTAGCAAGGTCGCCTGATCCATCGGGTCATTGGCCCTGGAGTGATAAGGTGCGTTGGGAAATTGGGATAGTTAGTAGGACCGTAAGCGCCGTGCATGTGATTGTTATATGTGTTCTAGTATTTGGGTTTGTCTTCTCATCGCGTTTGCTATGGGGTGGGCGGGACTCCGTAATATACCGCGAAATGAGCGAACGCGGTAGAAGAGCACCTCGAGGACCCCGGGCTAAGCCTGTCGGGCCGATAGAGGAAATTTTGGAGGAAGAAAGAACACCGCGTGCACTTGGACCGGTTGGGCAAGAGCCGACTATGGCTGGGATCCTCCAAGCCTTAGGAGCTATTGGGGATCCGATGGGGCAGCAAGTGAGGAATCGTAACGCCGTTGTCGCCGCTGCTGAAGTACCACAAGGGAACATGCCACCTGGAGTAGCGAATAATGGACTCCGGACTCATAAGCTAGTGGAGCAATTCTTGAAACCGAAACCGCCTAAGTTCGGCTGCGAGCGGAGATCCCGAAGCCGCCACCTCGTGGATCGAGGAGTTAGAGAAAGCGTTCGCCCCTGCGAGGTGTACGGACGAAGATAAGGTCACTCCGGCCGTTTATCAATTGCGGGGCAATGCAAGTTCATGGTGGAGAGCTTCCAAGGATAAAGTCTTCCCCGAGGGCATGGTCCCGACGTGGGATGCCTTCGTGGGAGCATTTAATAGAAAATACTTCTCGGATACCGCAAGGGAACAGAAGATGGCGAGTTCCTTTCGCCTGCGCCAAAATCAGTTGTCGGTGGATGAATATGAGGCGAAATTTGCTGAACTGTCAAAATATGCCCCAAGGATGATAGAGGACCCTGTGGATAGGGCTAGAAGGTTCGGGAGATGGCCTGAAGCCCACGATTAGGAGTGTGCTGGTACCATTTAACTCCGAAGGACTACAATGACCTCTATGAGAGGGCTCGAGATGGTAGAGCAGAATTTGGCTGAAAGGTGCTGCCGCAATCGGATTGCGGTTTGAGCCATCGCATAGGAGAGACATTCGGCAAGGGAAGAGGCCGATATCGGGAGAAAACTACCCTATCCGAATCGACCGCGAGAACGCCATAGGGAAACCAAGGTGCATAACCCCGTCAATGAGTGTCGATTACGTAAACAGAGGCATGGGACCTGCTCCGTGTCCTTTTAGGATGGGAGCTTGCTTTGGGTGTGGTCGAGTATGATCACCAGGTGAAGGACTGTCCGCAAAGAAAAAAAGGGAACGCAAGCAGCAACCACCACCAGGAGGAAACGTACCATAGAGTTTCCGTAACCGACCCTAAGCATGAGGAGGGCGTTTGTGGTAAAATATCCCGCATATGTGTTAGCCACGACTAGTCGAAAAAAAAAAAAAAGACTTTTTGTTAAACTCGACTTATGAATATGGATTGTAATAAGGTGACTGGTACTTTTGTGGATTATTTAAGCTTGAACTGGTATTGTGTTTTGATGGTTTTAGTTGTCGACTTTCGTTAATACTTCGATTTGTGATATTGTTAAGATGCGCAAGAAAGCTAGCGAGAATCGGGGAGTTCAAGGCTTCAATTTGATTTGGCGGAAGCATTTGGGTTGAACAATTCTATTATGGGTGAGGAGTAACGAGGATACTATGACCGTAATTTTGGGTGTTATAGACCAAGCCTAGAAAGGTAAGGATTCGGCTTCGATCATAGAAGTCAATGAGTATCCACTTGAAGGAATTGTGGATATGAAATTGGGGTAACCGATACTTTTAGAGGATGAGTCCGAAATTGTGCGAAACCTTAATAAGATTAAGGTATTCATTTTGGTCGATGACCCCGATTGATGATGCAAGTATTGCGAGAGGCATCTCGAGATACCGATATACGCTATGGGATTGGTAAAGAACCTTCAACTACCGCTACCAAAGCATGACTTGACAAATGAAGACGTTCTTTATCGAAAAGGACTCGGGACTTTCCTCTCGCGGTGTGATCACTTGGTGACGCCGTTAAGAAGGTCAATGAAATAGGTATTTATAGTGAGATGGTGTAGAAGATGACCTTTGAGGAGAATGTCAACATGTATAACATGATTTATATGCGAGTCATGGTTGATAAGGAGTTATGTTGGCATACAAAGATGGTTCAGCTATGTATCAACTTAGAGAGGGTTCCAAAGAACACACTTCCTTGAGGTCCAATCAACTTGTTCATCGCGGGATTATGGACGGGGGACATCGTGTTTATCAATAGGCCGCCGACTACACATAAGTACACTCTATAAGCATTGTCGATTTATGTACACGATGATCACACTGTGAAGATAAATCCCTTGATCTCGTGGATCTCTTGGCACCGACTTTGATGGAGATTTTGTCCGCTTGTATTATCTCCAATCGGCACTGCAAGGGCCGAGATAATGGAATTTGTTTTGATGAAAAGATAGGTTGTCAAGCTCATATAGCGACGATCCGAGTTTGCAACTAACATTTGGTTGCTTGTTGCCGTTAAAGATGATGTTCAAAAAAATATTTTGATGCTCTTTCGGATGTTGCAAACCGCCTTATGAACGGGAAGAGTTCGTAAGGGCAAACGTTGAGTGACGGTATAACGAGACTCACGAGTTGACCCCGTAAGTAGTTAGGATTGGTGCCAATCGATAAAAGGTTGAGATTGCGAGATGTGGCAATTAAGGAAGACAAACGATCGTAGTACGCAGCGAAAGCTTGGAGAGGTCACAAAGTTGAGTGAGATAAGGACCGCAAGAGTTTTACTTGGACTTCGGACTATTTACGAATGACGGCTAAGTTGAGGGGCCACCGAGAGATTTGAGATCGCTTTCGACTTGGACCATAGCTTGACTTGCCCGTTGATTGTCTTGTGGATCGAGGTGACGACCTTAAATCAAGCACGAATCGGCAAACAAGCTGGCCATGGATCCAATAGAGGGCGATTTGTACTAGAATCCCGTACCAATCGCGCACTAGCCGAAGGCCGATCACCCTAGGCCATGTGACGTGTTGTTGGAAGAATACGGGTCGAGGCAGAACCAATCCTGCATCAACTTGAGTTGGTCATGAGAGGTGAACTCGATAGTGTTTGATTGTACCATCGGTTAAGGAACGGGTGATTCCAACCCTAAACCGAGATACTCAAAGTGGCCCTCGACTCATCGGTTGTTTGTGAACCGAACCGCCTCGACGAGAATGGATGGTTCGACTCTCGGTTTGTTTGGGGGTTTAAGAAGGATTAGCCCCTGGATGTCTCAAAAGTTGACAAGTTAGGTAATTCCAAATCTCGAAGTGATGGTAGAGAGACCGATCGTAAGTCGACTTGGTCTGTTTAAATAGAATGCTCAAATTGCCATTAGTGTTTGTTGTAAGTGGCATCTCGTGGAACAAGAAGGGATGCAGTAATAGGTTATGTCTGTTGTTGGTCAAGGATTATCAATTGGTATAGAGGGATGGCTGATTTGGTGGTTAATTATGGCCACAATAAAATATGCGATGTTCGGATTGGATGGCAAATTCGAGAGGGTGACGACTCAAGTTGAATCTTTGAAAGATATACAACTGAACCTTTAGGAACAGACTGGAGATACGGAATTGTGACAGTTGTTATGGATAAGTAAACTAGTATCTTGAAGGTGTCGCCTAAGAGAGGGACATCCCGTTTGGCTTAGGTACGTTGATCCTTTTAAGATCCTAGAGATAATGAGAAATCGGGCTTATCGTCTTGCAATGCCATCAAGATCGACTCAAGTGCGTAATGTGTTTCACGTGTCAATGCCAAGGAAATATGGGCCGGATCCTACTCACGTGCTAAGTTATGAAAAAGTTGAGCTAGATGAGCAAGCTGCATATGTGGAATGGCCAGTCAAGATCGTGAATTGGAAAAAGCAGTTGCCCGAAGCAAGATGATTTAGTTGGTCAAGTGAATTGGAACAACACCACGTAACCGAAGGAGCTACCTGTGAGAATGAGGAAGTTATGAAGGGTAGCTATCCTTATATTTTTAGGAGCTATGGTTGCATTATAATTTCGGGGACGAAATTTCCTAAGGTGGGGAGAGTTGTGACGCCCGGAAATCGGGTCCTCTCGTATAGAGGTCGAATTCAATAAAGAGGATCATTATCGAATTTCTATTGGTATAAAAATTTGGATCGTAAGGAATTAATGGGCGAATTTTGGACGATTTCCGAAATATCGTTCGATTTCGATTAAGTCTCGAAATCTTAGTGGTCGCGATTTAAAATTTTAAATCCTGCGCCTGGATCTATTTCGGACCGAACCTAACCCATGAAAATCCAAATTTTATTCCCGATCGATTGAGCTAAATATCCGATCGGTCCCGATTTATGAATTTACCATTTCGCCCTTGGATATTATGCATATGGGACGAAATAGTTTAATTTTGAAGAGACCCGTGGGCCCCACCTCGGTCAAACCAGCCCCCATCAGTCAAAGTCTTCTCTCTCTCTCTCCTCCCTCTCTCTTCTCTCTCACGCGAGACTTCTCCTCCTCTCCCCTGTTCACGCGCGAACAGCCCCCCGCACACCGCACGTTTCCTCTTCTTCCTTGGCCATTTTTGTGCGACCCCGGCCCCGAGCCACGTCACCACCGCCTCCAGCCACGCCCCGCCCGCCACTCAGCCACCGTTCGCCGTCGCTAGGCTCGCCGGACCGCTGCGTGGAGCCCGGCGTCGGATCCCTGCTCTGTTTTGGTCCAGGGAGTGCGACCACCGCACCAGCCTGCCCCGAGCCACTTCCGACCGCTACCAGCCACCTCGCCTTCCACCCTCCGACCCCCGAGGCCGCCACAAGACCATCGCTAGCAGCCACTGAAGCCGCGGAACGGCCGCGAGCAGCCCTCGCGATCGGCATCCCCTGTTTTTGGTCGTCCGAGCCCCGCGGTCGGCTGCGGCAGCTTTGACGTCCCTCCGCCGCTCGTCGACCAGTCGCAAGCGACCACCCTCAACCTCTTGCGGTCCCACGAAGCGGTTGGAAGCCGGTTGCCGCCCGTAGAGCTCGGATTGAGCCCCGGCCAGCCTCCCCCTGTTTTGAGCCGCCGCCCTATTTTGGGCGCCGGTTTGCATACAGCAGCGGTTCGGCCACCTTCGGCCGTCCACCGCCGCCACCAACGCCACCTCCAGCCACCCCGAAGACCCCTCGGCGTGGCCGAACTTCCCCTAGCCCTTGGACCACCCGAACCGCCTCAAAACAGCCCCCAACGCCACTTGTATTCCCCTGGTTTTCCTCTCGCCGACTACGTTCACCGCCGGGCCGCCGCAGCTCCGGCCACCAGCCGTCGTCCCGAGTCTCGTGCCGCTGTCCCGAAGTGTTGTCGCCTCCTCGGACCGCCTTGGTCCAAGTTTGGAAGCCCGGAGCTTAAGTTTGAACGGGCCGCGAGTCGCCGATCGTCGTCGTCGGGCCGGGCGGGCCGAGTTCGTGTCTTCGCCGCTCGAGTTGAGACCGCCCGAGCTAGTTAAATTGTGAGTCGACCCCTAATCCTTGGTTAGGTCGTTAATTACGTTTGGACTAGCTTAATTAGATTATTAGGTGTTTAGGTAGCTCGATTAGGGCCGGTTTAGGCTAAAAACTTGGTTTAGGTTAAATGGCCCTAATTGTTTAAGTTAGTCCGATTAGCTAGGATTCTATAGCTAATTGGATTTGATTGATTGATTGGATGATTGTTCTTGTTAAATCGAGAGCGAACAATAGACTAGAGACGAGCGTACGATCGATTGACTAATCGAATCGGCTAATATTAAATTGTCTGTTGAATTGAGCTTAATTGCACATAATCCAATCAATTATTCATGGTTGAATTTATTGGTTTGCTTGAATCGATCGTCTAAATCGATTGTCCGATTGAACATATTGATTGGCCATTGGTGAATTGGATGTTTGGTTTGAAGGCAAATGGTCCAATTATTCGTACGGAGTTTAGCGATTAATTTATACCTTTCTATGACTATATTTGGGAAGAAAATGGCCTTGGGCCGAGTCATTGTGCACATGTGTGCGAGCATCCGCCTATAAGGGCAAATGATGAACTTACTAGAGCGATTGGCGTATTTGTATAGCCATGTGATGGTTATCGTCGGCCCGGGGTACCAGGGGACGATACCCAAAATACCTATTATATCCGTCCGGGGTACCGGGGGATATTTATCGTCGGCCGGGGTACCAGGGGACGATACCCAAAATACCTATTATATCCGTCTCGGGGTACCGGGGAGATATTTATCGTCGGCCCGGGGTACCAGGGGACGATACCGATATATGTCCGGCCGGGGTACCGGGGGGACTATCGATTGCCATGACCAAAAGAAAAGGAATGATACCTGGTCCCGCCGGAGAGCACCAATCGACTAGTGTCTTTGGACCTACGGGTCGTTGCTAAAAATTAAATGGACTACGTGTGGTGTCCTGTGCATGCAAATGAAGTGATGATTTACCAATGGATTGATTGGTTAGTTTGATTGCTAAGTCATCTCGCATTGCTTTATGTGTGGTGTAGAAGAGTGGGCTTGCATGTGATTGAGATACCCTTTCTGTGAGGTTGTGAATGGTTGTTAGGACGTACGAGCGAATCAACGCCCTAGCCGAGCTTAGGCGTTGACTCACCGAGATTTATTTCTCACCCCGTTGTTTAACCATTTCGGGTCCCAAGTGATGAAGCCCGTGGATGTTAGGGCTTGAGTGTTAGAGCAGATTTTTGGGAGTAGATGATGGCTTAACCTTACCCGACCGTGTATGTTTTTGAGGTTCTAGTGAGCCGCCCGAAGTATGGGGTTGTATATGTTAGTTGGTAGCTTTGTGAGTTAAGACTCTTCGCTTTGGTTAAGGAAATGGAATTGTCTTTTGTTTGATAATTGAGTTGATTTTTCTTACCGTGCTATCCCATGGTAATTGTTGTTTGGGAGAGTTCACGTTTCCGTATGTGCCATAAGTAAGTAGGTCGATAGTGTGCCCGGGACGCTATCTTTCATGACCCGTGGCAAGTTTGGTAGGGATGTCGCGAGCTCGAGAGTGGGGGCGTGACATTGCTGCTGCTTAGCTCTTTGCCAAATAGCTGGGACACACTTGTTATGTCGGTCGGTAACTCCGCTCCCGACGGCAAACTTACAATGGATATGGTAAAAGATAGAATGTTGAATGAAGAATCCCGACGGAAAGAGAGCGGATTAAAACCCGAGTCCGAGGCTCTTGTCATCAGCCGACAAGATAATCAAGAACATAGAGGGAGGAGCAAAAGCCGGAACTTCCGAAACCAACAAAGAGGAAGGTCACAATCCAATTTTAGACGTGACAAGAAGTGCCATCATTGCGGTAAATTGGGGCACTTTATTCGAGAATGCAAAAGCTAAAGGCGGAAAGATCCAAGAATCATAGTATCAACAAATGTGATGAGAATCGGACGAATGATTCCGCAAATGTTGCGAGATGAGGTAATTATTATTCAAAGTGATAATTCCATTAATCTTGCATCCCAAGATTCGACATAGTTAGTCAACACTAGTGCATTCTACCATGTTACGGCCCGTCAAGATCTTTTTACATCTTACACCAAAGGAGACTTCGGCTTTGTAAAGATGGGAAACGATGGTACGTCCAAAATTACTGGTATTGGTAATATTTGTTTGGAAACTAATATTGGATCTAAGCTATTACTCAAAGATGTGAGACATGTTCCGAACATACGTCTCAATCTTATATTTGTCGGCAAGCTTGATGATGAAGGTTACAGTAATTACTTTAGTGATGGAAAATGGAAACTTACTAAAGGTAATTTGGTGGTGGCCAAAGGAGAAAAGGCTAGCTCCCTCTACATCACACAAGCGAAGCTATGTAGAGGAGAGGTTAATCTAACGGGAAAAGGAATCACCATCGACTTATGGCATAGACGACTTGGACACATGAGTGAGAAAGGACTCAAGATTCTTATTGGAAAGCAACTTCTACCCGGAATTAAAGGTACACCGTTAAATATTTGTGTTGATTGCATTATGGGAAAGCAACACGAGTGGCATTTCGTACGTCCCCACCATCTAGAAAAGCTGAAATTCTAGATTTGATACACACTGATGTATGTACAATGCAAACTAGATCACTTGGAGGTGCTCTCTATTTTGTAACATTTATTGATGATCACTCTAGAAAGGTGTGGGCATTTGCTTTGAAAACTAAAGACCAAGTGCGGGAAACTTTCAAGCAATTTCATATGAAGGTTGAAAGGGAAACAAGCAAGAAATTGAAGTGTGTACGCTCAAATAACGGTGGCGAGTATCAAGGACCGTTCGAGGATTATTGCAAAAATTTCGAAATCGGATTGGAAAAATCCATGCCAAAAACACCTCAACAAAACGGTGTTGCAGAGCGGATAAACAGAACCATCCGTGAGAGAGTCGGATGCATGCTCTCTATTGCAAAGTTGCCTAACCATTTTTGGGGTAAGGCAATGAGGACGGCGGTTGACTTAATCAATCTATCACCTTCACTCCACTCTACGGTAATGTGCCACAAAGTGTTTAGACCGGTAAACATGTTTCTTACAATCACTTTAAGGTATTTGGCTGCAGAGCATTTGTTCACATTCCCAAGGATGAGAGATCAAAGCTTGATGAGAAATCGAAGCAATGCATCTTCTTGGGCTATGCTCATGAAGAGTTTGGCTACGAATTTGGGATCCCATCAACCGGAAGATAATTAGAAGTAGGGACGTGGTGTTTCTTTTTTTTTTTGTACTTTACGCTCGTCGGGGCGTGGTGTTTCTTGAAGATCAAACAATTGAAGATTTTGAGAAACACGAAAAATCTCAATCAACAAACGAATATCCTGTTGATCTTCGTCCGGGATAATTCTCCCAATCATTCTAAAAAGGACCAAATTGAATCCAGCATTCAAGGTAAGACTACTTCAAGTAAACCCGAGCAAATTGATGAACAAGTTCCACCGTAACCTCATTTGAGGAGATCAACCCGTGAACGACAATTTAGTCGTAGATATACTCCCAATGAATATGTAATGCTCTGACGGGGAGAACCGGAGAGCTACAAAGAAGTCATAACCCACAAGCACAAAGAAGAGTGGTTTAAAGCTATGCAAGAGGAGATGAAATCCTTAGACGAAGATCATACTTATGATTTAGTCAAATTATCATAAGGAAGAAAAGCACTCAAGAACAAGTGGGTGTTCAAACTAAAGAATGAAGAAGGTAACTTACAACCGCAATACAAAGCTAGACCGGTGGTGAAGGGATTCGCTCGGAAAGAAGGTATCGACTTCGAAGAGATATTTTCACCTGTGGTTAAAATGTCATCTATTCGTGTTGTTCTTGGATTAGCAGCAAGCTTAAACTTGGAGATCGAGCAACTTGACGTGAAAACTGCATTTTTGCATGGGGACCTCGACGAGGAGATTTATATGGATCAGCCGGAAGGTTTCAAAATCAAAGGCAAAGAAAATCTTGTATGTAGATTGAGGAAGAGTCTTTACGGGCTCAAGCAAGCACCAAGACAATGGTATAAAAAGTTTGATACATTCATGGAAGAAAATGGGTTCAACGAAACCACTTGCCGATCCCTTGCGTGTTCGTCAAGAAATTTCTTCGACGGTAATATCCTCATTCTCCTACTTTATGTTGATGACATGCTCATTGTTAGTCAAGATAAAAGCAAGATCAACAGCCTAAAGAAAGAGTTGACCAATGCCTTTGCGATGAAAGAGTTGGGACCGCGAAACAAATTCTTGGCATGGAAATATTCCGAGACATGCAAAATTGTAAACTTTGGTTATCTCAAGGACGGTATGTTAATAAAGTTCTTGAAAGATTCAACATGAATAACTCCAAAGCGGTTAATTCTCCACTTACAAACCACTTCAAGTTAAGTATAGAACAATGCCTAAAAGGTGAGATGGAAAAGAAGGAAATGGAAAAGGTTCCTTATACATCGGAGGTTGGTAGTTTAATGTACGCGATGGTATGCACAAGGCCCGATATCGCTCATGCAATTGGTTTAGTAAGTAGGTTCCTATGCAATCCTAGTAAGGAACATTAGGCAGCTATCAAATGGATACTCAAGTATCTTAGAGGCACTTTTAATAGTTGTATATGTTTTGTTAATGGTAAAACCGTGCTAGAAGGTTTTTCGGATGCGATATGGTGGGGATGTGGATTCAAGAAAGTCGACATCGGGATATCTAATGACTTTTGCGGGGAGCAGTTTCTTGGCAATCCCGATCGCAAAAATGTGTTGCGCTTTCTCTTGTTGAAGGCTGTTACGCCCGATCCTCGAGCACACGGCATCCCCGCCATCTCGTCCCTCGGGTTAAAAGGGTAGTGTCCTAGGCAAGCTACCAACCCTTGAGATTAATTACGCATGCAGAAATGTATAATACTCCCGGACAATAATATAAGATAGGGATAGGCAAATAAGAAAATGCATTAATTCATAAACATGATTTTATTTACAATCACGTCATAGGCCAACCGATATGACTCGTTAATCAGCTCCATACTTCGGGGTGGGGTAGGATCAACTTCGTATCTACTCCAAATAGGGCTACGTCACTCTCGTCCTTATTAGCTTTTCAAAGAACTAATAGCTCCATCACTTAAAACCGAAAATGGTAAACACGATGGGATGAGATATAAATTGCTTCTCTACTTTTTCTTGTTTTCCTTCCATTTGGGAGCATTTCTCTTCCGATTTAATTTAGATCCGAGAGTTTCTCTCTCCCGTTTTGGTGATATTTCTATCTCAATCTAATCTTATGGGTATGTTATCGAGGTTTCACTTTTCTCGAGTTTTGTTGGTAAATAAGTTCGAGTTTTGAAGAAGATTAAAGGAACTTCATGAAAATTTCGCTCTCACAAGTGTTAGATCTATGCTTGTTCAACCTTTTTACTCTACTAGGTGATGATGTCGGGGACGTCAAACATAGGCCCGCATCGTCAAAAGGAAAATCCATAGCGTCGGATGGAGTTCTCAATTTGTACAAATTACTAAAAACAGATTCGGTAATCGACCGCCGATTTTAGTATGAAGAAGTTATAGGTGTGCCCTTTAAATGTATGACCTATAATGTTGTTGTGATGATTTCTCTTATTATCTAGAACTTATTCTGTTTTTAAAGTTGTTATGCTCTTTAAAGCGATCTCTTATATCTCAATCGAGGAAGTGAATGAAATGGTATTTTGACAAAAAAAAAAAAAAAAAAGTAAGATTGCTTTTCCCTAGTGGCCACTCTTATCATTTGGGAAGAGAGAGGAGAGGGGTTTTGGATCCCCACTTTCGGGAGAGTTGGGGTGGGAACACATGAGGAGAGAGTAGGATTTCACAACATGTGTACACACATAGCACACATGGTAGCTTGTAAAATAGAATAAAATAGGGCCGGACAAAAAAAAAGGTAAGATTTCTTGTGAGAATCTATGAGCTAAGGGGGCCTAATTCCCTAAAAAAAACCCCAATTTTAGGTCCAATTCTCAATCTACCCCGTTTTTTTTGTCTCGAAAAAAATCTCAAACTTTAGATACAGTCTCAAATTTGTCCCGAACTTTTTTTTTATCTAAAAAAATCCCCCAAACTTTAGGTATAGTCCTAAATCCGCCCGATAATTTTATTTTGTCTAAAAAAAATTATAATTATTAATATATTCTCATATCTAGCTCATGGTACAATCCCAACTTGACAAGACATTTCCACATCGACCAAAAATCCACATTTGCAAAGTAAAAATGCCATAAGTACATATTGACGTGGCATTTTCACATGGATACCAAATCCACTCCAATAAAGAAATTCTCCAAATGAATCCACTTTGGGATATGAAAAGCGTGGACGACTAACTGCAATTTTTTTACAGCGGGCTAATGGGGTAGATTTGAGATTAGAGTAACAATTTGTATTTTTTCTTAGATAAAAAAGCTTCAGGGTAGATTTGGGATTGAACATAAAGTTTAGGCTTATTTCTAAGACAAAAAAAAAGTTGGGGGCAAATTTGAGATTGAACATAAAGTTTGGACTTTTTTTCGAGACAAAAAAATTTTGGGGCATATTTGAGACTTGACCTAAATTTGGAGGTTTTTTAGGGAATTAGGTCGAGTTGAGGCTGGCTTTAGGTTAAATACATAGCTCACATTGGAATTTGTATTGCTTAGGTGCGAGATGAGTTGACTTTTGAAAAGTGAGATCTTCACAATAAATATGGATCATTAATGTAATTGTCTCTAATTTGTATTAACTAGAGCAATCTGATACATCTCTACCATCTATGCATGAGCCGTTGCATTTAATTTCTGGTCCATCTAATTTATTAGGAGCAAGAATGGAAGAATTATAGTACAAAGGAGGGGCTCTTATAAGATCAATACAGAAGCACATGCAAAAACAACAACCAAAAAAACTCAGAAACAAAGGCAATGTGACATCTAACCCTATTGGCTTTCCCCACTTGCTTTCTCATTACTCCCGAGCCTTCTGGAACCTATGGCTTCAGTATCAAACTTATCCCCATAGATCGATTTAACACAAAGCTCTTTCCAAAGAGTCTCACCCCTAGAAGAAAGATATCAAAGAATCTCTGAAATATCTCGAGCTCATGTGTGTCAACTTTAATCCATGGTTTCTACAAGTTCAAATGGACCGTAACGAGTCAATACAACAAAACCCCAATGCGCTACAGGCTTCGGTTGTCAAGGGGAAATTCAATTATGTCCTAACCACTATGTCAGTCGGCACACGTCCATATTTTTCGAACTTGGTGGTGGATACGGGTAGTGTGGATACATGGATGCAATGTAAAGGATGCAGCCGTTGCTTCTTCAATCGTCAAGGTAATTTCAACAAAAGCCAATCACGATCATACTGGCTCTCTTACCTTGTAAGGATCCTCTTTGTGCTCCTCGTCTATGTAAAAACAACATTTGTATTTATGACCAGACATACTCTGGACTTGGATTTGGCGATGGCTATAGTAAGGGGCAAGTCAGATCAGACACCTTCATCTTATAGAAAAGAGGGTCTCCTCGAAGATTTCCCCACACTGTGTTTGGTTGCGGCCTAGACAATTACAACTTGGGTTGGGAAAAGAGCGGAGAACATAACAATATAGCAGGGATATTTGGCTTGGGATTGGGACAACGATTCATCTTTATGCAATATGTCAACGAGACTAAAGCCCGAATATCTTATTGCTTGCCTTTGCTTGACGGCGCTATCACGTATCTTCATTTTGGGGGCGACGCATCGGGAGTCAGAAGACCGGGGATCATGTTGACGAGATTAGTTCCTGACGTAACTCAGTACGCGGTTAAAACGATCGGTATTAGTATCAATGGGAAGCGCCTAAACATAGAGCCTCCAGTTTTTGAAATGAGACCGGCCCACACAGGCGGGTCTATTGTGGACTCGGGAATTCCTCACACAGCTCTTGTTGAAGCCAACTGGATTTGTGCTACGATATGCCTCATCGGAATTTCACAGCACTAAACTTGACATATCATTTTGATGGAGCTAATCTTCGTCTCCCCCTAGAAATGTTTTGAAGTTCTTCAATGCGAGCTTCTGCTTGATGGTGATGCCTATGCGAGACCCGGGACCCAGCAAGCTTGGAGCACTTCAACAGGCGAATTTCCGATTCTTATTCGACTTTAGAGTACTAACTGTCTCTTTTGCACCCATAATCTGTCGAGTCCATTGAGAATCAAACAGATCAAGCAAGGATAAAAAAAAAAAAATTAAACACAGCAACGTACAAGGTCCGCTTGTGTACTTGTCTTCTAGATATTGATATGGATCCAATGGAGACAACTTTTCATTAAGTTTATTTCGTTATATGGAACTGTTTAGTCTTTGCGTTCTTGACAGAACATAAGGCTTGGTTCATGGGAGAAAATTGAGTTATTTTGGCCATGGATGACTAGTAGGACAAACTGTTGGTTCTCGAATACAAGACCACTTTGCGCTCTACAACATGAAGAATTAGGAAAAAGCTCAAAACATTTTGGGCTTAAGTACACTATAAGTGTCAAAACTTGTGTGCGGCACTCACTTTAATGTCAAAACCTACAAAACGATCACTTCAATGCCAAAATTTTCAAAATGATCACTTAAGTGCCAATTTTTTGAAAAAACTTCAATGCCAACTCGGGCGAGCCACATCAGCTCAAGTATTAATAAAAAAATAGGCCACGTTGGATTTTCGGTGAACCACGTCAACTCAAATTGGAGTTGGCATCAAGTAAACGGTTGTCAAATTATTTGTCATTTAAGTGATCGTTTTAAAAATTTCGACACTAAAGTGAACGTCGTACACAAGTTTTGGCACTTATAGTGTACTTTAGCTGTTTTTGTAAAAGAATTGCCCCTTCTAATTAACTACATGTGACAATAATCAATGAAAAAACATGTAAGGCTATATTAGACTAAAGAAACAATCCATTCAATTTGCAAACAGTTCAAGTGGACTGACAGACTAAAGTTTCTTCACAGTCAGTTTTTTTTTAATGTATTATTGTTATAATATCACGTCCACGATGATCGACTTGTGTTGGTACACTCCCAATTCAATACTGGATATGGATAGCGACAGTATGAGGATGTAAGGTGATGGATAACCGATAACCCAATTGCTTGTCCATAGAAATATGTGCGTGAGATAGAAAAACAACTGCATGGAAATTCATGGGGTGGAGAAAACATATGTTACCGAGAATCGCAATTCGCCACACGAGTAAACGCTTGCAACATGCCCGAAACGCAACATGCATGAAGCGCGTGGAGATAAAAATCTCAATTTTATTTCTGATTCAATAGCCAGAACTATTTACGAAATAGTATCATACCAATATACATAGCCTAAAAGTTTTACAGATTCCATATTAGGGTGCGTTTGGTTCAGCTTTCCCAATGAATCCTTAGAGAAATGTTGGGATGTTTGGCAAGCCTTTTCAAGGGGCATTTAGTCAAATGCCAACCTACTAACATTGGGCTTTCAGCATTCTCGGAATATTTAAGGCCCCATAAGTGAAAATTAGTGAGCTACCTATTTTGCCCTCAAAACCTCACTAGAAATTAATTTTTATCCCTTTTAAAAGTGAAACCCTATATTTTTGCATTCCATCTTCTTCTTCGGGGGTGATTGGCGAAAGACCGGCGAAGGGATAGCGAGGGCTACCTAGGGTTGCGCTTAGGTGGCCTCGCCCGATGAAGGGTTTTGATTCCGTAGTAAGTAATGAGAAAACTATTAGAAAAAAGGAAAGAAAATCGCCTAGAAAACTAACGAGAGCCAAATCGGATAACAAATAAATGGAAATAAAACTATTTCCAAATCTCTAAGAAAACTACCTAAAAAATAAATAAATAATCCTGGAACAAAGAACAATAAATCACATTGAAGGGATGAAGACATTTTCATGGAAAGAAAGTTGGAACCTATAAAGAAACTGCTTACATTTTCTGAAAAATTAAGGTTTTCGAAAGAAGTTCTGAGGAATCTTCTCTCTTTCACTTGATAGTTAGTCCCGATTGCATGCTTTTGAAGGATTTTCATATAACTTTCTCTGTTGAACTCTGGTCATTTAACTTGTAACCTAATATGCTGAATGCTCCTGATTCTGATAGATATAAACATGTTGTACGTCAAGCATGTAGTGATGTTAAATGAAGCTACACTTCAATGACCAAAAAAATTGATTTGCAGGGGGTGTTTGGGTTGTCATTGAGGTTTGGCTTCATCTGTGTTTTCATTCTGATATCGTCCACTTCTTTAATTTCTTCCTCTTCAAATATGATTTTAATTTCTTTGTCCGGCTGAATCTTCCAATGCTAAAGGGGATTTTTTTTTTTTTGGTCGAAAGGCTACAGGAGAATTAAGTGCATTAAGAAAACGCTGTGAAAACTTCGTTTTATTTATGATGCGATAGATAGAACCAATCACAGTTTGTTAAGTGTACAAGAATTTGTACTCTTGGTGTGACTCACTAGGCATTCTATTGCGCGATTGATTTTATTATGTGAAATAAGCCGCACATACACTAATTCTGATAGGACACCCCACGGAAAAAGTAAGTCTAATCTGCTTCATAGGTTCTCCATTTGTCATATGAAACTATCATGATCAACACGAGTCCAAAGATGTGTGCAAGACAAGACCATCCTAATAACAACCTACGAATGGAAGCACAATCACCCGCTTCCTCGGGTGGCCGCCATCCTTGCTAACACCACCTCCGCCACTGCTGCAATGCTCCTCTCCAGCTCAACCACAACCCCCCAAAAGCAACAACCCCAAATTCCTCTCATGCTCCAACTTCTTTTTCCCTAAATCACCTCTGATGAGAAAAACCCCTAATTATTTTTGAAGTTGACAAAACAATCCGTATTCTCTAATATTTGAGCTAACACAATAAAATACTATTTTGCATATTGTCTTAATGTACATTCGAATGTTCAAGAATATTTACTCGAGGATTGAATCTAGAAGAAAATGCTTAGACGTTGATTGAGGAGCTCAAGCGTTATTATGTAGCTCAAGCTCTATGGGGAGTGTTTCATATGGAATGATCATATTATCATGAAATACATTCTAGATGACATAATTATTATTTTATCACAACAACTAGCAAATCAAACTAGATTCTCTCTTAAAAATTATCAATCACGAACATCATTTGAGAGCGTGGATTAAGGGAGACAAGGATGACTTACCACAAGAAGAACTCTATATTTATAAACTCGGATCATGATTGTATGGGCAATCTAATCTAATGAGAGATTCTTTTTTAATATTCTTAATGCCTCAAATCCTTTGTATACAATCTCGTCTAAATGAGAATTTTGGAGAGTGATCCTCTAAAAATCTTGCAACGACTAGTTTGAAGGTGGAGAAGTATGAAAGGAGACCTTAAAGCCGAAGAAGAAAAAAAGAGAGTCCAGAATCTAAAAATCCAAAGTTTGAGAAAGCTGCACATCCTTCTTTTATTCTTGATCTAAATACTTGTAATACTTAGAGGTTTTGTGAAACTAATACGGGAGCTATTTTCATCTGTTCTTTTAGAAAGTCAAACTCAAAAACTTATATTGATAGGTGGAGAGAGATTAAATGTGAATCTTATTGTCGAAAAATGTGAGAATTTTCAATGGATTTATTTACAATATCAATTGTTTTTTTTTATTGATTTCTATTTGAGAAACATATGGAACCAAACTGGGGCACGAGTAATAAACATACAATGTTCTCCATTTGTATCACGCCTGAATGACCCATTTGCGCCTTTTGCTTGTTAGTTTCCATGATTAATTTGTCGCTTTTGTTACCCATGAAACATTTTAATTCTGTTGTATCTCTCATATATTATAATTTGAAATTTCAATATTTTCTATCTTAGGAGCAACCTTATCACAAAAGTCATAAATCTTGAAATTTTTTGTCCTTCCCTATGTGCGACTTCATTGTTTAATAATTTCAATATTACGTTGTTTGGCGATTTTTATAAAATCTTTTAAATGTCAATTTTTTTTAAAATTCACTTGTGCATCTTTATTAGTACATAAAAAATATAAAATAGCTTGGGTTTAAAGCTAGAGGAAGTTGAACAAAAAAGTACTAGGGGTAATTCGGATTTTTTTACTAATATAGATAATTCAAAGATCTTGGGGTTTTGTATATCGAAAGGAAGTTTTATAAAAATCTTAGAATTCTATCTAATAACCAAATTTTTTTTTTGTTTTACACGGTCATATCGTTGCTGACAATCTCAAGGTTAAAAGCCAAAAAAGGAAATTTTTTAGAATTTTTTACTGGTATTGAGTCCAAGTCAATGTAGGAAACGTCATGTTTCCCGTTCGGATTACTGATGTTTCTTGATCGAAACGAGCCAACTGTCAAGGATGACTTTGTATATATCACACACAAATCCAACAACACTTGGACTGTCTTGTCAATCTTAACGATTCTCGTAAAGATGTCCAATTATCAAACTATTGTCTTAGCAATAAGGCCGCCGGGTTTTTTAGAGGATTTAGCCCGACCTCATCTGATCCTGTCATGCAATGTTAATATCTGCTATACTCAGTCGTCCACAGTAGGAGGAGGTTCTGAATCTCCGTTCGGCCGCATCGACCAAGGTAGATTTTCGTACCAAGCTGAGCATCCGAGCACGCCGTTCGCATCCCGTAACCACTCGCCCTCGTTGCGAACCTTGTGTGCCATAGTGTCCTCCATGCTGGACGACATGCGGCTGCCCTTCCCGCTGGACCAGCTGTGGTTTTATGTTGAAATTATGGGGACAAACGCGCCCAAAGGGCCCCACACCCAGCTAGTGTCCGTGATCACGAGGGACACGTCCTGCGCGATGAACGACCATGGCAATGATTTGCGCAAGAGCAAGGAGATAGCAGTGAGGATGGTTCATAAGGTCACAGTCTCCAAGCGTGAGATCGGCGAGATGCGAGCTGGGCGCGAGATCAGAAAGTTGCGAGCCAGTGGCGGAGCCTTGTGCATTCTCTGCTTTATCGAATGAGTGATGCTGGATTAGACGCAAACCTTGATCACGATACGGAGGATTTGCGGAGGAGGAGGGTCACGGGGAGTCAATGGACCGGGTGAGGATCAAATTCAAAACCGCGCTTGTCAACCATTCAAAGATTGAAAAATTGGTGTTTGCAGGAGATCAAGTCTCGAGCAGTCGTCGATTGGACTGCGTGATTTGCATGGAAGAAATTGCGATCCGAGAACAACTCGCATCGTTGCTGTCATGAATTTCACGAAGATTGCATCAAAACTTGGCTGGGGATACACAACACATGCCCTTTGTGCCGGTCAAATTGCCCACCCAGAAGTCACGAGATCATAAGTTTTTGCTGTTTTTCGCCGGAGATTAGGGGTTATTAGTCTGCAGATCTGATCAATTTTTTCTTTATTTAGTACGCGTCAATTTTGGAACATTGTGAATATTTTTATGGGTTATACCAAAGTCGCGTCCCTTTTTCGGGTTATTTGATCCGCGTATTAGGAAGTTCTTTTATTGTCCATCATGAAAACTTATTTTCCCTTTGGCAACATTATAGAAAACCAACTCAAGCTTTTAGCCTTTTTTTTCTTGAAAAATTTGGTATATTATCAATTTTCGAGACTCTAATATACAATCATCAAAAAACCAATAGAAAGAAACGAAATTCTGGACATCTCAATTTTAGCATAACATGACTTTTTGTGGCTTGTCTGAAGTCTGATGGCTTTTCATAAATCTGCCGAGGTTTATAAACAATAAATGAAAAACCTTTAAATATTTAATTTCAGTTTTTGTAATTATAGATATCTTTTATTTGCCAAAATAGACTAAATTATTTTCATCAATATTCTATCATTGGACAAATGGTGAATTGGTAATTCTATTTTATCTCTCACATTTTTTTAATGTAAAATGTGATTTCTCTATTATATGAGCACCCTTATAAAAAAAAATCAAATCTTTAAGATTTTTCCCCTTCTCTAAGTGCAGTTTCATTATTTAATTTTTTTGTCGAACATTATTTAATTGTTATATATATGCTGAATATATCCTAAATATCTCTACAAGATATCTAAAATATCTCTAACATTAATAATTCGCACCTTACGTTATGAGGCGAGATTTGTTAAATCTTTTAAATATCAAAATTTTGAATTCACCCCACGTATGTGCATCTTTTTAGTATATTGAAAGAAAAAAAAAATCCACTCTTTGGGTTTAATACTAGAGGAGGAATTTGGTCAAAACAAGTTGGCCAAAATAAAATACGAGATGAGGAAATAAAAGCGGGTAACTTTAGAGAAATATAGATAGTTCAAAGTATCTTGAAATCAGATATCATGTGTTTAGGAAAGGAAAGATCTCGAGGGTTAACAACTGAAAAATTTTGGGAAGTCTATCTAATAACCAGATTAATTCCTAAGACATAATCTTCCGGAAATGCTTATAATCTCCTGAGTAATACAACAAAATTCTCTCTCCAATCTTGGCAAACCAAACCCAGACGAAAAAAAGTTTAGTACTTGAAATTTCATTTAAATAGTCAAAGATACTTTGAGGATCCAATGTCCAACCTATTTATTAAGGAGATTAATTGATAAAATTTCAGAAATTCCTTTTTTTTTAATCTGCTAACTGTTCTATCAGTTTGATGATTCTGGTTTTCTTTTAGATGAGCAAATTTATGGTAACTAATGTTGAATGCGTGAAAACAAATAGGTCTTTTTTTTCTTTTATTGATTTATATTTTAGTAATATGTACATCCAAAACCGGGTAACAAAAACTAGTAATGTTTTTATACATTTGCATCACATATGAATTAGTGATTTAGGTTAGTTTATTAATCAAATATATTACCTGTCATTAGTGAATAGTTCTGCTTGAGTCGTGGAGACATCATCTAACAAGTAAAATTCAATAAAGAAAAGCATGGTCCAAGAAATGGAAGTTGGAAGGTCGTCCATGCCACAATTCAACGCCTGCTAACTGGGAAGACATAAAATATATGTTGTAATAGGGGTTAATATGAAGAAAAATCTCAAACTGGTATATGTGTGATAAATTTATCTCAAACTAATTTTTTTACCACAAAAAACCTACAAATGGTAAACATGTGACAAATTTACCATCTCTTAGCTTTCATTACATTTTATTGTCAAATTGCCGAGTTGTATGATACGTGACGGTTGACGGATATACCAATTTGAAAATTTTGCCCTTTGTATGTTATAGGTATACCAATTTGGAGATTTTTATGGTATTAATCTAATTTAACAAAATTAACGGAGGATAAATTTATAACAGATTTATTATTTTCGATTTTTTATTGTTAAAAAATTAGTGTATGATAAATTTGTAAGGTATACCATTTTTTGTGGTTAATAAATTAATTTTGGTTAAATTCGTCATATTTGAAATTTTTTGTGGTAATTACACTTTCTAATGTAAAATGGATTTGAAGTATTTCCCTAAATTATTCTCATCTCTAAAATTTGATGGGAAAATTATCCAAAAAGCTCAAAACCTATTGTACGGCCCCCAATTCGAGTCTCAAACTTTTCAATTTTTTCAATTTAGTACTAAACCTTTTGACAACTTGTCAAATTAAACCTAAACCTTCCCTATTGTGCCAATTTAGCCCTCAACATTTTAATGATTTGCCATTTTAGTCATAAACCTTTTAATAATTTGTCAATTTAGTCATTTCATCAAATTTTGATCGAAATTGCTAAGGTGTTGATCTACTTATCGGGGCCAACCCATCTTACACGGCACACTCGGCGCTAACATAGACAATTTTCTACATTTTTTTAAAAATTTTCTGATTTTTTAAAAATATTTGTTTGAATTGTTTTTTTTTTTTATTTCTTTTATTTCTTTTTTTTTCCTTGTTCCTCCGGCTGGTGAGGTTTGGCGAGGCTCAACCTCACCGTTCTCGCCCTTCCGGTGGCAAGGCTTGACCCTCGTCGGCCATCACCAAGGCTTGGCAATCGGCCAAAGGAAAAAGGAAAGAATGCAAAAAGAAAAAATGAATAAAAACCTATGAAAAAAAGGCAAAATTTTGTTCACGTCAACGCTAAGTGTGCAAGATAAAATGGTCAACGCAAAGTGTGCAACATAAAATGGTCGAGCTGTCTAGACTGTCATGTGAGAGATTTTTAGTCAAAATTGGTTGGAATGACTTATTGGCAAACTTTTAAAAGGTTTAAGACTAAATTTGCAAAATTAAAAAATTTACGATTGATTGGCCGTCGCACAGCAAATTTAGTGACTTTTTGGATACTTTTCCTAAAACTTGATGACTACAGATTTTATATACGGAAAAATATGGTCCACTGTCAATGCAGGTTTGATAGCTTATGAAAAAAAAAAATCGAGTAACATCCGAACACTATAGCTAATGCAGGTTTGACGATGCCTCTCCTATTCGCTCTGAGGCATCGTCATCTAGTGCCAAACTGGTAAGGATCTCAATCCCTAGTTGGAATATCCTTGCGTTCGAAAGGTTAGTGTTGAGCAGGCCTCTTATGTTTCCAATTTTTCTGCAGTTATCGTGATCACGGGCTAGTTTCTTCAGAATGA
Source organism: Rhodamnia rubescens (assembly GCA_021437795.1). Lineage (NCBI taxonomy): Eukaryota > Viridiplantae > Streptophyta > Magnoliopsida > Myrtales > Myrtaceae > Rhodamnia > Rhodamnia rubescens. The sequence continues at coordinate 2,809,781 of JAILYA010000023.1, forward strand.
GAAGTCCCAAATTATTGAAAGTCCAGTATTCATAGTCTTCATGGTCAAAGATGATTTTCTTTTCGCCAATTTCATCTGCTGCAGAACTGGGGCTTCTGCTTGTCTGAAGAAGAGATGATATTGATTCCATTGCCCCAGGTATTCCAGTGACCCGAAGGGAGTTTCGCTTTTTCCCAGCTAATTTTGAAACTATTTCTGCGGCTGATAGCCTGATTTCTTCCTCTTGTGGGTCTTTCCAGTTTAAGACCTCCACCAGTCTCTCTATAACTTGCAGAGTTGTTCCAATCTTCTGAAGCGTGTCATCTGAATACTGTTCTTTCGTAGAAAACCGGTGAAGAATCCTGGCTCCTATGAGCTGCTCATCCGGTGAGTTTGAACTTAAGAGATCCATCGCAAAAGTAACCATATCCATTCCCAGGCCATCAAAAATGCTCCCATTAAAACATCTGGAATAGGAGTCATAGAAAAATCTCCGAGTTGACAACCTTCATCGTTCCCCAGACTGCATTCATCGTTCACCGCTTCGAGAAGCTCACAGATGACAACCTTCCACTCCCGGTAGACTTTCTCCGTTGAGACGACCAGGGCTTCTGCCAAAGCCAAGGCATAAAAGATGTACAGAGCAGCTTTCCGGTTCCTCTTGTCAGTGTCTCCATCAGCTACCTCTCCAAAATTGTACTTGATGAGCTTCGTCAATGAAAGCACGACGCAGGCTATCGGAGATGAGAGCTGAAGCCAATAGAGAATCTTGCTGATGTTTCTGGAAAGGAAAACCCACCCGGCATGAGGTACAATAGGAACTTCGGAAGAAGTCCAAATGCAGGTCGGCTTACTTTTCAGTTTCTGCTCTTTGACGTTTGTTGCATCTTTAGTTTCAGAAATTTCCCTGCTGTGTTGACTTAGATTCCTCGTAGCAGAGCTTACGGGGCTCAACATATCCTTCACAGATTCAATTAGAGCTCTAGAGCTCAACTCAGTGCTCGGAAGCTACTAATTCCAACATCAGCTATCGGCCATGTAGATTGGTGTTGCCATTCCAGCTCATGACTCCTGCTAAATATTCGAGCTCCTTCAACTAATAAAATGGTGGTGATGAACCAGAAGTCTGTTTTGTCTAGGGTGACGGCAAAACTCCCCAGGAGTACAACCGTTGCCCGTATAAAACCAAGGGTTCCCAGGCCAGTGACCACTTTTTCCAGAACCGCGAGGCGGAGAGCAAACAGAGTCAACTTTTTCTGAGGGGCCGGAACAGCCGGCAGTGCAGGGGATACAGAGTTTCCGCTGCTTCCATCTCTCCTACGAGCACTAGTTTGCGGCTCAAAGATTGTGGCGGGTGAAATGATGGTATCGTTTTTCTCCTGAGGCTGAGGAATATCTAGATGAATGCTTTGACCTTCAGTGGAGTTCTTGACCTTCTTTTCCCAGCCTGGAATGGCTCAAGAACGGACAGCTTCTTTATACTTAAAATCAGCTGAGTAAAACTTCTGTGTAGTGGTTCAACGGAACCTGAATTCAATTTCCAAAATTTCTCTTTATGAATTTCCTGGATTGGGATGAGAAAGAGCAGCTATGCCTCTACAAAAGATGGGGGAGGGCGGGAAGAAGTGGATCTAGCAGTTAAGCAGCTTCTGTTGCCAACTTTCCTGGAAGTTCGTTGCTCTTGGACCAAATTCCGATGTTGTCAGCTTGTTTACTTCTAAAGTTCCATTGACGAGCTTTCTTGATTGCCCGATGAGGATCTTGAACACTCTCTCCGCATATCGGAGCAACGCGTTTGCTGCTTGGTGACTGCTTTGGCTTGTGTTGAACAAAACTTGTGCAAAAGGGAAGACAAGTTTGAGACAATATTGACTCTGCTTGTGGAACATATGCTTTTAGGTGCTGATATTACGACGAATGATCTCTGTCTGAGTTGTATATCGCCATGCCCAGCTCTTTGGAAGGCATCCACGTCAACCTTATCGAAAGGAAGATTAGTCATTTGGTCAACTGTACTATCAAAATTCATATTCATTCGGTCCAGTTTGGAAACTCGCCGGGTATATTGTAAGCAACGCAACTGGGTTATGTCAAAGGTCCAGTCAGGTGGCTATTGCATGATGAGAAATTATTACCATTTACCAGCAACACAAGTGCTGTAATTTTGTATGAAACTTAATTAAATGTCTAAACTTTTTTTTTTCTGCTCACCTGAATGCACCATCTTTTAAATCGTTCATTTGAGTGTTATCAGTAATTTGTCTAGCCGAAAAGTCCGACATGACAGATTTCGGGCCTCCAATTCAAAAAGAGATTCTCTGTCACACTCTCTCTTAGAAATCCCATTGCAAATTCGTTTTTGTCTCCGCCAGCGGATCTTGGGGCTACCAGAGCAAGCGCAGAGACAGAGAAGAGAGAACGACTATGGACAATGGAGGAGGAGCAGCGTCGGCGTCAAAGTCAGCGGACTATGCTTCCAAGCTGAAGGAAGAGAAGACAGAGCGAGAGTGAGGAAGGGAGAGAGAAAAGGCTTTGTGAATTCTTTTATGGAGCCCACAGTTTTCAGAAAAGAAGGTGTGAGAGGGGGAGAGTCGGTCTTCTAAACAAACGTCTCCGTTTTGTTTGGTCTTGCCACGTCCGATGAAGAACTTTTAACGTTGCACTTCAATTTCGAAAAGCCACATTGAATTCAATATATTATTTGAGAGTACTCAAGCCACGTCAGCCGTAACATCGTTGGCGCAGACCTCTCTGTGTGTGTATATATATTATTTTTTTCTTTATTTTTTTTCTCTTCTTTTTCTTTTTGCCGGTGCCGGCAGGGTTGGTCTTGCCTGGGCAAGGGCGAGATGTGGCGAGGGCGCCCTCGCCACATCCGGCTCGGCCAACACTCGTCTAGGAGATGTTCGGTGAGGCCAACCCTTGGACCGGCAAAGTGTGACGTTCGGAAATTCACTATACGTAAAAATCTAGGAATTCAATAAAAGTAAGGGATATTGAATTTCAGTCGGTACAAAATTTTGGATCTTAAGGACAAAAGTGACGAATTTTGGACGATTGTCAAAATGTCGTTCGATATAGATTGGATCTCGAAATCGTGATCACCGCGACGACTTAGGATTTTTAATCCCCGCGTAGACTATTCGGACCGAACCTAGCCCGTAAAAATCCAATTTCATTCCCGATCGGTTGAGCTAAAAATCCGATCGGTCCCGAATTATGAAATTACCATTTCGCCCTTGGATATTATGCGTATAAGGCGAAGAAGATTAATTTTGAAGAGACCCGTGAGCCCCACTTACCATTAATTCTCCCACCAACCAGTCAAACTGGTCAATTCTCTCTCTCTCTCCCTCCTCTTCTCTCTCTCTCTCCCGTCCGCTTTCCCCCTCCCCCTGTTTTTCCCTCACGTGACAGCCCCCTACCCGAACGGAGCCATCATCTTCTTCCTTGGTGATTTTTTGTGCGACCACCACCTCCATCCGCCTTCCTACTCCTCCGTCGGCCACATCCCGTCACCTAAGCAGCCCCTCCGGCCGCCACGAACTGCCGGACAGCCGCCCGGCCGCTCCGGCCGCCCGCTCTGTTTCGGCCCAGGGAGTGCAACCACCGCACCGCCTGCCTCGAGCCGCCCGACCACCACGGACCACCTCGTCGCCATCCCACCGACCCTCGCCCACAACCAAGACGTTCGACGGCCCCGCCACAAAGCCCCGGACCACCGTGGCGGCCTCCATGCCCCGCATCCCCGTTTTACGGTGGCCGAGATCTACGGCTGCCGCTGCAGTTGCTCCGCCTGGACCCACCGCCCGCCGACCACCCCCGATCGTCGTTCTTGACTGTCACGATCCCCCCGCGGCCGTCGGAAGCCGATCGAGACCCGTAGAGCCCGAAATCAGCCCCTAACGGACCTCCCTGTTCGCCGAGATCCCTGTTTCGCGCCCTTGCTGGCCGAGCTGCTTGCTCCGCCGCCTTCAGCCGTGACCAGCCACCATCGCCGCTACGAAGCCCCCGAAGACCCCGACCGTGGCCGAACCTTTCCCGGCCCTTGCACCACCCGAATCCCCCAAAATGACCCCGACGTCCACTGTCCTCCTCTCGTTTTCCCCTCGCCCGATCCTTGTTCACCGCCGGCCGCCACTGTTCCGGCCACCGGCCGCCACCCCTCGAGCCTCGTGCCGCTGTCCCGAGGTGTCGCCAAGTCTTCGGACAGCCTTTGACCAAGTTAGAAGCCCGAAGCTCGAGTTGGATCGCGGATCGCCAATAATCGTCGCCGTCGGGCCGGGCCGAGTTCGTGTCGCCATCGCTCGAGTTGAGACCGCCCGAGCTAATTAAAATTGCGAGTTAGCCCCTAACTCTTGGTTAGGACGCTAATTGCGTTCGGATTTAGATTAATTAGCTAATTAGGGTGTTTAAGTAGATTAATTACGGTCGGGCTAGATAGAAACGTGGTTCGAGGTTAAATGACCGTAATTAATTAAGATTAGTCAATTAGCTAAGTGGTCGGTGGCTAATTGGTGAGCTGAATCGATTGATTGGACGATTGTGTTGATTGATCGCGAGCGAGCGATAGGTCGAAGGCGAGTGCGCGATTGGCTATCAATGAAAATTGAAATTGGAAATAAATCGATTGCCCGCAATCGACTAATTGATTTATAAATTGTTGGCTTTCAGGTGCAGTTATTTGTTGATTCTTTGTGGGGGTCCGATTAGAGGATAATCACCCCAAATTGATTGATTTGTCGGTCGATGTAATTGCGCATTCATGTGACCACGTATGAGATCAAATTGCATGATTTTGCACGAAAACGGCCTTGGGCCAAGTATTTGAACATGCGAGTGTGAGCATTCGACGTAATTCCAAGAAATGAACCGGCTGGTTGTCGAAGTGCTTGAGTGGTCACGTAATGGGATAATTCCGACGATCATTGTCTTACGGTCGATCGGTCCTAGCATTCATTGTCTTCGATTCTTGGATGCTGCGTCGATCATTGTCTTCGGTCTGTACGTTTGCCGGTCGTAGCTTGTGAATGGCCGAAGCCTTTTAAGGATACCTGTTAGTTCCGTGCCGAGTCGACAATCATTGTCTTTACGGTTGGTCGAGCGGAGTCACATGGACTATCGAAGCCGTCGCCGGAAGTAAGGGACGATGCCTGGTTCTCGCGTAAGAGCACCAACCGACTAGTGTCTGCTGGACCTACGGGTCGTTGTTAATAATAAATGGACTACGTGTTGTGTCCTGTGCATGCAAGTGATGTGATGCTTTGCCAATGCGTTAAATTGGCGTGGTTGATTTATTGTTGAGTCGTTTGCATTGCATTATGCCGGGTGAAGACCGGTAAGCTTGCATGTGGTTGAAATAGCTGCTATATATTAATGTGATTGATTGTTAGGATCTCTCGAGCGAATCAACGTCCTAACCGGGCTTAGGCGTTGGCTCATCGAGATTAATTTCTCACCCCGTCGTTTAACCATTTCGAGTCCCAAGTGATGGAGCCCATGATGTTAGGGCATGGTGATCGAGTAGGATTTTTGGGAGTAGATGAAGGTTTAACCTTACCCGACCATATATCATTTTGAGGTCCTAGTGAGCCGCCCAGAAGAATGGGGTTGTATAGGGTTTTTACCGTAGCTCGTAGGGTTAAAATTCATCTCGTTTCCGGTTTTATAAATGAAATGGTTTTGTGAAACGATTGTCTTGGTTTTCTTACTATACTATCCCTCTTTGTTCTTATTGTTTGGGGAGTGTTGCACGTTCCGCATGCGCCTTATTGTCGTAGGTCGATAGCCTACCTAGGACGCTATCATTCATGACTTGAGGCGAGATTGGTAGGGATGTCGCGGGCCCGAGGATCGGGCGTGACATCCCCGCCCAAGGTGGTATCGGGGCGAGGTTAGCTTGATCCATCCGGTCGGTGGCCCGGAGTAATAAGGAGCGATAGAAATTGGGATAGTTAGAGGGTTAATAACCATTGTGCATGTGATTGTTGTTATGGATTCGAATTGTGGGGCCGCCTTCGACCCGCTTGCTATGGGGTGTGCGGGACTCCGTACTTTACCCGTAAGATGAGCAGACGCGGTGGAAGAGCACCCCGAGGTAGGCCTGTCGGGCGGGATCCAACGATCGCCGAGATCTTGGAAGAGGAAAGAGCACCACGCGTCTTGTAAGGCCTGTTAGAGAAGACCCGAGGATAGACGGGATTCTACAAGCGCTAGGAGCGCTAGAAAATCGATGGGACATCGGATGAGGAACCAAGCTGCTGCGTGGTGAACGCCGCAAGAAAACCCGTTAGTGGAAACGGGAATGAGGGGTGCCAGGCGCAGAAATTGGTGGAGCAATTCTTGAAATTGAAACCGCCCGAGTTCTTTGGGAGCGGAGATCCAAGCTGCCACCTCGTGGATCGAGAGGTTAGAGAAGGCATTTGCCCTGCGAGGTGTGCTTGAAGAGGATAAGGTCACACCGGCCGTTTATCAACCTAGTGGAAATGCAAGTACTTGGTGGAGAGCTTCAAAGGATAGAGTCTTCCCGAGGGCATGGCCCCGACGTGGGATGCCTTCGTGGAAGCATTCAACGAAAAGTATTTCTCGGACAACGCTAGGGAGCGAAGATGACGGGAATTCCTCCGCCTGCGCCGGAATCGTTAACCATAGATCAATATGAGGCCAAATTTGCTGAGTTGTCCAAGTATGCTCCGAGACCGGTTGAAGACCCCGTGGATAGGGCTAGAAGGTTTAGAGATGGACTAAGGCCCGAGATCAAGAGTGTCTTGGTACCATTTAACCTTGAAGGATTATAATGATCTCTATGAGAGAGCTCGGATGGTTGAGCGGGATTTGATCGAAAAGGGCTGCCGCATCTCGGATCGCGGTTTGCGCCATCTCATAGAAGAGATATTCGGCAAGGGAAGAGGCCGATGCAAGGTAATCGATTCAACATTCCGCCCAATCGCCGAGGAGCGATTAGTAAACCAATGCCTCGCCGAGATGATATTTGCCGCCTATGTAACCGGAGGCATGGGTGCGCTCCGTGTCCGATGCGTGGAACCTGCTTTGGATGTGGCCAGCAAGGCCATCTTGTGAGGGACCGCCCGAGAGGCAACAAACAAGGCCGGGAGGCCAAGCTGGAAGGATCGCGCCACCGAATAACCGCAACGGACCTCGGGCGCAAGGGGCAGTATTTGCGGTCACCGGAGAGGAGGCGAAGGATTCGCCGACCGTCACCGGTACGGTCCTTCTACGGAATAACGTAGCTTATGCTTTGTTTGACCCCGGTGCTACGCATTCTTTTGTTGCGGATCAATTTGTTAGATTGTCGGGTTTAAATGTGGTACCGTTAGAGGTGGTTTTCAAAGTGTCTACGCCTTTAAAGGATAGTGTGGTAGCTACGAGTAAATTTGTCCCGGTGTAGACTAGTAGTAGATGGTTATGAGAGTAAGACAGATCTTATTGTACTTGGAGATCTACGATTTTGATCCGATCGTGGGTATGGGCTGGTTGACGGAGCAAAGGGCTACGATAGGCTGCTATCGTAAGGCTATCCTAATTAGGTCATTGGATGGGGTCGGTTTTGAATTTGTGGGAAATCGAGGAGGAACTTCGATCGTAGCGATTTCGTCGCTAGAAGCGACTCGTTTGTTGGAGAGTGGTTGCCAAGGTTATTTGGCTGCGGTAGTGGATACGTCATGGAGGAAAGGAAGTTAGAGGATATTCTTTGTAGTGTGTAAATTTTCGGATGTTTTCCCTCAAGAGTTGCCTGGATTGCCGCGAGAAAGAGAAATAGAGTTCGTAATTGAGTTAGCTCCGGGGACGGAGCCAATCTCTAAGGCGCCGTATAGGATGGCGTTGTCGAACCTGAAGGAGCTCAAGGTTCGGATGCGGGGAGTTATTGGATAAAGGGTTCGTCCGCCCTAGTGCATCACCTTGGGGAGCGCCGTTTTGTTTGTAAGAAGAAAGACGGATCTTTGAGATTGTGTATAGACTACAGCGGTTGAATCGGGTGACGATAAAGAATAAATACCCACCGCCGAGGATTGATGATCTCTTCGATCGATTCTGGGAGCATCGAGTATTTTCTAATATTGATCTACGGACGGGATACCACCAATTGAGAATTAAAAAGGAGGATGTGCCAAAAACGGCGTTCGGGACGCGTTATGGGCATTATGAGTTTATCGTAATGCCGTTTGGTTTGACAAATGCTCGGTTGCTTTCATGGATCGATGAACGGGGTGTTCAAGGAGTATTTGGATAGATTCGTCATAGTGTTTATAGACGATATCCTGGTATACTCGAAGAGTCTTGAGGACCACGAACAACACCTCGAGGATAGTGTTGGAGACTCGAGAATGCATCGGTTGTTTGCCAAGCTCGGTAAGTGTGAGTTTTGGTTGGCCCGTGTGGCGTTCTTAGGCCACGTAGTTTCGGGTGAAGGAATTGTAGTGGATCCGTCTAAGATTGAGGCGATCATGGACCGGTGAGGCCGACGACGATGTGAGGAGATCGAAGTTTCTTGGGATTGGCGGGGCTACTATAGACGTTTCGTGGAAAGATTTTTCTGTCATTGCCTCGCTTTATGACCAAGTCTGTTGAAGAAAGACGCGAAGTTTGAGTGGACAGACAAATGCGAGCGTAGTTTTCAAGAGCTTAAGCATAAGGCGACTACGGCTCCTGTGTTAACGATTCCGTCCGGTCCTGGAGGTTTTGAGATCTACGGTGACGCGTCTCTCGGAGGTCTAGGTTGTGTCTTGATGCAACATGGAAAGGTTGTAGCGTATGCATCTCGCCGATTGAGACCTCATGAGTTGAACTATCCGACGCACGATCCGGAGTTGGCTGCGGTCGTGTTCGCCCCGAAGATTTGGAGGCATTATCTGATCGGGGAAAGTTTTCGGGTGTATACCGATCATCGTAGTCTGAAATATTTGTTTTCTCGTAAGGAGTTGAACATGAGACGGCGTCGATGGATGGAGCTGCTTAAGGATTATGACTGTGAGATCTTGTATCATCCGGGTAAAGGCGAATAAGGTCGCAGATGCCCCGAGTAAAAAATCGGTGATTGCTCAATTATGTGTTTATGAGTGGCGTTTACTTGAGCAAGTGAGAGATTCGGACTTCAAGTTGGAGATAAGTCGTCTATCGAGTCGATGGCTACGTTGAGGATTGAGCCCGAAGTGCAAGCTAAAGTGAAGTCATTGCAGTCGTCGGACGCCGCCATTCGAAGATCCTTCAAGAGGACTCGGCTAAACGAAGGGCCGATTTTCAAGTAGCCGAGGATGGGATACTGAAGTTTAGAGGACGTTTGGTCGTGCCCGGCCGATGAAAGTCTAAGGGAGGATATCTTATCGGAAGCACATCGTAGTAGTTATAGTATCCATCCTGGAAGTACGAAGATGTATCGGAATCTAAAACAACACTCTTTGGTGGAATGGGATGAAGGCGGATATAGCCAAGCATGTGGCTAAGTGTTTGACACGTCGGCAGGTCAAGGCGCAGACTCTTGTAAGCCTGGGACTGTTGCAACCTTTGGAAATCCCGGAGTGGAAATGGGAACATATCACGATGGACTTCGTGATGGGATTGCCAAGAAGTCGGAGAGGACATGATTCAATCACGGGTTGTAGTCGACAGATTAACGAAGTCGGCGCATTTTATTCCAAGTAAGAAAAGACTTCGCCTTAGATAGATATGCAGATTTGTACGTGAGGCACATCGTGAGACTGCATGGAGTGCCGGTGACGATCACCTCGGATCGTGATCCCAAGTTCACTGCCACATTTTGGAAAAGTCTCATGCATCGCTTTAGGAACGAAGGCTGCGATTCAAGTACGGCCTATCACCCACGCATGATGGCCGGGACCGAAAGGACAATCCAGACTTTGGAGGACATGTTGAGAGCTTGTGTCTTGGATTTCAAAGGCGAGTTGGGAAGAAACGATTGCATTTGGTTGAGTTCGCCTACAACAACAGCCTATCAACAGAGTATCAAGATGGCACCATTTGAGGCTCTGTATGGTAGAGCGTGCGGGACTCCGGTCTGTTGGGATGAAGTAGGTGAAAGAAAGATCACCGGGTCCTGAGTTAGTGGAGCGATCCTATGGAAGTCTGTCAAAATTATCGAGAGGCATGACCGAGAACGGCTCAAAGTCGTCGGAAGAGTTATGCGAGATAAGAGGCGCGCAGACCTCTAGAATTCCAAGTGGGCGATCATGTTTTTTCGAAAGTGTCGCCTATGAGAGGGACGTCTCGTTTTGGTAAGAAAGGAAAGTTGAGCCCTAGGTATGTTGGGCCTTTCGAGATTTTGGAGCGGATTGGAAATTTGGCGTATCGTCTTGCGTTGCCACCAAGAGACGGCTCAAGTGCATAATGTATTTCACGTATCGATGTTAAGGAAGTACGAGCCGGACCCCACTCATATGCTTTGAGTTATGAAGAAATTGAGTTAGATGAGCGAGCCGCGTACGTGGAACGTCCGTCGAGAATCGTGGATAGGAAAGAACACGTGCTTCCGGAGCAAGACGATTCGGTTGGTCAAGGTGGTTTGGCAACACCATGGAACCGGAAGGAGCTACTTGGGAGAACGAGGAAGTTATGAAGAGTAGCTATCCTTATCTTTTTGAAGAGTTGTAATCGTAATGTAATTTCGAGGACGAAATTTCCTAAGGTGGGGAGAGTTGTGACGTTACGGAAATTCACTATACGTAAAAGTACCGGAATTCAATAAAAGTAAGGGATATTGAATTTCGGTTGGTACAAAATTTTGGATCTTAAGGACAATAGTGACGAATTTTGGACGATTGTCAAAATGTCGTTCGATATAGATTGGATCTCGAAATCGTGATCACCGCGACGACTTAGGATTTTTAATCCCCACGCGTAGACTATTCGGACCGAACCTATCGTAAAAATCCAATTTCATTCCCGATCGGTTGAGCTAAAAATCCGATCAGTCCCGAATTATGAAATTACCATTTCGCCCTTGGATATTATGCGTATAAGGACGAAGAAGATTAATTTTGAAGAGACCCGTGGGCCCCACTTGCCATTAATTCTCCCACCAACCAGTCAAACCGGTCAATTCTCTCTCTCTCTCCTCCTCCTCTTCTCTCTCTCTCTCCCGTCCGCTTTCCCCTCCCCCCTGTTTTTCCCTCACGCGAACAGCCCCCCACCGAACGGAGCCATCATCTTCTTCCTTGGTGATTTTTTGTGTGACCACCACCTCCATCCGCCTTCCTACTCCTCCGTCCGCCACATCCCGTCACCCAAGCAGCCCCTCCGATCGCCACAGACCCGCCGGACAGCCGCCCGAAGCCGCTCCAGCCGCCTGCTCTGTTTCGGCCCGGGGAGTGCAACCATCGCACCCGGCTGCCTCGAGCCGCTTCCGACCACCACGGACCACCTCGTCGCCATCCCACCGACCCTCGGCCCACAACCAAGACGGTCGACAGCCGCCACAAAGCCCCTGAGACCACCGTGAGCAGCCTCCACAGCCCGCATCCCCCGTTTCGGTGGCCGAGATCTACGGCCGCCGCCGCGCCTGCTCCGCCTGCACCCACCGCCCGCCGACCACCCCTGGTCGTCGTTCTTGACTGTCACGATCCCCCATGGCCGTCGGAAGCCGATCGAGACACTGTAGAGCCCGAAATCAGCCCCTAACGGACCTCCCGCGTTCTGCCGAGATCCCCTGTTTCGCACTTCGTTCGGCCGAGCTACTTGCTCCGCCACCTTCAGCCGTGACCAGCCACCATCGCCGCTACACGAAGCCACCCCGAAGACCCCCGACCGTGGCCGAATCTTTCCCCAGCCCTTGCACCACCCGAATCCCCCAAAACAGCCCCGACGTCCACCTGTCCTCCTCTCGTTTTCCCCTGCCCGATCACTGTTCACCGCCGGCAGCCACTATTCCGGCCACCGGCCCCACCCTCGAGCCTCGTGCCGTTGTCCCGAGGTGTCGCCAAGTCTTCGGACAGCCTTTGACCAAGTTAGAAGCCCGGCTCGAGTTGGATCGCGGATCGCCAATAATCGTCGCCGTCGGGCCGGGCCGAGTTCGTGTCGCCATCGCTCGAGTTGAGACCGCCCGAGCTAATTAAAATTGCGAGTTAGCCCCTAACTCTTGGTTAGGACGCTAATTGCGTTCGGATTTAGATTAATTAGCTAATTAGGGTGATTAAGTAGATTAATTACGGTCGGGCTAGATAGAAACGTGGTTCGAGGTTAAATGACCGTAATTAATTAAGATTAGTCAATTAGCTAAGTGGTCGGTGGCTAATTGGTGAGCCGAACCGATTGATTGGATCGATTGTGTTGATTGATCGCGAGCGAGCGATAGGTCGAGACGAGTGCGCGATTGGCTATCAATGAAAATTGAAATTGGAAATAAATCGATCGCCCGCAATCGACTAATTGATTTATAAATTGTTGGCTTTCGGTGCGGATTGATTGTTGATTCTTTGTGGGGTCCGATTAGAGGATAATCACCCCAAATTGATTGATTTGTCGGTCGATGTAATTGCGCATTCATGTGACCACGTATGAGATCAAATTGCATGATTTTGCACGAAAACGGCCTTGGGCCAAGTATTTGAACATGCGAGTGTGAGCATTCGACGTAATTCCAAGAAATGAACTAGTTGGTTGTCGAAGTGCTTGAGTGGTCACGTAATGGGATAATTCCGACGATCATTGTCTTTCGGTCGATCGGTCCTAGCATTCATTGTCTTCGATTCTTTGGATGCGCGTCGATCATTGTCTTCGGGCTGTACGTTTACGGTCGTAGCTTGTGAATGCCGAAGCCTTTTAAGGATACCTGTTAGTTCCGTGCCGAGTCGACAATCATTGTTTTACGGTTGGTCGAGCGGAGTCACATGGACTATCGGCCGTCGCCGGAAGTAAGGGACGATGCCCTGGTTCTCGCTGTAAGAGCACCAACCGACTAGTGTCTTTGGACCTACGGGTCGTTGTTAATAATAAATGGACTACATGTGGTGTCCTGTGCATGCAAGTGATGTGATGCTTTGCCAATGCGTTAAATTGGCATGGTTGATTTGATTGTTGAGTCGTTTGCATTGCATTATGCCTGGTCAAGACCGGTAAGCTTGCATGTGGTTGAAATAGCTGCTATATATTAATGTGATTGATTGTTAGGATCTTCGAGCGAATCAACGTCCTAACGGCTTAGGCGTTGGCTCATCGAGATTAATTTCTCACCCCGTCGTTTAACCATTTCGGGTCCCAGTGATGGAGCCCATGATGTTAGGGCATGGTGATCGAGTAGGATTTTTGGGAGTAGATGAAGGTTTAACCTTACCCGACCATATATCATTTTGAGGTCCTAGTGAGCGCCCGAAGAATGGGGTTGTATGGGTTTCTTGTAGCTCGTAGGGTTAAAATTCATCTCGCTCCTGGTTTTATAAATGAAATGGTTTTGTGAAACGATTGTCTTGGTTTTCTTACTATACTATCCTCTTTGTTCTTATTGTTTGGGGAGTGTTGCACGTTCGCATGCGCCTTATTTGTCGTAGGTCGATAAGCCCTTACCGGGACGCTATCATTCATGACCTGAGGCGAAATTGGTAGGGATGTCGCGGGCCGAGGATCGGGCGTGACACAAAGCCCTGGTGAGGGGGTCTCATCGGTGCCCAATGTATTATCCATATTTCCAAAGTTGCCTATTCAGTGCATTCAGCCTTCCATGTCAGTGCACCTTCGCTTAGATTTATGTGATGCATTGGGCTCGTGAAGGTATCGATCCATGGGTACCCCGCGATTTGCGTGCGGACATCCTTGGATTGGCAAGAGGCATTGAGTCATGGCACAATGGTCCACCTTTCAAATGCGGTCATTCCCAATATTTGATAAACGCTTTACCGTAATATGTCGCATTTACAAAAATGATTTCTTGCACTTTAATTTCTAACGACTTTAATGCTTGTGCTGTTTCCTGGGCATCTTCTGATGGGTTTCTATTGGAATTGTCGTATGTGACAACCATAGTGGCTGTCACATCAAGCAAAAACTCCGGCAACAAAAAAAAAAAAGAAAAAAAAATTTATTAAAATATTAATAAAAATGTCAAATTACTAGTAATATCACGTAGGGCTACCGACGTTTACGTCAATAATTTTCATTTAAATTGATCGGATGATCAATTAATATAAATATAAAAAATTTTCTGATTAAATTAATGCAATTGAAATATTTAAAATTAAATTGTTATTAATATAATAAGTTTAAATTTTTTTTTTATACTTTTCAGAGATTACCTCATCAACACCTAAAAACCTTTCCCAACCCACAAACAACCATTTCTCACAAAACAAAATCACCCAGACGCACAAAACCACAGTGGACATGATCGGAGATAGGAACAGGAAAGGAAATCAAGACTCAGGACATGATTTTGCTCCAATCCTACAACTCACTGACGGAGGCTGGGATAAAGCGGTCAAGATATTCCGAGGTCGGAGGCAAGCTGGATTGTTGTTCGCCATTAATCCCCCGACCACCGTGATCAGCTGGATTGTTATTCGCCATTAATGGTCACCGTTGGATTTTACGAAAATGTTCAATGCAGTTTTATTTTTATTAACTCAAGTTTAAGGATAACATTGGATAATATATTTATAAAATTCAGGAATTAAAGCAAACGTGTATCAAAAATCGAAAGAACGTATTGAACAATATTAAAAATTTGTGGACGATATTGTATATTTTCGCAATTCACGGCGACCAAGCTCGCTCTCCGTCAAGACGCTCAATCCTCACTCAGCCTCGGCCCCGAAGTTCCCTGACATGCATGCATCACAAAAATGTCTCGGTTCTCTTGGTTTATGAGCTTAGTTCATTCGCTTTTTCGCCTTATAGAGTCAAGCTGTTCAGCTGCAAGTTCCCATTTTCTCTTTGGCTCTTTCCTCACCCTGTTTAAGGGGTTTCAGAGAAGCGAATGGTGCAGATAAATTATGGGTTCATCGTGAGATTTCCTTCCGTCGTCCCAATGCAAGCGATGTGTTCTTTCTTTCCTTTTTATTAAACTTCAGTTGCGTGAAGGATTAATTGCCTTCTGGGGTTCTTGTTCTTGGTGTAGGCATGTTGAATATAGGTAAAGATCGAATCGAAGTATATCATCCTTAAGTCTTCGACTCGCTGCTAAGTAGAAAAAGATTTGGAAGGAAAAATCTGGTCTTTTCATAACAGAAGTAGGGAGCTCAGAATCACGGTATAAGCAACACTTGGATGCATCAATGTTCAGGAGTTAAATCGAAATACAAAAGAACGTGCGGGTATATGTACACATCTTGCGTATGTTTCGGTAGTAGTACACGCGGTGTGCTGTAAATGGCACAAATTTCGTGCGAACAAACGAGGAAGGTGATAACTTTCAGAAGCATTTCTTCAGACTTAAGTCAGGCGGGATTGCTAAAGAAGCAATTACCTTTATTTCTTTGCTTCTGGAATTCCCATTTGTTGGATAATTTGGCATCATCACTTGCTTAGTAATCTAGCGGTTGATCGAACCTGTTCTTCAGCAGCATAAGTGCGGCCTCAACAAGTGAGTGCATGGTCGTGCTGTGCCTGCTTAGTCCAATGGTGCCAGAGAAAATATTGAAGCTCTCTAGCTCTGATGTCGTATCCAAGACCCCTTCGAGCTCCTCCTCCATTCCCAGATCCCTGAAGATCTGCACATTAGTCGATTTGTCCCTCATCATGCAGATTGCCAGCTCGATAGCAAACCTTCTCATTCTCGGCACCTTTATGTGTGGGTTCCGGTGGCTCCTCAGGATCTCGACCAAAGCACAAGCTAATTCGGCTTCTCTAAACCCTGCCCTCTTGTAGACAGCGGTGGATTCTTCTGCTGTCATGAACTTGAGAGCATGTGCCGCTAACCCAACCATTACCTCTTGTAGTTTGCCTTCTTCTGATAAGATTACATTGAGAACCTGATTAAGGAAATATGGTTAGGTGGGAACAATTAATTTCATTCTCACTTGGACAACTTAAACTCGCATATAACTGCCCCTTCCGGTTATCTAGATGCCGGCCCAGGTTCAGCTTTTGCAAAAGAATGCACTTACTCTTGGTGCTGCTGCTGTTACTCCCTCTAGCTGGTTGAAGGACTCTGGTCCAGTGTAAGTGCACAGATTCCTCAAAATTCTTCCAGCATTAACACAAATAAGCGGAATCTCCAATGCTTCTACGAGCTTCTCCACTACATTTAATTTCAAGATTCGATGACAGTTGCTCTTGCTTTCAAAAGCCAGCATTGCCAGGGCTTCTCCAGCCATGATCCTCACATCCCTTTGTTCTTCCGGTACTCCTTGTTGGAAGAATATCTTTAACAGTTCTTTCAGAACTCCACCAGCCTCTCCTATTCGCTCTGAGGCATCGTCATCTAGTGCCAAACTGGTAAGGATCCCAATCCCTAGTTTCTGCAGTTCCGGTCGCTTCTCTCCGCATCGTAGAATGTCTCTTATGTTGCTTATGGTGAAGACTATCTCAGAGATCTGTCTCCGGATATTTTTCCCGGTGGTACCTGTGGTGCTTGCCAGCCTCTTCATAAGCTGTAAGGACCTTTTAACATTCAAAACCTGCGATCTGGTGACACTTGAGTCCTTCAACGTTATTTCATCAGCATGAGTGAAATCTACGATCTTAGATAGAAGGCCCCTTGTGTTTCCAATATTTTCGCAGTTATCATGATCACGGGCTAGTTTCTTCAGAATGAGAAGTCCCAAATTATTGAAAGCCCAGTAGCCATAGTCTTCATGGTCAAAGATGATTTTCTTTTCGCTAATTTTGTCTGCTGCAGAACTGGGGCTTTTGTTTGTCTGGAGAAGAGATGATATCGATTCCATTGCCCCGGGTATTCCAGCGAAACGAAGGGAGTTTCGCTTTTTCCCGGCTAATTTGGAAACAATTTCTGCAGCTGATAGCCTGATTTCTTCCTCTTGCGGGTCTTTCCAGTTTAAGATCTCCACCAGTCTCTCTATAACTGGCAGAGTTGTTCCTATCTTCTGAAGTGCGTCATCTGAAAACCGTTCTTTTGTAGAAATCCGGTGAAGAATCCTGGCTCCTATAAGCTGCTCATCCGGTGAGTTTGAAATTAAGAGATCCATTGCAAAAGTAACCATATCCATTCCCAGGCCATCAAAAATGCTCCCATTAATACATCTGGAATAGGAGTCATAGAAAAATCTCCGAGTCGAGATCATACCTGACGCCCCCAGATCACGTTCCTCGTTCACCCCTTCGAGAAGCTTACAGATGACAACCTTCCACTCCCAGTAAACTCTCTCCATCAGGACGACCAAAGCTTCTGCCAAAGCCAAGGCATAAAAGATGTACAGAGCAGCTTCCCTGTTCCTCTTGTCAGTATCTCCATCAGCTACCTCACCAAAATTATGCTTGATGAGCTTCATCAATGAGAGCACGACGCAGGCTATCGCAGATAAGAGCTGAAGCCAATAGAGAATCTTGCTGACGTTTCTGGAAAGGAAAACCCACCCTGCATAAGGTACAATAGGAACTTCGGAAGAAGTCCAAATCCGGGTCGGCTTCTGCTCTCTAACTTTTGTCGCATCTGTAGTTTCGGATATCTCCCCGATGTGTTCACTTTGCTTCCTCGTAGCAGTTCTCACGGGGCTCAACGTATCCTCTTTCACGGATTCAACTGGAGCTCTAGAGCTCGATCTGAGCTCTCGGAAGCTGCTAATTCTGGCATCATCTATTGACCATGTGGACTGGTGTTGCCATACCAGCTCATGACTCCTGCTGAATATTCGAGCTCCTTCAATTAATAAAATGATGGTGATGAGCGGGAAGTCGGTTTTGTCTAGGGAATCGGCGAAGGCCCCCAAGAGCACAACCGTTGCCCAGATGAAACCAACGGTTCCCAGGCCAGTGGCCGCTTTTTCGAGAACCGCAAGGCGGAGAGCAAACAGAGTTAGCTTTTTCTCGGGGGCTGAAACAGCTGGCAGCGCAGGGGAAACAGAGTTTCCGCTGCTTCCTTCTCTCCTACCAGCACTAGTTTGCGGCTCAAAGATTGTGGCGGGTGAAATGACGGTCTCATTTTTCTTCTGTACCTGAGGAATATCCAGATGAATGCTGCTTTTGCCTTCAGCAGAGTTCTTGGCCTTCATTTCGCAGTCCGGACTGGCTCAAGAACACTCTTCTTTATACGTCAAAGCAGCTGACGAAAACTTCTATCTAGCGCTTCAATGGAAACTGATCTCAATTTCCAGAAATTCTGTTCATGAATTTCCTGGATTGGGATGAGAAAGTGGAGCTATGCCTCTATAAAAAGTAAAGGTTAAGCAGCTTATATTGCCAACTTTCCTGGAAGGTGTCTTGTTCTTGGACAAAATCCTATTTCGCCCGCACGTTTATTGATGAGCTTTCTTGTTGCCCGATGAAGATGTAGTACTCGCTTTCCATGGCGCATTTGCTGCTTGGTGACTGCTTTGGAGACTCTCTGTGCATGAGTCATTTGGTCAACTGTACTATTGTAAGTCATAAACGTTAAGGTCCAGTTTGCAAATCACCACGTTACTTGTGAGCAACGAGGCCTTTCTTCCTCATCCAAGGAGTTCGTTACGTCAAAATTTAGTAATGTGTTTCGTATCCGTATGATCATGCAGGAATTAATATTATAATATCTTACCTGACGGGCCCATTCTCGGATTTCCACGGCCGCTTGCTTGCTCCTCGACGATTCTTTCAATGTCATGTCAAGCGCAGTTTGGCGTTTAGGTTGTAGCTTGCTGGATATGTCTTATCCAATGTATTCATCTCGAGTCAGAGGACCACACAGATGGTCCACTTGCTTTGGGTCAGAGGTCCAGTACGGTGGGTATTGCATGATAGGAAGAAAAAGTGAGTGGTCCGTTGAAAAATGGATAGATAGAAGAAGGTCCTAAAGTGAGGTCCATTTGTTAAAAGAGATTTTAAAGTTGACGTTATTTTAAATAAAGGCTGAAGTGATCAAATCAATCTCAAATAATGTACCTGAGTTAAACCAAATGTTCGCCCATTGGCGAGCAAGTGATTTTTTCCAATATCTAGAATAGGGGCACTTCTGTCCATAATGATATCAGAAAAAAAAAATTGTGAGGCCCTAAATTTCTTCTCATCTTCTAGTTCCCTGCACCTTCGCATCCCTCAACGTGCTTCAACTCCGATACCAAGATCCAAGTTTGACATTCACTTCAAACTAGAAGTGGTAATATAGGTCAGAAACCTGTTTATTAACTCAGCTTTAGTGGGCCCACATTGAATATGATTCACTTAAAATTTTAAAATTTTGTCAAAATGGGTTGAAATGTTGAAGCCTAAATTTATATGGGTCTAATATGGGTTTGATGCGGACCAAATGTTCAACCCATTTAACTTGAACTCAAAATGTATGTAACTAGTGATGGCCTCGAGCAAGCCTCAAGCAAGCCGAGATCAGGTCGTTTGTTGCCTGTCGCCGGTGCCCGATGTCGACCGTCGTCGGCCGCCACTAGTCGTCATTTATTGCTGGTCGCTCGCTACCTTTGCCAAACGTAAAAAAAAAAAAAAAAAATAGAAAATAGAAAAAGTGGAAAAAAATCAGATTTTTTTAAATTATAAAAATTGTTCACAGTATTTTAGCAATAAATATTTTTTAAAAAGTGTCACACACGCAGTCTCGTAACATGAAGATGGGCAGATATTTTGTGGTTTTTGGTTTTTAGGAATTGCAAATTATTCAGATTTTCTTTTTTTGGACAAAAGTGCCTTGCTTTGATAGCTAGAAAAATCACTTGCTCGTCATGCCGCAAACTAGATCTTTATTTGAAATAATGTCTATCTAGGCGATCTTTTGGAAAAATAGTTATACTTCATGCTACTATTTGAAATTTTCCGTTTGAAAATTGAAAGTGGCTTAATTTAGAATATTTAAAAACGACTAAAAAATGTGTTTTTAGCTTGATTGTACAATGAAGTCGGGCGCATTGTTAACGGACCGAGTTCGCTCACCATCAAGACTCACAATTAGACATGGCCACATCTTGGTTTGGGCCGAAACCGGCGCCCGTGGAATAACCGAACGGACAGGCCCGTTGACTGGGACCGCGGTTTAACCGAACTCGGGCGGCCCTGGCCTGCTTCTATGTTCTTTTTAAAAATTGAAACTCGCCGGATTTGGGGTTGGCCGGTTCCAAAGCGCAAAAAAAAAAAAAGGGAAAGAGCCATGGCTCTTTTCCCCCAAATTGGAACAAGCCCTTGGAACGGCAACCGCCCCTTCAAGGGCTCCGGTTCGATTTAGCATGGCCTTTCGAACCGCAAGTTCAAAACCGAACCGCCTGGTTCAAGAACCGTAACCGGTGGTTCACGGCCCGTGGCCATGTCTACTCACAATCCTCACTCATTGCGGCTCCAAAACTTCGCCATTCTTGTTCTTCTTGCGTCGATGAATTGCCTTTTAGGATTCTTGTTGAGAATATGTTAGGGTCGCGTTGGACTATATCATCCTTAAGTCCTGATTTGCTGCCAAGTAGAACAGGATTTGCAAGGAAAAATCTAATATTTTAGTAGTAGAAGTGGTGAGCTTTAGTGGGAGGGCTGTTTCCGATCCGGTTCGGTTCCCCTAAGAACCGGGAATCGTGGTCCGATTCTCAATTTTCGGGACCGAGGACCGGACTAATGGTCTTGGGAACCGGGAACCGGTAATAAATCGTAGAATTTTATTTTGTCCCATTCATTCCCGAATGAAAGAACAGAAGCCATGTATTTGAATTAGAACATTGAAAGCACACCCAAAGGAAACTAGCCATGTACTTGAGAGAGGCCAGGGAAACATTAGATAAGGTTTAGGATTAGGTTTAGGTTTAAAAAATTTTAAAAAATAATTAAAATTGATTGGTCCAATCCGGGTGGTTCGATCCGATCCGATCCGTTCCTATACCCCTGGAACCAGGAATCGGATTGCTGGCCACCGGTTCCATTTTGGAGGTTGGGAACCGGATCACCACCCTCTGGAACCGGGAACCAAACCACTGTCTGGTCCAATTAGAGTGGTTTCGGGTCCGGTTGGTCCGATTTGCTCACTTCTATGAGCTCGAGAGACACGGTATGTGCAACACTTGGATGCTTCCATGCTCAGGAGGTAAATTGAAAAATAAATGAATTTGTGTGTATGTGCACATCTTGCAAATGTTTTGGTAGCAGCACACCTGGTGTGCTGTAAATTGCACAAATTCCGCAGGAACACACAAGGAAGTTGATAACTTTCAAAAGCATTTCATCAGACTTAAGCCAGGCGGAGTTGGTAAAGAAGAAATTCCCTACATCCGGTCGTGCAGATTTCTAGCCAGGATAGGAATAGATAAAATAAAATAGTAAATCCATGGATTATCCTATATCCTATCCACTGTATAGTGAATCACAATATTAAAGCCATATATTTTCGCATCGTATTTTGTTTATTATTTGGTATGAACAACATATCGTGTAAATTAACCTAAAGTTGCATAAATAGAGATGGTAAGAATCTCTCGGGACACTCTTTCCTACTTCATTTTTATTGATTATATTTTATTATTTTTCCTTCTTTTTTCAAAATTATTTTCCTTTTTTTCCCTTCAATTATTCCCTAACAAAATTTTACTAAATAGTAAACTATATTAATATTCCTAAAATGCATCAAATATGTAATAAATATAAAATAAGTACTACATATATTAAATTTATAATGTAAGATAGAAAGAATTTCTTATATAACAAAAAATAAGAATAAATAATTATGAATGGTTTTTATTTGTTTTGTTATTTTGAATTTCTTATATTTTTTTGGGGATCGGAGAATTTCTTTATACTAGAATTCGAAGATTATTTACATTTTGATACTAATTAGCTTCCCAACCATTGAATCAAAGAACTCGGTGATTCCTTTTCCATCAATAGTTTGCTCACTTTTCACGGGAAACAGTTATAAAAAAATGACACTTACATTATGGATATTAGAAATTCTACCTATCTTTATTCCAGCTCTCACATGAAATAATTTTATTTGGGTTATATTTCTTTTCTATCCCTCTATATTCAATCTTGGGTAGGCACCAAACACAAGATACGATTGAATTTTTAAATTCAGCCTTTATTTCTTTACCTGGTATTGGAGACTACATAGCATACCTTCTTGTTTCCCATTTGGTGGATCATTGGCATCATCACTTGCTCAGTAACCTATACGTCAATCAAACCTCTTCTTCAGCAGCATAAGTGCGGTCTCAACAAGTGAGTGAATAGTCGTGCTGTGCCTGCTTAGTCCAATGTTGCCAGAGAAAATATTGAAGCTCTCGAGCTCTGATGTCGTATCCAAGATCCCTTCAAGCTCCTCCTCCATGCCCAGATCCCTGAAGATCTGCACATTCGTCGATTTGTCCCTCATCATCCAGATTGCCAGCTCGATAGCAAACCTTCTCATTCTCAGCACCCTTATATGTGGATTCCGGTGGCCCCTCAGGATCTCGACCAAAGCACAAGCTAAGTCTGCTTCTCTGAACCCTGCCCCCTGGAAGACGGCGGTCTATTCTTCTGCTGCCATGAACTTGAAAGCATGTGCCGCTAGCCCAACCATCACCTCTTGTAGTTTGCCTTCGCCTGACAAGATTGCCCTGAGAACCTGAGTTGAGGAAAGATGGTTACATAGGAACAATTAATATCATTCTCTCTAGGACAACTTAAACTTGCACATAACTGCCTTTTCCAGTTATCCAGCTGCCGGCTCAGGTTCAGCTTCTGCAAAGAATGCACTTACTATTGGTGTCGCTGCTGTTACTCACTTTATCTGGTTGAAGGACTCTGGTCCACTGTAAGTGCACAGATTCCTCAAAATTCTTCCAGCATTAACACGAAGAAGCGGAATCTCCAATGCTTCTAGGAGCCTCTCCACTACATTCAACTTCAAGATTCGATGACAGTTGCTCTTGCTTTCGAAAGCCAGCATTGCCAGGGCTTCTCCGGCCACGTTCCTCACATCCACTTGATCTTCCAGTACTCCTTGTTGGAAGAAAATCTTTAACAGTTCTTTCAGAACTCCTCCAGTCTCTCCTATTTGGTCCGACACATCGTCTTCTAGTGCCAAACTAGTAAGGATCTCAATACCTAGTTTCTGCAGAACCGGCCATTTCTCTCCATATCGTAGAATAGCTATTATGTTGCTTATGGTGAAGACTATCTCCGAGATCTCTCTCCGGAGATTTTTCCCTGTGGTAGCCGTTGTGCTTGCCAGCATCTTCACAACCTGTAGTGATCTTTTAACAGTCAAAACCTGCGATGTGGCGACAGTTGAGTCCTTCAATGTTCCTTCATCAGCATGAGTGAAATCTATGATTTTGGAAAGAAGGCCCCTTTTGTTTCCAATTTTTCCGCAGTTATTGTGATCACGGGCTAGTTTCTTCAGAATGAGAAGTCCCAAACTATTGAAAGTCCAGAATCCATCTTCTTCATGGTCCAAGATGATTTTGTTTTCGCCAATTTCGTCTGCTGCAGAACTGGGGCTTCTGTTTGTCTGGAGAAGGGATAATATCGATTCCATTGCCCCAGGTATTCCAGTGGCCTGAAGGAAATTTTGCTTTTTCCCGGCTAATTTGGAAACTATTTCTGCAGCTAATAGCCTGATTTCTTCCGCTTGTGGGTCTTTCCAGTTTGAGATATCCACCAGTCTCTTTATAACTGGCAGACTTGTTCCTATCTTCTGAAGCGTGTCATCTGAAAACCGTTCTTTAGTAGAAAACCGGTGAAGAATCCTGGCTCCTATGAGCTGCTCATCCGGCGAGTTTGAACATAAGAGGTCCATAGCAAAAGTCACCATATCCATTCCCAGGCCATCACAAATGCTCCCATTAAGACATCTCGAATAGCAGTCAGCTTTTTCTTAGGGGCCGGAACAGCCGGTAATGTGGAGGAAACAGAAATGAAACACAAGTGTCGCTCGGGGGAAGTTCTTTTTGTCTAATCTTTATGGCAGAATTCGAGTCGAAATGGCGAAACAGAAAACAAAATCCCCACAAGCTTTCTCCAATTTCTTGGCAATCACAGCATGTAGGGGTTCAACGGATGATAGAGACTTCCCTCAACAAACTTTGCAAACCACTCTAGCATGTCCAAATGCGCTGCCTTGGCATGCTTCACCGCTTCTTCCTCCGCGTCATCGTACCTGACAGTCCACCCATGGAAAATTTTGGAAATATTTTCACTTGTGCATCAACCTGTAAAGCAGTCTTGTATTCATACAAAATCTCTCCTACCATGGGGCAAAGTAACTCTCTGAGTGGCTCGCATAAATCTAACTTCCCAGTTGCGAAGTAAATAGAAGTGCATGAACTCAAGAAATGTAAGGTTATACGTCGAATGTTTAAATCGAAGACTAAATCAGATCCATCACGCCTGAAATTGTTCTCCATAGAAATTCTGATATGGCATCATCAATGGATGCCATTGATATAACGAAACCAAATAAAAAACTGTGGAAAATAGATATGACCAAAGCAATGCATACTTTGTCACATGCAAACATAGACTTGGGATCAGGAAAGGTCGATTATCTCAATCTCACCTCGGATTTGGCAGCTAGAATCTCTTCAATCTGCTTTAGGAGTTGTGATGGTGACATACGGTCTATCTCAGATCCTAATATGGCTATTGGAGTCTGTTGAGTATGTCTTGAATTCTTGGGGCTAACGTTAGAGCTTGGGAGTAGTAGTATATATATTGTTATTTCTCGAGTTATTAGGTTAGGAAGTAGAGACATAAAGAGTCGTTAGTTTTTTAGCCACCTTTTGTAATCCTTGAATTTTCATGGTAGATTTTGCTTCCCCTCTCCTAGTGATTTTTTTCGCAAGGTTTTTTCACGTAAATCTGTGTGTTTGTTCCTTTTTTTCAGTTTTAATTTCGTTATAGTTTCCGTATTAGTCATAATTATTTGGTATCGGAGTAATTGGGTTGTTCGATCTTCTAGTTATGGTTTCAAGTTCGGCAACAAAATTTGATATTGAGAAGTTTAATGGGAGCAAAAATTCCAATCTATGGCAGCTCGTCGCAACATAGTTTGAAGATAAAACTATTTGGGAAAGGCAAGAAACCTGAAAGCACATCGGATGGAATCTACGAAGATTTGGATGAAAAACCTTTGTCTACTATCCAGCCGTGCCTCACGAATGACGTTTTGTAGGAGGTACCACGTCATAAATCAGTTGCAGGTTTTGGGATGAAATTGCTTTTTTTTATTTTACAAAATCCCTCTCCAATCTATTGAGGCTTAAGCAACGTCTCTTCATTCTTTGTATGGCTAAAGGTGCTTCCCTTAAGTATCATATTTCTTAGTTCAATGCTATTATTTTTGAATTAAGGAGTATTGATGTTAAGATCGTAAATGATGATCTAAATCTTTTTGTCACACCCCGACTCTCGGGCCCGCAACATCCCTACCTATTACGCCTTAGGTCAAAAAGAATGACGTCCCGGGCACGTCATTGACCCCTTTAATTTTTAATCTTCAATTACGCATGCGGAACGTGCACTCCCAAAAATCAAATCAAACAATAGGAATAGTTAAACAAATAGTTACACAAACCAAATCACAACAGATCAGCAAAAATCTCCTTGTATTTAATTAACTTTATTAACCCAAGGATGTGAAACATCCACAAGCCCATTCTTCGGGCTACTTTCTACGACCCTCCAAGATACCCTGTCAAAATTTACACAACTCCCCAACTTATCCCTTAAGGTCCACATCCACTTCCGGTTCTCCACGGGTAAAGCTCGAAAATGTTTAACAACGACGGGGTGAGAAATAAATCTCGGTGAGCGAACGCCTAAGCCCTGGCTAGGGTTGTTGATTCGCTCGAACGTCCTAATGCACAACCACAATGCCACGTAACGGATAATTCAACCACATGCAAGCTTACTAGGTCTTCACCCGGGCATAATGTGATGCGAGATGACTCAACAAGTCAAATCAATCAAACCAATTCATTGGCAAAGCATTACAGCTCTTGCATGCACGGGACACCACACGTAGTCCATTTATTAACCAGTGACCCACGCGACGCGGCGTGACACCGACTCACACGGCCGGGTGTGGTCCCACACTACTGGCCGGGTGTCATTATCTCGGCAGACCAGTGCATCGTCCCATATCCTCTCGCGACGGCGACGACGGCGATCGAAAGCTATGTATCCAGCGCGGACCGGCGCGGCATAGATAAAGAAATGGCATTCCAATAAGGAGCGTCGGTCCATCACAAGCCGCGACCGGCATCCGACAATCCCTTAAATCCGTGCGACCGGCACGGGGCATGGATTGTCGTGCATCCGACAAGTCGTGTGATTCCGATCGACACGGCACGATCATGTCGAGAATCCCGTCACCATTCCGTCATATGACCACTCAACTCATTCGGCAATCAATCAATTTTTTATCTTTATGTACCGCCGAATGCTCACACAATCGTGCCCAAAGACTCGGCCCTCGGCCATTTTCATGCTAAAATGTGCAGTTGAGTTTACATGCGGTCATATGAATGCAAAATATTGTCAACTAGGCTTTGAAAACCGTTCGGGGTGATTAACCCCCAATTGAGCATCCAATCAATCAACGAGTACTCAATCCATTCAATCGGACAATTTGGGGCGATTAACCTCTAATCGACCCCCCATGACAATCGCTGAGCCAACTCGACGTTCACACTCAATAATTCACGAATCGATTAATCAATTGATTCCGGTCGATTCTTAATCCCAAGTTCAATTCCAATTGATGACCAATCGTACGCTCGTCTCGACCTATCGCTCGCTCGCGATCAATCACCACAATCAATCAATTCAATCACTTCGCTCATCAATTAACCACCGACCACTTAGCTAATTGACTAATCTTAACTAATTACGGTCATTTAGCTTAAACCACGTTTCTATCTAGTCCGACCGTAATTAATCTACCTAAACACCCTAATTAGCTAAATAAATCTAATTCGAACGCAATTAGCGTCCTAGCCAGGAGTTAGGGGCTAACTCACAATAAAAATTAGCTCGGGCAGTCTCGACTTGGGGGACGACAACACGAACTCGGCCCGGCGCGGTGACGGTCGGCGATCCTCGAAAATCCCTCGGCACAAACTTTAGACTTGGCCCGAAAACTTGGCCCACGGGCTTGGCAGCTCGGCCCAAATATTCGGTCACACGGGCCAAAACTCTCGGCCAACTTGGCCCATGAGCCTGGTCACGGCCCGGGATCTCGGCCCACTTGGCCGACCCACTCGGCCCAAATTATCGGCCACGAGCTCGGCACACGGGCCAGGCCACACGGGCACACTTTCACGGACACGACCTGGCACACGGCCCAGGCTCTCGGCCAACTTTCCCGGACGCGGCCCAGGACAGATCAGGACACGACCCAGGCCAAAATGGGCCACGGCCCAGCTCGTAGGCTCACGATATAGGCCCAAACAGGGCACTCGGAACTGGAACAGGGTAAGGCACCGCGGGATAGGGCTGTTCTCGGCTCTTTGGGTGGCAAACGACTGAGGCAAGCATCGACCAGCAAGCGAACGGCGGCTGGGAAGGC
The DNA here is from genome assembly GCA_021437795.1 of Rhodamnia rubescens. Classification (NCBI taxonomy): domain Eukaryota; kingdom Viridiplantae; phylum Streptophyta; class Magnoliopsida; order Myrtales; family Myrtaceae; genus Rhodamnia; species Rhodamnia rubescens. The sequence goes on from JAILYA010000023.1 coordinate 2,837,346, forward strand.
TGAGTGGTAGTTGGGATCGATTGAGCTGGCCAGAGGGAGCCGAAACAGAGCACGGCAGCAACCCCAGAAGCAAAACCGAGCAAAAACAGGGCAGATCTCGAGTTGGGCAGCTCTCTCTCGACTTCAGGGCTGTTCAGCTGCGTCGACTAGGTGGAGGAGGGTGGCTAAAGTGGCGGATGAAGGTGATGGTGATGGTGGTTTGCGTGGTGGCTGGGGGCAGAGGCGAACGGCAAGCAGAAGTTGACGCGGAAGTAGGGTCAGAATAGGGGAGGTGTCGGGGCTACTGTTCGGGCTTGCTGCAACCCGTTCGGTGGCTCAACGGTGTAGGGGCAAGGTGGCGGAGGTGACTGGCGGCGTGTGGAGGCCGTCGGGGCAGAAGCGGTGCAGAAGTAGAAGCTGTAGGGAATTGAGCAGATCGACGCAGAGCAGGGCAACGGTTGGAACAAGGGTGGTCGGGCTTCGGGTTGCTCGACAGTGGCCAGGCACGGCTGAGGCGACGAGGTGAGGTGGAGGACGGCGTTCGGTGAGCTGAGGAAGGCGTCTGGTGGTGGTGATAGCCGTAGGGTGGCTCGGTGCAAAGCAGGTGAAAGAAGAAGAAGAGGAGAAAGAAAAGAAGCAGGGGAGATGCGGCAGAGAAGAAAAAAAGGAAGAAAGAGAGAGAGAGTGCAGGTGGGAGTTGACTGGTGGGTGGGGGAATGACTTGTGGGCCCCACCCATCACGTCACACTTGAAATAATTGTCCTCTAGTGCATTATTGGGGGAACAAAAGGGTAATTTGACATTTTAGGACTGAACGAATTTTTACTCAACTGACTGAGAATAAAATTTGGATTTTTTCAGAATGGGCTCGGTCCGGAAAAAGCTTAGGCACGAGGATTAAAAATCCTAAGTCGCGGTGACGACGATTCCGAGACCTAATCTAAACCAAACAACATTTTGGGAATCGTCCAAAATTAGTCACTTACGTCCTTACGATCCGAATTTTACATCGACTAAAATCCAATAATAATTCTTTTTATTGAACTCAATTTCCGTACAGAGGGTCTAGTTTCAGAGTGTCACACTTTTATTGTTAGATTGGCTACCTCCCTCTTATAAGAATTTTACAGAGACCATGATTGTTAGCGAGTAACTATTGATCTTGAAGATATCAAGACTAGGCTTTTAAATAAGTAAAAACTAGATAAAGAATTGACTTTTGAATGCAGTAATGATAATGGGTCTTGTTTAGTTTCGAAGGTCTATTGAGAGAAGCAATATCGACTGGAGAAGGTCAAAATCGAAGCATGAGGATCTAACTTGCAACTCTTGGAAGTCTAAGGGCTATATCAAGATAAATTGTCTAAAACTAAAGACAAAGCAGCAAAGAGAAAATAATCTAAATTAGCAAAATCAAGGGAATGCAAATCAGTGAGAACAATCAAAACAACCGAACGGACAAATTCATGGATATGAATCCCGCTCAAGCTGCCGTTGTTGAAGAAGAAAACACATATTGGTTATTGGTTGCGGATGATAAAGACAAATTCAGATATGGTTGGATTCTTGATTTAGTCTATTCATAGCACGTGTGTCCTAATCTTGATTGGTTCTCCAAGTACAAGGAATATAGTGGTGGAGTTATTCTAATGGGAAGCAATGCTAAATGCAAAGTAGTTGGGATTGGGACTGTCAACATTAAGATGCATGAAAACATGATCAGTATCTTGAAGAATGTCGACACATTCCTCATCTAAAAAAGAACCTCATCTCTTTGGGTACACTTGATGCTAGCCATTGTAGATTTTCCGCTGAAGGTGGAGTTATGAAGAATATGATAGGTTCACTTGTTGATGAAAGGGCTAAAAAACTGGAACTTTTTATCAAGCGCAAGGCACTATAACTACTAATTTAGCTGCAATTTTCCGTTATGAAAGAATCAAACAACCCTAAATTATGTCATATGAGATTTGGCCATATGAGTATTAGAAGGATAGAGGAGCTGAGTAAGAGAGGTCTCTTGTGTGGTCGGAGAATTAGAAAACTTGATTTTTTTTAGCATTGTGCTTTTGAGAAAGAGAAAAGGGTTAGTTTCAAAACAGGACTTCACACAACAAAGGGCACTTTGGATTATATTCATTTTGATCTTTGGGGCTCTGCGAATGTTCCTTTGAAAGGCCTTGGTTGAAGGTACATACTTACTTTCATTGATGATTTTTCAAAAAAGGTTCGGGTCTATTTTCTAAAAAAAGAGTGATGTTTTTGTTACATTTAAGTAATGAAAATATTGATTGAGAAGCAAACCGGTAAAGATCAAGAGGCTAAGAAAAAGATAATATTCTAAAATTTTGTGGAGGCGAGTTTAATGAGTTCTACAAAATTGAAGGCATTGTGAGGCATCATGCTACTATGAATACACCATAGCAAAATGGTATTGTAGAATGAATGAACAAAACCTTATTGGAAAAGACTAGGTGCACGTTGTCCGATGCTTTGGCTTGGACAAGAAGTTCTAGGCTGAGATAGTCAATATAGCACGTTGGTTGATAAATCATTCTCCTTGCACATCTAATGAATGCAAGACACTTAAAGAGGTATGGTGAGGTAAACCCGCTTATTATTCTTCTCTTTGAGTATTTAGATGACTGGCACATGCAAATGTTCATGGGGGGAAACTATAGCCAAAGTAAAAAAATGCATCTTTCTTGGTTATTCTTCTAGTGTAAAGGGTTATATATTTTGGTATTTTAATTCATCTAAGATTATCATTAGCAAATATACTACTTTTGATTAATCCTATCCTTCATCCTTGCAAGGAATCGTCCGTTCCTTGTCAAGAAAATTTGGAAAGTGTTGCAGAGAAGGTAGAGTTTGAAGTAATTTATTTGCAATCGGTTTAGCCATCTAATGATAGTATCGAGTTTGAAAACCCGAAGAGGAATGATATTGTACTACCAAAGATAGGCCAAGAAGGACAGTGGAGCTTCCACGTAAGTATAAGTACTTAGATTTTGTTGCTTATGCTCTTTCGGTTGTAGGGTCAATAGAGTATAGGGAGCCTAAAATCTACAAGGAAGTTGTTTCTTGGAAAGATTCAACAAAGCGAGTTAGTTGTTATGAATGAATAGATGAAATCTCTTGAAAAGAATTAGGCTTAAGAGCTTGTTGAGCCACCAAAAGGAAAGAAAATTGTCGGGTGCAAATGGATTTTCAAAAAAAGGAAGGTATCCCTAGAGTTGAAGAAATCGGGTTTAAAGGCGATATAGTTGTTAAGGCCTATAATCGATTGAGGGAGTTGATTTTAATGATGTATTTTCACCTTTTGTTAAACACAGCTCTATTCGGATTTTTCTTGCGTTAGTTGCTATGCATAATTTAGAGTTAGAACAACTTGATGTGAAAAACAGCTTTCTTGCATGATGAACTTGAACAAAAAATCTATATGGGTCAGCTAGAGGATTTTCATTTTAAAGGTGAGGAAGATCATGTTTGTCTATTGAAAAAGTCTATATATGGCTTGAAGCAATTACCTAGGCAATGGTATAAAAGGTTTGATTCCTTTATGGTTCAACTTGGCTATTGTAGGAGCAAATATGATAATTGTAGATGTCTGCGCAAACTTCCAAATGGCTCTTTCATTTATCCGATATAATATTGATGGCATGTTGATTGGAGCAAAAGATAAATCGATTTACGAAATTTGAAGGCACGGTTGAGTGCTGAATTTGAGGTGAAGGATTTAGGTGTAGCGAAGAAAATTCTAGGAATGGAAATTCGGTGAGATCGAAAGCAAAAAATTGCATCTTTCTCGGAAAAGCTACACCGAGAATGTATTAGATCGTTTTGGCATGAAAGATTCCAAACCAATAAATAGTCCTCTTGTTGCTCACTTTAGATTGTCGGGTAGTTTATGTCCACATGCAGATGAATAGATAAAATACAAGTCACATATTCCATACTCTAGTGCAATTGATAGCCTTATGTATGCGATGATTTGCACTCGACCCGACATTTCACATGTTATTAGCATGGTAAGTAAATATTTATCATTCTTAGGAAAAGTTCATTGACAAGCTATAAAGTGGACTTTGAGATATTTGAAGGGTACTTTTGAATGTGGTTTAGAGTTTGGGAAGACTCATGACACTCTTAAAGGATATGTTGATTTTGATTAAGTTGGTTACCTTGATAAGATGAGTTTTTTCGACTAGATGCGGTTTTACCTTGGAGGTTGTGCAATCAATTGGAAAGCTACTTTATATCATATTGTTGCTTTTTTTTACTACAAAGGTAGAGTATAAGGCTATTACAGGGGCGATTAAAGAGGCCATATGGTTAAGAGGCTTATTTAGAGAGCTCGGTGTAAATCATAGTGTGACTATCGTCTATTGTGATAATCGAGTGATGTACATCTTATTAAATATCATATGTATCATAAGAGGATAAAGCATATTGATGTGTGGTATCATTATTTGGTGACATTCTTTGATTGCTATATGAAGATCTTGGAGATTGACACGGGAAAATAATCCAGGTGATATGTTGATGAAGTCCTTACCTATTACAAAATCCAAGCACCGCTTGGATTTGGTTAATGTTTGCTGCAATTGAGTTTTACTCTGGTGGTAGAAGAAGATTGTTTATTGCTTATGTCTATTTGAGGAATTCAAGCCAATGTGGAGATTTATTGAGATGTCTTGAATTTTTTATGGGCTTGGGCCAACGTTAGGGTTAGGGAACGGTAGTAGATATTCTCTCTCAAGTTATTAGGTTAAGAAGTAGGGACAGAAATAGTCTTTAGTTTTTAAGCTACCTTTCGTAATCCTGGAATTTTCATACTGAATTTTGTTTCTCCTCTCCCCGTGGTTTTTCCCGCAAAGATTTTCCACGCAAATCTGTGTGTTCATTTTTTCTTCTCGGTTTTAATTTTGTTATAGTTTTCGTGTTATTCATAACGGGGCCTTAACTCTTGCAAAAATCACATATAACTCTAAGGTGCAAAAACTAACGAAGCCGATAAATTATGGTGATGTGTTGTTAACATGGGCTCGTCTGATTTTGCTATAGTTTTTGTGGAAATGTGTCATGGTAAATCTATGAAAAGCCCAATACTTTTACACATCCGACAAATTTACCCAAAAACTAATTTTTTAGCCATAAAACCCCCAAACTTGTATACATGTGATAAATTTACTCCCAAATTAATTTTTTGAATACCAAAGACCCCGAATTGGTAAACCTGTGATAAATTTACCCTCCGTTAGTTTTCATTAAATTGGGTTAATATCACGAAAAACTCCAAATTAGGACATATGTGACAAATGGAAGGTAAAACCCCCAAATTGGTAAAGCCGTAAACCGCCACCGGTCATCTAACTCGGCAATTTGATGGAAAAATTTAATGCAAAATAATGAAAGGTAAATTTATTATAAATGTACTAGTTAAGGATTTTTAGTAGTAAAAAAATTAGTTTGGGGTAAATTTATAATAGATATATCAGTTTGAAATTTTTCGTGGTATTAACCCTAAATAAAACATCACATAATTATTGTGTTGTGGGAAAATTGAATGAATTTTCTTCCAATAGATTATAAAAAGGAGAGAAAAATGTCATATCTTACACACTGCGTGCATGTTCCAAAGTTCCAAGCCTTCGGGAGATGCTTTTTCTTCTGTATGCAAGCCAGATGCAATATATTCATGTTATGAAAGCCATATGCAATATGTTCATGTGCATGACAGTCAAATGCGGAGAGGTACGTTCCTACAGCTATTTCAAGTGATTATTGGCTTTGAAAATATGCAAGCTGAGAGCCTAATTGAATATCAAAAATATAAAAGACCATACCCTCAGTATAATAACACAGCAGCTTCGACGACCCGCCTTTGCCAGCTCAACCACAAGCTTAGCTGAAGAAATGAAGATCCCTTGAGCATTGCACGATATTACATTGAAGATCGTGACAAGATTATTGTCGTAGTTAGTTTGAGTAGTCCATTTATATCAGCAATTCTAGTTATATTCATCTTTCAGTTTTCTGATGACATGAGACTTTCACTAGGCTTTTGTTTGTATCAGTATTTCATAGTATTTTGCTCATATCCAGTTTCCACAAGATTCTGCGATATTAAACTCTGGTTATATCCGGCTTCCTAGTTATATCCAATCGCTTCTCATTGGTCTTCCTTAGTATTTCAGTGATCCAAGACTATATAAATTGTTCACCTTATTTGAAACCTCCAAGTATCCACAAACTTCCATTTTTTCATGACTTGTTCACATCCATAAAGGTTCATCTAGTTTTCGTTAGTCTTTCACTTCATACTTCGGATAACTTTGATATAGGGAAAATACATCGATTTCACTTTAGCTTCTATCTTCTAGTTCTTCCAAGTATATTTGTAATTGTCTCTTTACTTAGCTATTCACCTATTCATGTTACCTCCAAGCTTTATCGAACTCCCGGTTCTAGGCTTGTTCACTTTCTACTAAGGTATCTTCAACAAACACATTAACAGCTTTGATTATTTAGTTATCTTGAAAACATCGTGAGGGATTTTCCCAACAAAATTTGCACAAGCAAAGATGGTAAGAATCTCTCACGACACTCTTGCCTACTTCATTTTTGTTTGCTTATTTATTATTATTTTTGCTCTCTTTTTTGAATTCTTTAATTATTATTTCTTTTTTCCCCTTCCATAGTTCTCTAATAAAATTTTATTAAATAGTAAAGTGTACTAATACACCTAAAGTACTAAAATACCTAATATAAATACTATACATGTATAGTAATATAATGCAATAAAAAGAAATTTAATTATATAAATAAAAATAGGAATAAATAAAAATGATATTTTTCGATATTTTGAATTTTTATACTAGAATTTCAATGCTATTTAATTTTAGTAATTCAAAAAGTATTTGATTCATGAAAATTGATTTTCATGTCATGGATATTAAAAATTCTATCCCCTTTATCTCACCTCCCCATGCAATAATTTTATCCATCTTGTATCCCTCTTATATTTGAGTTTATTATCTCTTGAGCAGGCACCAAACACAAGATACAATTTTATCATAACTACAACATGTAGCCCGAGTTTCTTTCAAAATCGTTCAACTTTGAATGCCGCCGCCGCCGCCGCTCTGGTAGGACGTTGCCACTTGGTCGCACACCACCAGCTACCACCAGTCCTTGCTCAAGCAATAGTTCCTTTTCTTTTAGTTTTGTTCATGAACGTGGGTTGGAGAAGAGAATATTAATTTTGGCGTTTTTTATTGTAGAGTTTTGACTCTTTTTTTTTTCAAATTATTTTGGACAAAAATGCCCTTGTTTTGAAATTCGGAAAAGTCACTAGCTGGTAGACATGCTTGCCAGCTAGTGAGCATTTGACAGGCCGACGAGCTTATATCCTTATTTGAGATTGATTTAGGTAATTCATATCCTTATTTGAAATAATATCCACTCTGGATCCTTTTTAAAAAATGAAGTTGCTCCGGACATTTCTTTGAAATTTTCCCAGAAAATAAAGGTTACTAATTAACATGGAGGACCTAGGATCTATTGATGTTTGGCTTGAGAGAAAATATTAGTGGTATCAAAGCTCTAGGTCAATAGCTGACGTGACATACATTTATCCAGTTTGACCCACTTATCGGTCGACAAGTGACAGAATGTTATGATTAGAAAAATATTCTCCAAAAGTAAAGCTGCAACTCATAAATGGACAAGCTTTTTCACGCGCTCTCTACTCCAACAAAGGGAGCCCTTTATGATAAAATAGAGCTTGTCATTCAAGCTCTCAAGCTCTGTTCTTCATCTTCGATCGGTTTTCATCTTCGCTAGATCACCGATCCAAAGACCTTCATTGCGAAGACCGCTGCTTTCACTTTGAAGACCGCTAACTACTGCTTCAAAGACCGGTTTGAGTTTTGACGATGTTCATCACCGTTCGTTGTGGTCCTTTGTTGTTAACTGCCCACCATAGCTATACTTGGGACTTCTCTATTCTGCCTTGTTTCGCTGCCGTGGGAGTTGAAAAGCTAGAATTGCAAGCAAGATTGTCTTGCCATCCTAGATCTCAACAGCCAACAATCCTCGAAGCTCCTGGCCTCGTTCCAGTCTCCCATTGCAACCTTTTCATGGTCAGACGACTGGGTAATGCTATAGTCATGTGTTGTCATGTTCTTGATATAGCCGAGTAGTGCTCATGCATATTTGGATGAAAATCACTAGAAGTCCAAGGTGCAGTTCAATGATTTATGATGACTTCCTGTGTCAATACTGTTCACAGAGAAAAGAACTACTTTGGTTTCTTTACCAGTTCAATACCTCCAGTGCCTATAAACCGTTTGTTGAAATACCTCGTGGAAGCTGCGAAATTGATGATTTTTGTTTTTGGGCAATTTGAACCTGAAACTAGGTGGACCCCAGAATGCTTATTACTTTGTGTTGCCTCCGTTGCCGCAAGGTACGGAGTAGAAGAACCAATTCAATGCTATTTTTTTCATGTGTTCGAGATTTCAGTGAGGAGTCTTAACAGTGAAGGCAAGCTTTTCATACTCTTTCAATTTGAAGTTAACCTCAAATACAATCACATTTCTTCCTCTCCTCACCACCAAAGGATCAATGGACTTTTTCAATTTGAACTTAATCTCAAATACAATCACATTTCTTTCGGAAGCATCAATGACCAACTTGGACTCCTCACTGAAACCTCGGACGCATGCAAAAAAAAAAAATAGCATCGAATTGGTTTTTCTACTCTGTACCTTGCGATAGCAAAGGTATCAACAACAATAACAGCCCAAATCATCAAAAATCATTTTCGAGTTGAAGTTATTACCTCGCCGTTGTCAACCACTCATTCCCACAGGGGTCCTCCTAGATTTCAGGTTCAAATTGCCCGAAACAAAAATCATCAATTTCGCAGTTTCTCCGAGGTATTTCAACAAACGGTTTATAAGCATTGGAGGGATTGAACTGGTCATGAAACCAAAGTAGTTCTTTTTCTCCGTAAACAGCATTCACACAGGGAAGTCATCATAAATCATCGAACTGCATCTCATATTTTGAGTGATTTTCATCTGAATATGCATGAGCACCACTTGGCTATGCCAAGAACAGGGCAACACATGAACTATGGCATTACCTGGTCGTCTGAGCGTGAAGAGGCTGCAATGGGAGACTGGGACGAGGCTAGAAGGTTCCAGGATTGTCGACTGCTGAGATTTAGGCTGTCAAGATAACGTGCTTGCGATTCTAGCTCTTCACCTCCTATGGCAGTAAAACATACTGGACAGAGGAGTTCCTGAGTATAGCTATGGTGGGCAGTTCACAGCGACGGACTACAACGAATGGCAATGACCATCTCAAACCGGTCTTTGAAGTGGTAGTCAGCTGTCTTCAAAGCGAAAGGGGGCAGTCTTCGCGATGAAGGTCTGACGAAGATGAAGGATAGAGCTTGAGAGCTTGGACAATGACGTTTTGATATCACCGAATATTTTCCCCTGGCTTAAATATACAGTGAAGACGTGCGACTGTGACTTGAGACAGTTTTGAGTCATATTTCTGTTATTAATTTCCGGTTTTAACTACAATCTCGTTCTTACGGTTTCTTACCTTCCCCTCCCCCATTTGTTCTTCATTTTTGGCAAATTCGCAGCGACTGAGCTTTCTCACCGTCAAGAGACGCTTAATCCTCACTCATCTCAGAACCAAAACTCCCTGACCTTGACCGGTGATGAGGTTCTCGCGAATTCAATCACCATAATGCCTCGGTTTTCGTAGTTTATGAGCTTTGTTCATGGGCTTTTTCCTTATAGAGTGAGTTATTCAGCTGCAAGTTCCCATTTTTTCTTTGCTTCTTATCTAGTCCTACTTAGGGGGTTTCAGAGAAGCGGACGATGCAGATAATTTGTGGTAAGCTGTGAGATTTCCTTCCGTCGTCACATAGTAAGCAATATGTTCTTTCTTATGATCAACTTCAGATGCACGATGAATTGCCTCTTGGGATTCTTGTTCCGTGTAGTCATTTGAAAAGATGGGATGATTGCCTTGGACTATATCATCCTTTAGTCTTGATTCGCTCCAAAGTAAAACAAGAATTGGAAGGAAAAAAATCTGATCTTTTAGTAGCAGAAGTAGTGAGCTCAGCGTCACAGTATACGCAACACTTCAGTATGCTTCCATTTTCAGGAGTTCAATTGAAAAATAAAAGAATGTGTGGGTGGATGTACACATCTAGCATATGGTGTGCTGTAAATCGCACACATTCCATGCGAAAAAAACAGGGAAGCTGAAACTGCCCAAAAAAAAAAAAAAAAACAAGGAAGCCGATAACTTTCAGAAGCATTTCATCAGGATTAAGCCGGGCGGAGTTGCTAGAGAAGCAATTACCTTTATTTCCTTGCTTCTGGAATTAGAGAATGAAATGTGTAGTCTAGCATAAGTTCATGTTTCCCATTTGTTGGATAATTTGGCATCATCACTTGTTCAGTAACCTATCGGTTGTTCAAACCTGTTCTTCAGCAGCATAAGTGCGGTCTCAACAAGTGAGTGAATGGTCGTGCTGTGCCTGCTTAGTCCAATGATGCCAGAGAAAATATTGAAGCTCTCTAGCTCTGATGTCGTATCCAAGACTCCTTCAAGCTCCTCCTCCATGCCCAGATCCCTGAATATCTGCACATTCGTTGAGTTCTCTCTCATCATCCAGATTGCCAGCTCGATAGCAAACCTTCTCATTCTCGGCACCTTTATATGTGGATTCTGGTAGCATCTCAGGATCTCGACCAAAGCGCAAGCTAATTCAGCTTCTCTAAAACCCGTCCTCTCAAAGAGGGCGGTCGATTCTTCCGCTGTCATGAACTTGAAAGCATGTGCTGCTAACCCAACCATCACCTCTTGTAGTTTGCCTTCTGATGATAAGATTGCCTTGAGAACCTGAGTTGAGGAAATATGGTTAGGTGGGAACAATTAATATCATTCTCTCTAGGACAACTTAAACCTGTACGTAGCTGCCATTTCCGGTTATTGAGATGCCGGCTCAGATTCATTAATAATGCACTTACTGTTGGTGCCGCTGCTGTTACTCCCTTTAGCTGGTTGAAGGACTCTGGCCCACTGTAAGTGCACAGATTCCTCAAAATTCTTCCAGCATTGACACGAAGAGGCGGAATCTCCAATGCTTCTAGGAGCCTCTCCACTACATTCAACTTCAAGATTCGATGACAGTTACTCTTGCTTGCGAAAGCCAGCATTGCCAGGGCTTCTCCGGCCACGTTCCTCACATCCATTTGATCTTCCAGTACTCCTTGTTGGAAGAAAATCTTTAACAGTTCTTTCAGAACTCCACCAGTCCCTCCTATTCGCTCCGACACATCATCGTCCTGTGCCAAACTGTTAAGGATCTCAATCCCTAGTTTCTGCAGTTCAGGTCGTTCCTCTCCGTATCGTAGAATATCTCTTATGTTGCTTATGGTGAAGACTCTCTCCGAGATCTCTCTCCGGAGAATTTTCCCTGTGGTACCCGTTGTGCTTGCCAGCATCTTCATAACCTGTAGGGATCTTTTAATAGTCAAAACCTGCGATGTGGTGACTGTTGAGTCCTTCAATATTCTTTCATCAGCATGAGTGAAATCTATGATTTTGGAAAGAAGGCCCCGTGTGTTTCCAATTTTTCCGCAGTTATCATGATCACGGGCTAGTTTCTTCAGAATGAGTAACCCCAAATTATTGAAAGTCCAGTATCCATAGTCCTCATGGTCAAAGATGATTTTCTTTTCGCCAATTGCGTCAGCTGTAGAACTGGGGCTTCTGTTTGCCTGTAGAAGCGATGATATCGTTTCCATTGCCCCAGGTATTCCAGCGACCCGAAGGGAGTTTTGCTTTTTCCCGGCTAACTTGGAAACTATTTCTGCAGCTGCTCGCCTGATTTCTTCCTCTTGTGGCTGTTTCCAGTTTAACATCTCCACCAGTCTCTCTATAACTGGCAGAGTTGTTCCTATCTTCTGAAGCGTGTCATCTGAAAACTGTTCTGTCGTAGAAAACCGGTGAAGAATTCTGGCTCCTATGAGCTGCTCATCCGGCAAGTTTGAACATAAGAGATCCATTGCAAAAGTGACCAAATCCATTCCCAGGCCATCAAATATGCTCCCATTAAGACATCTCGAATAGGAGTCATAGAAAAATCTCCGAGTCGAGATCATACCTGAAGCCCCCAGATTGCATTCCTTGTTCACCCCTTCGAGAAGCTTACAGATGACAATGTTCCACTCCCAGTAGACTTTCTCTGTCAGGAAGACCAGAGCTTCTGCCAAAGCCAACGCATAAAAGAGAATCAGAGCAGCTTTCCTGTTTCTCTTGTCCGTGTCTCCTTTAGCTACCTCACCAAAATTGTGCTTGATGAGCTTCATCAATGAGAGCACAACGCAGGCTATTGCAGATAAGAGCTGGAGCCAATAGAGAATCTTGCTGATGTTCCTCGAAAGGAAAATCCACCCTCCATAAGGTAGAATAGAAACTTCCGAAGAAGTCCAAATCCGGGTGTGCTTCCTTTTCAATTTCTGTTCTCGAATGTTTTTTGCACCTGTAGTTTCGGATATTTCCCTGCTGTGTTGACTTTGCTTCCCCGTAGCAGAGCTTACGGGACTCAACATATTCTTCATGGATTCAACTAGGGCTCTGGAGCTCGATCTGAGCGCTCGGAAGCTGCTAATTCCGGCATCAGCTATTGACCAAGTGGACTGGTGTTGCCATTCCAGCTCATGACTCCTGCTGAATATTCGAGCTCCTTCAATTAATAAAATGATGGTGATGAACCAGAAGTCGGTTTTGTCTAAGGTGATGGCAAAGCCCCCCAGGAGTACCACTGTTGCCCAGATGAAACCAAGGGCTCCAAGGCCAGTGGCCGCTTTTTCGAGAACTGCAACACGGAGAGCAAACAGAGTGAGCTTTTTCTCCGGGGCCGGAACAGCCAGTGATGCAGGGGAAACAGAGTTGCCGCTTCTTCCGTCTCTCCTATAAGCACTAGTTTGCGGCTCAAAGATTGTGGTGGGTGGAATGATGATTTCATTTTCCTTTTGAATCTGAGGAATATCCAGATGAATGCTGCTTTGACCTTCAGCGCTGTTCTTGACCTTCATTTCGCAGTCTGGATAAGCTCAAGAGCAGATGCTTCTTTGGACATCAAATCAGCTAGCGATTCGATGGAACCTGAATTCGATTTCTAAAATTTCTGTTTACGAATTTCCTGGATTGGGATGAGAAAGAGAATCTATGCCTGTATAAAAGGTGGGGAGAATAAGTGGATCTGGCAGAGGAAAAGGTAAGGGTAAAGCAGCTTCTATCGCCAACTTTCCTGGAAGTTCTCTGCTCTTTGACAAAATACTTATCGTCTGCTCATTTACTTGTACAATTCCATTGAGGAGCTTTCTTGATTGCCCGATGAAGATCTTGTACTCCCTTTCTGCATATCGAAGTGACGCGTTGCTGCTTGGTTACTACTTTGCTTTGGCTTGTCTTGAAGAAACCTTGTCTGAAAGAGAGGATAAGCTGAGACAATTTTGACAAAGTCAGAGGAATATGTGCCTAAGGTTCTGATATTGCAATCAATTGACCTGGCTCTCAGTTCTATACTGCCATGCACAGCTCATTGGGAGGCATTAACTTCAACATCAATGAAAGGAAGATTCCTGATGAAGTTGAACCTTTAAAGTCTCCTTTTTCTTCTGGTCTCTTTGTGCAGGAGAGCCATTGGCCAAAGGTATGATCAGTCGGTCCAGTTTGGAACTCTTCCACATTACTTGTAGGCGACTGGGTCGTATCTCCTTATTAAAGCAGTTGGTTGAGGAACCAACCATTTTAAAATACCTGACAATTCTTGTACCCCATAATTTCGTAATGTTGTGTCGTATCCGCATGATCATGCAAGGAGTTATACTATAATCCCTTACATGATGCCACATTGAGAAGTAACAATGAAAAATGGCACAGAATCGAATTCCCAATATCCACGATCCAAAAACTATGTTCATATTTATACACAATTCACAACTATTCTTCCTAAATTTACTCCTATATTTTAGGTAAATATAAACAAAAGATTGATATGACAACCCATCAGATAAAGATGCAATCGTGGCATATTATCACTATCACAATCATATCATCCCAAGAATCGTGGCATATTATCAAGATCACAATCAAATCACGCTAAGACTCCCCTCAAGTTGGCATGTGTAGGTTATGAACACCCAACTTGGAAAGTAGTTGCATGTACTGATCTCGGCCTAATGGTTTGGTAAACATGTCAGCTAGTTGTGACTCTGTACCAATCTTCAATGGAGCAATGAGGCCGGCTTGTTTGTTTTCACGAATGAGATGGCAATATATTTCAATGTGTTTTGTGCGCTCGTGAAAAACTGGATTGGCAGCGATGTGGAGGGCGGCCTGGTTATCACAGTGTAAAGAAATCGGGACTTGGAGACGCATGCCAATGTCCCGTAAGAGGTATGATAACCCAGTAATTTCGCATGTAGTTCTTGCCATTGCACGATATTCTACTTCCACGTAAGAGCGTGAGACCGTGCTTTGTTTCTCGGTTTTCCAAGAAATGGGGCTATCACCCAATAAAATACAATACCCAGTTGTTGAACGACGAGTCATGGGACAACTAGCCCAATCCGAGTCACAATAAGCTGTGAGTTAAAGTCCATTTTTAGCCGGGTAAAAGAGCCATTGGCCTATAGTAGCCTTAAGATATCATAGAAGACGGTATGCTGCATCCAAATGTGGTTGGCATGGTGCATGCATGAATTGACTCGAGAATATTGACACTATAAGCAATGTCTAGCCTAGTAACAGTCAAACAAATAAATCGACCAATCATGCGCCGATAGAGAGATGGATCCTCCAATAGAGTGCTAGTATCAATGCTTAATTTTATATTCTGTTCCATGGAAGTATTAGCTGGTCGGGCTCCACTAAAACCACAATCTTCTAGAATATCCAAGATATATTTTCACCGGCATAAATAAAGACCGAGTGGGATCAAGCCACCTCAATGCCCAAAAAATATTTTAGAGGCCCGAGGTCCTTAATGTGGGATTGATTGTGCAACATAGTCTTCACCGAGTCAATCGGAGAAGCATTAGTGCCAATAATCATTAGATCATCAACATATAGTACCACAAACACAGAGTCACTCCCATTGTGTAAGACAAAGAGAGAATGATCGGCCCGAGAATGCGTGAAACCGAAGTCGCATAAGGCAGTAGAAAACTTAGAATACCATTGGCGGGACGCTTGTTTCAAGCCATATAGAGATTTGTGAAGTTGGCACACAAGATTCTCCCCCTTACGTCGTAAACCAAATGGAGGTTCCGTATGGACTTCTTCATCCAAATCGCCATGTGAGAAGGCGTTGTTAACGTCCATTTGTTCAAGAGACCATCCCTTAGCCGTAGCAACGGCTAAGAGTACGCGAATCGTAACCAATTTAGCAACAGGTGCAAAAGTATCATGATAGTCTTCCCCTTCGACCTGGGTGTAGCCTTTGGCGACTAGACGAGCCTTACATCGTTCAATACTACCATCGATTTTCGTTTAAGTTTATAGACCCACTTGGAGCCTATGGCCTTCTTATCCGGTGGAAGTTGTATGAGAGACCATGTATGATTCCGAGAAAGAGCTTTGATCTTAGCCTACATGGCATCTCGCCATTCCCGATGCCGCATTGCCTTAGTGAAAGTGGATGGCTTGGTGGTAGTAGATAAAGAAGTAAGAAAATGCCAAATGTGGTTGTTAAAAAATGAGTATATTGAAGAAAATCAAACATGGGAGAAGAAATACCTGGACCATTATCTTCGGTGGAACTTGGCGTTTGAGTAAGCGAACAACGGTTGTGACGTCCGGGAAATTCGAATTTTGTAATTTGCCCGAATTCAATAAAAGGAAGAAAATTGAATTTTAGTTGGTGCAAATTTCGGATCGCAAGGACAAAAGTAACGAATTTTGGACGATTCCCGAAATGTCATTCGATTTTGATTGGGTCTCGAAATCGTGGTCGCCGCGACTTAGAATTTTTAATCCTCGCTCCTAGACCTATTCCGGATCGAGCTTAATCCGTGAAAATCCAAAGTTTATTCTCGATCGGTTGAGCCAAAAATCCGAACAGTCCCGATTTATCAAAAGAACGTTTCGCCCTTGGATATTATGCATATGAGACAAAGAAAATTAATTTGGATGAGACCCGTGGGCCCCACCTCAGTCAAATCAGCCCCCCACCATCAAACCAGTCAAAGTCTTCTCTCTCTCCTCCCTCTCTCTCTCTCTCCCACTTGCTCCCTCTCTCTATTTTACACCCACACGATGCCCCCCTCCTCCTCCTTCCTCCGTCCATTTTTGCTCGACAACCACCACCCTCCGCCTCTAGCCATCTCCGCTCGCCACCGCGCCTCCATCTCGACGGTCACGCGCCTCCACAGAGCCGCCGGACAGCCGCCCGAAGTCCCCTCGGCGTGCATGCTCTGTTTCGGGTCCAGTGGCCGTTATAAGCCGCTTCGCCGCCCCGCACCACCTACGACCACTACCGACCTCCTCTCCGTCCGCCCTCCGACCCCCCGGACGCCGTCCCACAACCGCGCGCCTCCCCGAAAGCCGTGAACAGCCCCTGCAACAGCACCCCGGCACAGCTTCCCCTATTTCGCGTCGTGCCATTGTTCCGCCGCCCTCCGCCGCGATTGAGCCACACCCACCTCCCGCCGATCACCCCCAATCGTCGTCCTCCACCTCTAGTTGTCTCACGAAGCTTCGGTAGCTCCTGTAGCCTGTAAAGGCCGTGAACCACCCCGGACCAAGCCTCCCCTATTCTACCGCGTGCCCTGTTTTGGCGCCCGGTTCTATTCCAGCTTTGAACCGCCGCCTCCGGCCTTCCGCCGGCGCCGTCGCCGCCACCTACAGCTTCTTCCCGAGACACCACCCAACCTTGGCCGAACTTCCCCCAGCCCGTGGGCCACCCGAAAACCTCGAAGCCGCCCCAAAACAGCCCCTAAAACCCAATCCCCTGTTTCCGCCGCCACTGTTCATCGCCGGTCGTAATCGTTCCGGCCAGCTCCGGCCACCGGCCGCCACCCCCGAGCCTCGTGCCGTTGTCCCGAGGTGTCGCCAAGTCTTCGGGCCATCTTTGTTCAAGTTGGAAGCCCGGAGCTTAAGTTGGATCGCGAGTCGCCAATAATCGCCGCCGGCCGGGCCGAGTTCGTGTCGCCGTCGCTCGAGTTGAGACCGCCCGAGCTAGTTAAATTGTGAGTTAGCCCCTAACTCTTGGTTAGGACGCTAATTACGTTCGGATTAGATTAATTAGTTAATTAGGGTGTTTAGGTAGTTTAATTATAGTCGGATTAGCTCGGGACTTGGTTTAGCTAGGTTGTTCTGTGGCTAATTGTGAGTATAATTGATTGATTGCATTGGTTGATCGCGAGCGAGCAATAGGTTAGAGACGAGTGCATGATTGACTATCAATGGAAATTGAAATTAGAATTAATGATCGATCGGCTGCAATTAACTAATTGATTTATGAATTGTTGGCTATGAATGCTAGATTGATTGTTGATTGCCGTGGGAGTCCGATTAGAGGATAATCGCCCCAAATTGATTGGTTTGTCGGTCGATATAATTACGCATTCATGTGACCACGTATGAGATCAAATTGCATGATTTTGCACGAAAACGACCTTGGGCCAAGTATTTGAACATGCGAGTATGAGCATTCGACCTAATTCCAAGAAATGAACCGGGCTGGTTGTCGAAGTGCTTGAGTGGTCACTTAATGGGATAATTCCGACAATCATTATCTTCGATTGGTCGGTCCTAGCATTCATTGTCTTCTAATTCTTTGGATGCGCGTCGCCCATTGTCTTCGGCCGTACGTTTGCCGGTCGTAGCTTGTGAATGGCCGAAGCCTTTTAAGGATACCTGTTAGTTCCGTGCCTAGTCGACAATCATTGTCTTACGGTTGGTCGAGTAGAGTCACATGGACTATCGAAGCCGTCGCCGGAAGTAAGGGACGATGCCCTGGTCTCCGCCAGAGAGCACCAAATCGACTAGTGTCTTTGGACCTACGGGTCGTTGTTAATAATAAATGGACTACGTGAGGTATCCCGTGCATGCAAGTGCTTTGTGATGCTTTGCCAATGAATTCAATTGGTTTAATTGGTTGACTATTGAGTCAAGTCTCGCATCGCATTATGTGTGGCCTAGAGGGTAAGCTTGCATGTGATTGAAATATCGCTCTATGCTGATGTGATTTATTGTTAGGATGTCTCGAACGAAGCAACGTTCTAACCGGGCTTAGGCGTTGACTCACCGAGATTAATTTCTCACCCCATCGTTTAACCATTTCGGATCCCAAGTGATGGAGCCCGTGATGTTAGGGCATGGTGGTCGAGTAGGATTTTTGGGAGTAGTTGAAGGTTTAACCTTACCCGACCATATATCATTTTGAGGTCCTAGTGAGCCGCCCCAAAGAATGTGGTTATATAGGTTTACCGTAGCTCAGTAGGGTTAAAATTCATCTACTTTGATTTATGAAATGGAATTATCTTTTGTCTAATGGTTGAGTTGATTTTCCTACCGTACTATCCCCGCCGATCTTGTTGTTTGGGAGTGTTGCACGTTCCGCATGCGCCATATTGTCGTAGGTCGATAGCCTACTTGGGACGCTATCATTCATGACCTAAGGCGAGATTGTTAGGGATGTCGCAGCCGGGGATCGGGGCGTGACAACAAGTAGTCCCGGGAGGTAATGAGGAGGTTGACGTATCCGTTAAGGTCCGATGGATTGTTCGAGCAACGGAGGTACGGATGTTTGTGGTGATGTGGGCATTGGGGGTTGTGGTGGTGTCGGGTTTATAGATGAGGGTTGGGTTATTTCATCTCATTGTGTGACAGTAATGGTAGTATAGGCGACCCCGACAAGGTAGGTTTGGGGAGCATCGAGTAAGTAAATATTGTTTTGTGAAACACAACATCTTGACTTACATAAATTTTTTTGTTGAGCAGATAAAAAATGCGATACCCTTTTTGACCATTAGGATATCCAATGAAAACTCCCGGAGTAGCACGGGCATCAAATTTATTTTGAATGGATGTATGGCGCCCAAAACATAAACAACCGAAGACTCGAAGATGAGTGAGATTCGGTAACGGACCATGCAAAACTTCATATGGGGTTTTTCCTTTCGGACGACGAAGTGGAAATTCTATTTATGATATAGGCGGCGAGAGAGGACACATTCGCCCCAAAACTCAATGGAAATGTTGGATTGGAAGCATAAGGCACATGCAATATTTGGAATATGTCGAGGCTTACGCTTCGCCACCCCATTTTGTTGAGGGGTGGACACGCAACTTGATTGATGAACAACACCCATAGAGTCTAGAAAAGAAATGGTAAGTTGATTGAAAAATTCTTTTCCATTGTCAAAGAAGATGCAACGAATTTGTTTACCGAACTCGGGTTTTTACCATGGAGAGGAAATTAACGATAAAATGATTTACGTCGGCTTTAGAAGACATTAAATAAAGCCATGTGCTACGAGAAAAATCATCAACCATAGTCAAAAAAAAACGTGCCCCTGATTAAAGAGGTGGTCCGGAATGGGCCCCAAACATGTAGATGAATCAAATCAAAACATGAAGTAGTAGAAATTTTACTAGAAGAAAATGGCACGCGAGATTGTTTCGCCGGTGGGCACAAGGTGCAAGGAAATGTATTAGAAAAAGAAATCTTATTGTCTAAAGCTTGCAGATGATGAAGAGATAATGAACCCGGACGTCCCAACCGCCAATGCCGGAGGTCAAAAAGTGCGCCTAGTGCAATGGTGGATGTCAAAGAAGTAGATTGGGTATGGAAAGATAGTACAATCCACAATGCCGCTTACCCGTCGCTAAAGTCCTCGTCGAGATTGGGTCCTGAAACAGGCAAGTATCGGAGGTAAATTTAATATTGAGAGAAGTATTAGTAGTAAGTTTACTAATTGAAATAAGGTTAAACTGAAATTAGGGAATAAATAAAACGTGATCAAGAGTCATATTTGGTGGTAGAGGAATCCCCCCAATTCGTTCAACGGGAACCATAGTCCCATCAAGAAGGGACACATGATTGGAAGTTGCATTTTCATAGAATTCAAAAAATAAGGTTGCATCACAAGAGATATGATTCGTCGCTCACCAAAGGGTGAGAAGAAGGTACGGTATTACCGGCCGGAAGTAAATGAAGGAGTTGTTCTAATTGTGCAGCAATAAGGGTCGGTGGGGAAGATGTAACGCCCGGGGTTCGACTTGCACGATATTGTCCACTTTGGGCTTTGCAACCCGCACGGTTTTGTTTCTTTAGGCACTCAGCCTGAGAAAAAGGCCTCATGCAAGTGAATAATCCCCCAACCCCTTATAAATTGGCCCAAGACTCTCTCTCCAGGCAATGTGGGACAAGGAGCCGTGCACATCCCCTCCATGGGATGTTACATACTCCCCCCTCATTACATACTCCCCCCTCGGCGGCACGGCGTCCCCGCTGTGCCCTCAACAGCACCGCCGAGCGCCCACTGTGGCCCCACAAGCTGTTGAGAGTCGGCTCGATACCATTTGAAACGCCCGGGGTTTGACTTGCACGATATTGTCCGCTTTGGGCTTTGCAACCCGCACGGTTTTGTTTCTCCGGGCACTCGGCCTAGAAAAAGGCCTCATGCAAGGGAATAATCCTCCAACCCCTTATAAATTGGCTCAAGACTCTCTCTCTAGGCAATGTGGGACAAGGAGCCATGCACATCCCTCCATGGGATGTTACGGAAGAGTAATCAACGGTGGCATTGCGGCAACAATCGGAGAACCAGCAAGGCGTGAACGTTGTTGGCGGCCGAATCATTAGTAGGGCGCTTGTTACGGTCATTCCACCATTCCGGATATCCGTGCTTTTTAAAACACTTACTTTCAATATGTCCATCCTTTCCACAATGAGTACAATGCAAAATGGGATTGGAGGAACTCGTAGATGGATAAGTACGAGCATTATTAACAAGAAGCGAGGCCATGGCAAAGAGGATCGTGAATAACAATGCGATTGTCCTAAACAACGCTATTGTAGTTCCTCTTGTAAGAGTAAGGCATATGCTTTTTGATGGTAGGGAGTGGATCCATAAGGTAGTTCCTCTTGTAAGAGTAAGGCATATGCTTTTTGATGGTAGGGAGTGGATCCATAAGGAGAATCGACTACGAACCGCTGCATAAGATTCATTAAGGCCTTGGAGGAAATCTAATAATGAATCTGTTTCAAGAAATTGTAGTAGGTTCGAAGTTGCACCACAACTAGAAGTCGGCAAGTTTCGGCACGAGGACAGTTCATCTTGATAGGATTTAATCACCGTGTAATAGGCAGCTATTGAAGTCGTACCTTGTTGATGTGTAGATAAAGCCCTACGGATCTCGAAAATCCGAGGAGCGTTACGAGGAGAGAAACACTCGCGAAGATCATTCCGGACATTATTTGTAGAGTCATGCCAAAGAATGCTATGTTCGATCATTGGTATGGTAGAATGAATCAACCAAGATCTCACCATACTATTGCAACGTACCCATAATAGATAATCCGAAGAGGTTGAAGCAGGACACAATAAAAACCCATCAACAAAACACATTTTATTTTTCACCTCGAAGGCCGTGAGCATGGCACTATGCCATGTTGGATAATTGTCTCCATCTAAAGGAGGAGAGACTGGAGGAGCATTTGGATGGTCACTCGAGTGAAGATAATATGGAGAAGTTACATCGATCGTGCGAGAGACAGCGGAAGTATTTTGATCGGCCATGAAGAAAAAACTACACCGGATCGATATTTGCTCCGATACCATGAGAAGTAACAATGAAAAATGGTACAGAATCGAATTCCCAATATCTACGATACAAAAATATATACATATTTATACACAATTCACAACTATTCTTCCTAAATTTACTCCTGTATTTTAGGTAAGTATAAACAAAAGATTGATATAACAACTCATCAGATAAAGATGCAATCGTGGCATATTATCACGATCACAATCAGATCATCCCAAGAATCGTGGCATACCATCATGATCATGATCACGATCACAATCAAATCACGCTAAGACACATTTTTTGGATTCCCACAGCAACTTGCTTGCTCCTTGACGATTATTTCCATCTCATGCCATGTGCGGTTGTGGCATTTCCTGTGATTTTATCGAATGTCTCCGTCTCGGGCTGGAGGACAGCAAATGGTCCCCTGCTTTATGTTCAAGGTCCAGTCAGGTGGCTATTGCATTATAATTCTTATCACTCATTTAATCGAGAAAATTCCAAAATCTATGAAAGAATTTTTACGTGTGACCTCAGTACCATGAAGGAAAAAACATAATTATGGCTCCGAATCTTACCTAAAAGGTGGCGGCTCTTGACTGTGTTTTCTTTTGCTTCTTGTGGTATGTCAAACACAGAACTTTCCTGTCCCATTACTTTGATTTTTCCTCTTTTCGGAGTGTTCCTTAACATATAGCAAGTTCCAAGCGTTGAACTTAGGATTAGTGCAAGATGCGACTTTTCTTTGCCAACTCATTGTTCTGCTAACATGACTAACCTTGGCGTATAATTTTCT
This sequence comes from Rhodamnia rubescens, assembly GCA_021437795.1. Lineage (NCBI taxonomy): Eukaryota > Viridiplantae > Streptophyta > Magnoliopsida > Myrtales > Myrtaceae > Rhodamnia > Rhodamnia rubescens. The sequence continues at coordinate 2,859,997 of JAILYA010000023.1, forward strand.
GAATCTAGTTTTAAAAATCTTCTAAATGTTCAGTTCCTAAGCAAACGGACTACAAGACAAGCAAAACTGAATTTGCACCCACCTCAAAAATCCAAAGTTTGTAAAAGCTTTCGAGTAGGGATACTGAATGAAGAGGCCTTGAGGGTCATAAATCATAATAGTGAGTTGAGCGTGAATTCATTCTACCCAAGAATTACCAAAGAGAATACAAGTGTCGATTGGGAGAGATGCATTTTCGTCCAATCCTTACAGCAGAACTCGAGTTGAGATGCAGAAACAGAAAACAAAATCCCCACAAGCTTTCTCGATTTTCCTGGCAATCACAGAATGTGGAAAGTAAACAGCATCGACTTGCCAGAGAGTAGGGGTTCAACGGATGCCGGAGACTTCCCTCACTTGACAGACTTTGCAAACCACTCTAGCATATCCCAATGCGCCTCCTCGGCACACTTCACTGCTTCTTCATCAGCGACATCATACCTGAAATACAAATTCTTCACTCATGCATCAACCCGTGAAACAGTCTTATATTCATATGAAACCTCTACTACCATGGGGCAAAGCAAACTCTCTGCGTAGCTCGCATAGATCAAACTTTCCGAATTGGAAAGTAAATAGAAGTGCATGAACTCAAGAACCATAAGGTTCTACGTCAAATGCTAAAATCGAAGAATAAATCAGAAACATCACACCTGAAATTGTTCTCCGTAGAAATTCTGATTTGCCATCGTGAATTGGATACCATTGATATAATGAAAATGAATAAAAAAAATTCTGGAAAATAGATATGGCCAACGCAACGCATCCGTCATAACATGCAAACATAGACGGGGGCTCAGGAAAGGTGGATTATCTCAATCTCACCTTGAATTTGGCAGCTAGAATCTCTTCAAACTACTTCCGGAGCTCCGGTGGTGTCATATGGTCTATATCAGCTCCTCATATGACTATTGGAGCCTTAACTCCTGCAAAATCGCATATAACTCTAAGGTGCAAAACTCACGAAGATGATAAATTATAGTGATGCCTTGTTATAATAGGTTTGTCTAATCTTGCAATAGCTGTTGTGGAAATGCGTAGTGTCTTGTGGGTAAACGGTTTTTCTTCACAGAGGTTATTAAGAGCAGAGAAAACTGTCATATCTTTATAATCAAACGAAATGTATGTTCCAACTTTCCAAGCCATCAGGTTTCTTCGTGATGCAAGCTATATGTAATATATTCATGTGCATAACAGAGAAAATGTGGAAAGGTAGGTTCCTACAGCTACTTTCAACTTTTCAAGTGATTCTTGGCTTTGAAAATATGCAAACCAAGAGCCTAATTTAATAACAAAGATAAAGTTGACCAGACCCTTGATGTCATCCACAGAAACGAACGTCCGATATATGTAATAACACTTCAGCTTTGACAACCCTTGTCTTTGCCAGCTCAACCACAACCTTGACTGAAGAAATGAAGATCCACCATATTATAAGCTTGGAAAGCATGTCCTTTAAGACATGAAGAGAGATCTTTTAAAGAATCATTCAGAACAAGGCTGCTCACCTCCCCAACGAAAGCCAGCAGTCCCAATCGCAGATGCATGTTTACCTTTTACAGCTTCAACTTTGCGCTTTGCATCTTCATATCCCTTATCCTGCCAAGAAAATTCTTTTGGCATCACCAATGACGATTACTAATGGATGCATAATTATGAGTCGCAGCTTAAACGACTAATGAATAATGGAAAACACAGAGCATCCTGAGATAGGCAATTCCGGATCAACTGAAGAATAATACTAGTGCAGTTTCTAAGGAAAAAAGAGCAAGTGTCTATGAATTAAAGATCGAGAAACCACAGTTTCATGATTTTTATCCATTCTGTGACAGGCCTTTCAGCATTTTCAGGTACACACGGATCCCCACCGAAAAAATCAGGCACAACCACATAAAATCCATCAGCTGAGACCTTGTCGGCAAGCTTCCTATCCATGAGAACAAACAGCTAATAATTAGGTCACGACAGAAGTAATCAAAAGATGAGCAAACCCAACACATACTCACAACATGCACACTCTTTGGTAACTTGCAGTGCTTACGAACCTGTATGGCACGTGTATGTTCTCTACAGAAGAAATAAGAAACCATTTAAAGAGGATTTGAACAAAAATTTTAGGCCTTAGATTATGAGTTTTAGATAATTTATTCATCTTCCGAGATCTTGACCAGAGCTGGTAACTCTCGAACATTAAAATTATGCCCACAAGGATTCACAGTGTACTATGAAGAGATGGTGGAGAATAAGGTATCTGGTAATTAACTAAAGAGACGGCCAAACCTGAAGTTAAATCATTTTGAGTTAAGATTTTGAAGAGATCAATCACCACTTGTGGGAATTCTTAGGCATTACGTACAGTACGCTTCCATCAATATGGAAGATTAAAAGGTCCCGGACTAATAGCAGTTCAATAATATTAATGAAAAGACATAGAATGGCATGACGAGGGCCTGCTATTTTGGTAGAGATCTCCATGCACATGCGCTCGAGACTCTTAAGCCGAGAGAGAAGAATCTCACCCAATTGGACATTCTGAATACCAGAGCTTTTCTGATATTCCTATCCAAAATACTCTAGAACATCTCAAGATCTATCTCAAGAGAGCGCCCAGAGTCCCAGACCACGAGGATTTTCGTCATAAGAGAACAACCTGACTGCAATAGTGGATAAGCTGCCAACAAAGTGGTTCCTCTGAATTCTCTAGTTTTCAAGGGAAATAAACACATCATCACCTTATGTAGACCTCAGCAATCTTCTGTTAATATTAAAGCATAAAGCTAGAGGAACGTCATAACACCGTGCACCGCGAAGCATTTGAAAAAGCACTACGAAGGCAAAATTTAAAAAAAAATGATAGAAAGGAAAGGAGGAAAGTCTTATTCATAGACACACACAGAGATGGTCTGGGAAGAATATAAACAATTCAGTTAGCAAGTACCAAGAAAGGATTAAAGAGGAATCGTCTATACCTCAAGTTTGGAGCTTCATATCCTGCACAATGAACCCAACCAGCCAAATTATGACTAGCTCTCAGAGGAGGGAAAACACATCAACTGGTAGAATGAAACCACACAAATAGGTTTTCCTTCTTTAGGCTCCTATTCAGTAACCTCCAATTGCTAAATCACATGCCATGATAAATCAACTCTCAACAAACTTCCAAGAAACAGCCTGCTCGGTAAACATAGCCACTCGCTTCAAAAGCAAGAATTGGATAGTTTAATCAGATTCCAACAACAACAATGGGAAAAAAAAAATCGGAACTTCAAGGTTGACCAAGAGATTACGACAAAGACACAACAAAATCGCTGACCCACATTGCAGATTGAACCAGAAGCACCGACTATGAACCCAAATTACAAACTTCATCACTAAAAGGGAGTAGAAGGTAAGTACAATCGAGTCCTTCCGTTAACTCCGTCCAATTCTGTTAATGAAGAATACGTGTAGCAATTTTTATTTCTTTTTCTCTCCTACACAACACCGACGTAGCTGAAACCAGAAAGATAAATTCAAAACGACATCATTTTAATCTAAATTTAATTTTTAATATACATATTAATTAAAATAAACAAAAAAAAAGAAGCAAAACCAGCGAGAGCCCTTGCTGCCCCTCGTCGCCACCGCCCCCCACCCTCTCCGGAAGGAGGGGGCGAGGGCCGCCGAGGTCATTGGGCCTTGGCCAATGGCCGACGACCTTGGCCCACGACAGTGAGGGTTCTTGTTTGCAAGGTCATTGCCTAGCCTTTGCCGCCGTCGGCCAAGGTCGTCGACCACTAGGTGAGGCTTGGGCAACCCTTGCCGGGGCAATGGTGGGAGGCAACGCGGCAGCGAAGTCCTTAGCATCTTTTTCCTTTTAAAAAAATAGTTTATATTTTAATTTAATTTAACTAATATTTATATAAAAAATCATATTTGAACCAAAACAATGTCGTTTTGGACTTATCTTTTTGTTTCGACCACGTCGCCACGTAGGCATGAGAAAGTAACGAAAAATGCCAAAACCAAATTGGACGAAATTAATAGAAGGACTCGATTGCATCAATTTGAAATGTTTTAGGACTTGATTGCACTTTATAAAAATTTTAGAACTCAATTGCACTTGGTGACGAGTTTTGAAACTTCTAGTAAACATATCCCTAAATTTAAAGAGGTGAAAACACTTTCCGAAAATAGTGATCTCTAATTTTTCATTATTTTTTGTTTTATTCTATATTTTTTTAAATTTTAGGTTTTCTATATTAAATTATATATTTTATAGCTATTTTATTTTTAATATTTTTTTGTTAGAATATTTTTTATTTTATTTTTATTTATTATTTTGTATTTCTTTGCTTTTCTTCTTCCTTCGCCGGCCGCGGCCTGCAATGATCGAGGAGCTCAAGCTCCTCCATGGCCACCTTCGGCTGGTCACAGTGGAGGAAGAAAGAAAAATTTTAAAAATAAAAATAAAATGTCGAATTTTTTTTCAACATAAGATAAAGTCATGAGATTGAAATTATTTTACAAATGGGGTTAAAACATGAGAAAACGTTCTCATTCATATATCATCAAATATAGGAAAACTAATCATTTTTTTCTGGAAAATGATTTCGTCGGAAAAGCATTTTCCTTTCACGGAGTTCTCTCCCAAACAAACATACCCGCAAATATAGAAGTAATAAATTTTAATCGAAGCATGCATCCATTCATGAAAAGCGCTACTTGGTTCAAAGCTAAATTTGTTTGATGAGTAAAACTATATGATGACTGTTTGATTTTGATTTTCAAAAATCTTGATGTATTATCGAATTGATTTGGGTTTTTTCTTTTCTTTTCCAAAGTCGAGTCAAATAAAGCGTCAAAGCTAATAATGCAACTTCAAGAGATGAATAGATTAATTTAAAAACTTGACTGATTTTCGCGGAATAACTTAAGGTAAAACTTGATAGCTGCAAGAACAATTCGATACTCTTATATGTAAATGGTTCTGTCGAATAGATATTGACGGAATTTTTGCAAGAGCCAACAATAAATGATCCACTAATCAATCGGAGATTACAGTTCACGTTCCCCTAGTTTATACCAAGAATGCAAATTGTTTTAAGAAAGATAATTTTAGAGGTAAAAGCGCATGCACAAAGCTTTCGGCGCCCAAGAAAGCTCCCACTTCAGCAATATGAACTCGTTGCAAGTCTCTCAAATCTCTCGCCTGAATCCTCTTGAGGCTTCGGAAGTAAAGAACCGCAACTGGCCAAACTAAAAAACCCAATCCCGCTAAACACGAAGGTGGCCCGCAACTGAAGATTTCCCACACAATTGAAGAAAATATTCAATCGTCAATGATTTTGTCTACTGCAATAGGAATGTGACACCCGTTTTTTTTTAAAGTAGATTTGACCCGTGGGCCCCCTTTCCCCTCAGCTGCCATCACCCACCCACTCACCATCATCCCTCTCTCTCTCTCTCCCTCCTTTCTTCTTCTTCCTCCTTCTTTCTTCTTCTTCTTCCTTCTGGTTTTCCTCTGTTGTTGTGCGACGCTCCCATCGAAGCTGCTGCTTCCTCCATTCGGCGACCACCCCAGCTCCACCTCGCTCCACCTTCGCTGCCAGCTTGTCGGCCCGTCGCCAGTCAACCGCCGTCGCGCTTCGCCACCCCAAAGCCGCGACCCCCAGCTTGTTGCCATAACCCTTCGCCCGCGCACCAGCACCTCCTCCCCGCCACCGCTACTGCCAGTTTGCCGACCACCCACCTCTAGTCGTCGTTGGCTTTGCGGGTTACGAACCCCGCGATCTCCAGCTCGTGAGCCTCGCTGGACCGACCAACCGAGATCCGATCGGAACCGTGAGGTAAATCGGAGCCGTGACCCTCAACCCGGCCTCCTCCGTTTGTGTCGCTTGAGCCACCCACCGAGCCACCGGGAAGTCGAGCTGCCGCCGTCGCCACGAGCTCGTCGTCGATTTCGGCCGTGAACAGTGCCTCGCCGGCCGTGAACAGTAACCGACGTGAACAGTGCCGCCGGCCGGCCGTGAACAGTAACTCCGGCGGTGAACAACGATTTTCGGCCCGGTCTCGAAGTTCGTGCCAAACTCGACATCAACCGTCGTTTTTGGTGAGTTGACCCCTAAACCCCGATTAGGGCGCTAATTGCGAAAATGGCCTGGTGCCAAACTGCATATTTTAAGCATTGAAAATGGCGCAGTGCCGAGTCTTTGATCACGTCTGCATGAGCATCCGGCTAAATGTAAAGATAAGAATTTGAGTGATTGTTGTCGGATGCGCTTGAGTGACCACTTAATGGTTGTTCCGACATGATCGTGCGTGTCGATCGGAATCACACGACTTGTCGGATGCACGTCAATCTGTGTCGTCGGGTTGATCGGATGCCGGTCGCACTGTGATGGGACCAAAGCTCTCCTTTTGGAATGCTCGTATGTCGTGCCGTGTCGATCGAATTACACTTGGCATAGTAGTCGCCGTCGCCGAAGTAATGGGACGATGCCCTGGTCCCGCTGAGGAAAGAGCACCAACTGTCTAGTGTCTTAGGCACCAACTGTCTAGTGTGCTGGGCGCTTATGGCCGTATATGATAATAAATGAACCTCGTGTGGTGTTACGTGCATGCAAATTGTTGTGATGCCTTGCCGGTTGTTTGTTTGCCGTTGTGGTACATTGATTTGGGGGTCAAACATTGCATTATGCATGGTGAAAGACTAGTAAGTTTGCATGTGATTGCAATATCTCGCTCTTGGTGATGGGATTGATTGTTAGGATGTTCGAGCGAATCAACGCCCTGGCAAGGCAAAGGCGTTGACTCTCCGAGATTTATTTCTCACCCCGTTGTTTAACCATTTCGGTCCGAAGTGATGAAGCCCGTGAATGTTAGGGCATGGGTGTTATAGCGAGATTTTTGGAAGTAGATGATGACTTAACCTTACCCGACCGTATATCTTTTTTGAGGTCTTAGTAAGTTCGCCCGAAGAATGAATTTGTATAGGTTATTTGTAGCTTGGTAGGGTTAAAACTCCTCTACTTTGACTTTATAAATGAAGTTGTCTTTTGTACGATGATTGAGTTGAATTTTTCCTACTTTGCTATCCCATATTATTTGTCGTTTAGGAGAGTTGCACGTTCCGCATGCGCCGTAAGCGAATAGGTCGATAAGCCTACCCAGGGACGCTATCATTCGTGACACTGAGGCGAGATTGGTAGGGATGTCGCGGGCCGGGGATCGGGCGTGACAAGGAAGTCTTTACTTCTTGGCTTCCCATGCACCAAAAGAACAGCGGCGATGATACCGACAATGACATTACTAATTAGTGTGGGATCTGCTCCAACTCGAGACATATATTTTCGAACCAAAAGGAATGATAATAACTTCGGAAATTTGAAGCAAGAGCACAGATAAAGACCGGAGGGAGAACTTTCTCATTGAAATGCAATTGCTTTTGCTGATTTGGTAATAGAACTTTGAAGCTCACTCTGCTTTTGCAATTGGGAAACACTGCTGCATTTGTTTGTCCTAAAGACTTTCTGCGCTTGAAGACAAGTGCAAGCTGCTAGAATTTATTAAGGCTACGACTAATGTTTGCTTCAAGACGGACGAAGCCAACACTTATTTTATTTCGGTGACAGAATCTGCTTCGACGCCCACATGATCCTCTTCTTTTGTCTTGCCCCCCTGCCTTCTTGTCTTTTGTGCTTCGTGGAGGTTTTGTCACCAAAATCTATTTCATCATCATCTTTCGCGAATCACAGCGGCTGAGCTCGCTTGCCTTCGAGACGCTCGATCCTCGCTCGTCTCAGCTCCGAAACTCCCTGATGTTGTCAGGAAAGTAAGGTTCTTGCGAATTCAATCTCGAAAACGTCTCGGTTCTCGTAGTTTATGAGCTTAGTTTCTTTGCCTTTTGTTTTATGGAGTGAATTGTTCAACCGCAAGTTCCCATGTTTCTTTTCTGGGTTCTTATGTCATCCACTTTAGGGGGTTTTCGAGAAGCGAATAACTCAGATGATTTTTGGATCCATTGAGAGAATTTCCTTCCATAGTCACAGGGTAAGCTATATGTTCTTTCTTTTCTTTTTATGAACTTCAGTTCCATGATGAATTGCCTTTTGAGATTCTTGTTCTGGGGTAATCATTTGAAAAATATGTGATGATTGCCTTGGATTATGTCGTCCTCAAGTCTTAGATTTGCTGCTAAGTAGAACAAGATTTGGAAGGAAACATCTGATCTTCTAGAAGAGAAGTAGGGAGCTCAGAATCACGGCACATGCAACTCTTGGACGCTTGAATGTTCAGCAGTAAAATGGAAAAAGTAAAAGAACATGTGGGTTCATGTACACATTGGCATAGTTGCGAAACAAATAAAGAATCTGATAACTTTCAGAAGAATTTCATCAGAAAGCCGGGCGGAGTTGCTAGAGAAGCAATTGCCTTTATTTCCTTACTTCTGGGATCATAGAACGAAATGTGTAGTCTAGCATACTTTCATGTTTCCATTTGTTGGATAATTTAGCATCATCACTTGGCCGGTAACCTATTGGTCGATCAAACACTGTTCTTCAGCAGCATAAGTGCGGTCTCAACAAGCGAGTGAATGGATGAGCTGTGCCTGCTTAGTCCAATGGTGCCAGAGAAAATATTGAAGCTTTCTAGCTCTGATGTCGTATCCAAGACACCTTCAAGCTCCTCCTCCAGGCCCAGATCCCTGAATATCTGCACATTTGTTGAGTTCTCTCTCATCATCCAGACTGCCAGCTCGATAGCAAACCTTCTCATTCTTGGCACCTTTATATGTGGGTTCCGGTGGCTCCTCAGGATCTCGACCAAAGTGCAAGCTAATTTGGCTTCTCTAACCCCCACCCTCTTGAAGATGGTGGTTGATTCTTCTGATGTCATGAACTTGAAAGTATTTGCTGCTAGCCCAACCATCACCTCTCGAAATTTGCCTTCTTCTGACAGGATTGCATTGAGAACCTGCGTATAGGAACGATGGTAAGGTAGGAACAATTAATTTCATTCTTTCTAGGACATCTTAAACTAGTACAAAAATGCCCTTTCTGGTTATTGAGATGGCGGCTCAGGTTCAGTTTTAGCAAAAGAATGCACTTACTATTGGTGCCGCTGCTGTTACTCCCTTTAGCTGGTTGAAGGACTCTGGTCCAGTGTAAGTGCACAGATTCCTCAAAATTCTTCCAGCATTAACATGAATAAGCGGAACCTCCAATGCTGCAACAAGCCTCTCCACTACATTTAACTTCAAGATTCGATGACAGTTGCTCTTGCTTTGAAAGCCAGCATTGCCAGGGCTTCTCCAGCCACGATCCTCACATCCCTTTGATCTTCCGGCACTCCCTGTTGGAAGAAAATCTTTAACAGTTCTTTCAGAACTCCTCCGGTCTCTCCTATTCGCTCTGATACATCTACTTCTTGTGCCAAACTGGTAAGGATCTCAATCCCTAGTTTCTGCAATTCCGGTCGTTTCTCTCCATATCGTAGAATATCTCTTATGTTGCTTATAGTGAAGACTATCTCAGAGATCTCTCTCCGGAGAATTTTCCCGGTGGTACCCGTCGTGCTTGCCAGCCTCTTCATTAGCTGTAAGGACCTTCTAACATTCAAATGCTGCGATGTGGTGACACTTGAGTCCTTCAACATTCTTTCATCAGCATGAGTGAAATCTACGATTTTAGGTAGAAGGCCCCTCGTGTTTCCAATTTTTCCACAGTTATCATGATCATGGGCTAGTTTCTTCAGAATGAGAAGTCCCAAATGATTGAAAGTCCAGTATCCATAGTCTTCATGGTCAAAGATGATTTTCTTTTTGCCAATTTCGTCTGCTGCTGAACTGGGGCTTCTGTTTGTCTGGAGAAGAGATGATATCGATTCCACAGCCCCAGGTATTCCAGCAACCCGAAGGGAGTTTTGCTTTTTCCCGGCTAATTTGAAACTATTTCTGCAGCTGATAGCCTGATTTCTTCCTCTTGTGGGTCTTTCCAGTTTAAGATCTCCACCAGTCTCTCTATAACAGGCAGAGTTGTTCCGATCTTCTGAAGCGTGTCGTTTGAAAACCGTTTGTTCGTAGAAAACCGTTGAAGAATCCTGGCTCCCATGAGCTGCTCATCCGGCAAGTTTGAAGATAAGAGATCCGTCGCAAAAGTCACCATATCCATTCCCAGGCCATCAAAAATGCTTCCACTAATACATTTTGAATAGGAGTCATAGAAAAATCTCCGAGTTGAGATCATACCTGAGGCCCCCAGATTGCATTCGTCGTTCACCCCTTCAAGAAGCTTACAGATTACAACCTTCCACTCCCAGTAAAGTTTCTCTGTCAGGACGACCAGAGCTTCTGCCAAAGCCAAGGCATAAAAAGATAATCAGAGCAGCTTTCCTGTTTCTCTTGTCCGTGTCTTCTTTGGCCACCTCACCATAATCGTGCTCGATGAGCTTCATCAGTGAGAGCACGATGCAGGCCATAGCAGATAAGAGCTGAAGCCAATATAGAATCTTGCTGATATTTCTTGAAAGGAAAACCCATCCCCCATAAGGTACAATAGGAACTTCCGAAGAAATCCAAATCCGGGTCGTCTTCCTTTGCAGTTTCTGCTCTCTGACATTTGGCGCATCAGTGGTTTTGGAAATTTCCCTGCTGCTTTGACTTTGCTTCCTTGTACCACAGCTTACAGGACTCAACATATCCTTTACGGACACAACTAGAGCTGTAGAACCCGATCTGAGCTTTCGGAAGCTGCTGATTCCGGCATCAGCTATCGACCATGTGGACTGGTGTTGCCATACCAGCTCATGACTCCTGCTGAATATTCGAGCTCCTTCAATTAATAAAATGAAGGTGATGAACCAGAAGTCGGTGTTCTCTAGGGTGATGGCAAAGCCCCCTAGGAGCACAACCGTTGCCCAGATGAAACCAAGGGTTCCCAGGCCAGTGGCTGCTTTTTCGAGAACCGCAAGGCGGAGAGCAAACAGAGTCAGCTTCTTCTCCGGGGCCAAAACAGCCGGCAGTGTGGGGCGAACGGAGTTCCTGCTGCTTCCATCTCTCCTGCCAGCACTAGTCTGCGGCTCAAAGATTGTGGCGGGTGAATTGAAGACTTCATGTTTCTTCTGAAGCTGAGGAATATCCAGATGAATGCTTCTTTGACCTTCAACAGATTTCTTGATCGTCATTTCGCAGTCTGGAGCGGCTCAAGAGCAGAAAGCTTCTTCGCAAATCAAATCAACTGAGGAAAACTTCTATCCAGCTGTTCGATGGAACCTGAATTCAATTCGCAAAATTTCTGTGTACGGATTTCCTGGGTTGGGATGAGAAAGAGCAGCTATGCCTCTATAAAGGGAAGCAGCAGATTCTATTGCCAACTTTCTTGAAAGTTCTCTTCCTCTTGGACAGAATTCCCTCATATTATAACGAATGGACCTGGCTCTGAGTTCTACAGCGCCACGTTACTCGTCACCAGCTGGGGTCTTGCCTCCTTGGTCAAGCGGTTAGTTCCGTTAAAATCTACCAATATGTTTCGTATCCGCATGATCATGCAAGGAAGAAATAATATTATAATCTCTTACTGCACGTTTTCGGATTTCCACGGCGAGTTTCTTGCTCCTCGGTGATGTGTTTCCATCTCATGTAAAGCGCAGTTTGGCATTTAGTTCGTAGCTTGCTGGAGTTACCTTATTGGACGTCTTCGTCTCGAGCTAGAGGACACAGAAATGGTCTCCTGCTTTGTGGCAAAGGTCCAGTCAGGCGGCTGTTGGGTGACGAGAAGTTATTAGATTACCATTTCTTCCAAAACCCGCAAAAGAAAGACATTTATGTGTGTCCTCATTAGAAGAAAAAGTGCCAATTTTTATTGGCCCTTTTGTCCCTTAGAATTCACCTAATGTCATGGCACCCGCGGCGGCGGCGGCGGCCAGCCGCACGTGTGCGCATAATACTATGCGTAGGAAAACAATGTATGAGTATGTATAGTAGGCGCGTGGTGCAAGCAGGGACAATTCAGAAGTTCTAACAGTGAGAAAAGAGGGGCAAAAAAAATGCGAGTGGTCATCTGAAAAATGCATGCTAAAGAATGAAAGAAGTGAAGGGTAATATAAGAAATCTAAAAACCAGATAATGAAAAATGGAGAAAAAAAGAACATGAGAAATGTTGCGACTTTCGTACACTTCCTTCACGCATAGGCCCGATTTGGGAAGATTTGAATTCAAGATCTCTTAATTGAAAATCATGTAAAAATTTTACTCGATCAATATGGACTATTCTAAAATCTTAAACTGTTAGGATGAGAGAAAGCTACCGCGAGAAGTTGCTGAAAAGAAATGATGCGAAGGATGGTGAATCCCTCTGCTCTTCCTCCTCTTCTTCGACCACCATCTGGTAATCTCACTCTCTATCATCCTGTCTTTGCATCGGCTCTTCTTCTTCTTCTTCCTCCTCGCAATGTCGATTCCTCTCCCTCCCGTCACTTTCGCACTTCACCCTCCACTTCTCGATTGAGCGATTCCATGAATCGCTCACAAGCTTTGGACTATGTGATGAACCCATGCAAAAATGGCAGAGTGGGAAAAGCCGACGATGTTTTGCATTATTTCAAGATCATGATTCGGCTGAACCCTTTGCCTTCGGCTCCCTGTTTCGTCCAACTCTTGGGAGCTGCGGCGAGGATGAAGCATTATGCTACCGCCATCCATGTGATCGAGCGAATGGATTCCATGGGCATGTCTCGCCACGTTTCCGTTCTCAATATTCTGATAAATTGCCTCTGCCGCTTGAGAAGGTCTGATCTTGGATTTTCCGTTTTGGCCAAAATGTTCAAGCTTGGGCTTGAACCTAATGTGGTGACCTTGAACAATTTGCTCAACGGGCTCTGTGAAGATGGTAAAACCGCACAAGCCTCGACCTTGGTAGAAGAAGTGTGGGGCGAAGGGTTTATGGCCAATGTATATGTCACGCTCCGACTCTCGAGCTCGCGACATCCCTACCAAACTCACCACAGGTCATGAAGGATAGCGTCCCGGGTATGCTATCGACCTACGAACCGACGGCGCATGCGGAACGTGCAATACTCCCAAACATGCAAGATCGACGGGGATAGTACAGGTAGAACACCACAACAGTCATTTCACAAAATGCAATTTGATCCATACAATCAAAGTAGATGAATCTTAACCCTACCGAGCTACGAGAAAACATAATTAACCCCATTCTTCGGGGCGGCTCACTAGGACCTCAAAAACATACACGGTCGGGTAAAGTTAATCCATCATCTACTCCCAAAAATCTGCTCTAACACCCAAGCCCTAACATCCCGGGGTTCATCACTTAGGACCCGAAATGGTTAAACGACGGGGTGAGAAATAAATCTCGGTGAGTCAACGCCTAAGCCCGACTAGGGCGTTGATTCGCTCGAACGTCCTAACGAGACAACCATAATATCACGAGAGCGAGATAATTCAACCACATGCAAGCTTACCGGTCTTTAGCCGGGCATAATGCGATGCGAGACGACTCAACAATCAAATCAATCAAACCAATTCATTGGCAAAGCATCACGCGGCGCTTGCATGCACGGGACACCATACGTAGTCCATTTATTAACCGGTGACTCACGCGGCCGGCGTGACATCGACTCACACGACCGGTGTGGTCCCACACTACGGCTGGCGGTGTCATCCCCGCGAGACCAGGCATCGTCCCATATCCTCTCGGCGACGGCGGCCCGAAAGCTATGTATCCAGCGCGGCGCGGCATAGCAAACAGGCATTCCAATAAGGAGCGTCGGTCCATCACAAGCTGCGACCGGCATCCGACAATCCCTTAAATCCGTGCGGCCCGGCACGGGCATGGATTGTCGTGCATCCGACAAGTCGTGCGGTTTCGTGCAATTGGCACGGTACGGACTTAGTACGAACTTGTCGGGAATTCCGTCACCATTCCGTCATATGACCACTCAACTCCTTCGGCAATCAATCAATTTTTATCTTTATGTACCGCCGAATGCTCACACAATCGTGCCCAAATACTCGGCCCTCGGCCGTTTTCATGTTAAAATATGCACTTGAGTTTCATGCGTGGTCACATGAATGCGCAATTATATCAACCGACAAACCAATCAATTTGGGGCGATTAACCTCTAATCGGACCCCCACTACAATCAACAGGCAATCGGCATTCGCAATCAACATTTCATGAATCAATCGTTCAATTGCAGCCAATCAATTATTAATTCGAATTTCGATTTTCAATTGATAGCCGATTCTTGCACTCGTCTCGACCTATCGCTCACTCGCGATCAATCACCACAATCAATCAATTCAATCAATTAGCCACAAACAACCTAGCTAATTGACTAACTTAACTAATTACGGTCATTTAGCCTAAACCACGTTTCTATCTAGCCCGACCGTAATTAATCTACCTAAACACCCTAATTAGCTAAATAAATCTAATTCCGAATGCAATTAGCGTCCTAGCCCGGGAGTTAGGGGCTAACTCACAATTTTAATTAGCTCGGGCGGTCTCAACTCGAGCGACGGCGACACGAACTCGGCCCGGCCCGGCGGCGACGATCGGCTACTCACGGCCCAATTCCTCGGCCACGGGCCAAAATTCTCGGCCATGAGCTCGGCACACTCGGCACACGGGCACACTTTCTCGGACACGCCCGGCACATGGCCCACGATCTCGGCCAACTTGGCCCACGGAGCCGGCACACGGGCCGGCCGCACGGGCTCACGACCTAGGACACGGCCGGGCCACTCGGCACAAAGTCCCGGCCACGCCTAGTCTCGACCGACACACGGCCCACGAAGTTGGCCCGGGAAACAGAGCACTTGGCGGGAGACAGGGCAACGACAAGACAGGAAAATAGTCGACCAAGGCTAGGGGAAAATCTCGTCCGTGGCGAAGGCTGGTGGCGGATGGAGGTTGGATGGTGGTCGATGGTCGGTGGCCGGAGGAACAGAGGCGTCGGGGCGTGGCGGGCTCGAGGTGGCCTCGTCAAAGAGACGAGACACGGGGCGTCGGGACAGCAAGTAGACGGAGCTAGGGCGTCGGGGGGTGGTGCGTAGGCGAGGCGGAGGTTGAACCGTGGCGGCGGTGGTGCGGCGAGGGGGTGACGCGACTAGAAGTGGACGGAGGCAAGGCGAAGGAGGGCGGAGATGGTGGGGGCGTGGCTCGAGCTTCGCGGCGGCGAGAGGAGGAGGTCGCGAGTGCTCGTGTCCCACGAGACCGGCAACGACGGCCCAGTGGGGGCCGGCGGCGAGCTTGAAGCAACGTTGGCGTGAGGTGGAGGCGTGGTGGTGGGCGGCCGGCGATGCAACGGCCGGGTCCGTGGGCGGGCGTCGCACGGCGGTAGAAGACCACCGAAAGAAGAAGAAAAATGAAAGAAGAAGAGAGGAAGAAGGAGAGGAGAAAGGGAGAGCATGTGGGGGAGGGGGACGGTGAGGGGAGAGAGAGAGAGAGAGATAGAGAGAGAGAGTTGATGGTGGGTGGTGATGGGACACCGGTTGTCCCATCACCCATTAAGATTTTCGTCATATATGCTTGAATACTAAAGGAAATTTGAATGTCGGGTAATATATGACTGGTTGGACATTTGGCTCAATCGATCGGGAATAAAATTTGAATTTTTATGGGTTAGGCTCGGTCCGAAATAGGTCTAGGCACGAGGATTAAAAATCCTAAATCGCCCACGAGATTTCGAGACTTAATCGAAATCGAACAATATTTCGTAAATCGTCCAAAATTTGTCACTTTTGTCCTTACGATCCAAAATTTTATACCAACGGAAATTCAATAATAATCCATCTTATTGAATTCGGTCTCAACACCGAGGGCCTAATTTCCGGGTGTCACAACTCTCCCCACCTTAGGAAATTTCGTCCTCGAAATTACAAAGACTGATTTCAACTCCTAAAAAGAGAAGGATAGCTACTCCTCATAACTTCCTCGTTCTCTCGGGTAGTTCCTTCGGTTCCGTGGTGTTGCCAAACCATCTTGACCAACCGAATTATTTTGTTTCGAAGCACTTGCTCTTTTCTATCCAAGATCATAACCGGACGTTCCATGTATGACGCTCTTTCATCCAACTCAATCTCTTCAAAGATCAAAATATGAGTGGGGTCCGGCTCATACTTCCTTAGCATTGACACGTGGAACATATTATGCACGTGAGCAAGTCTCGGCGGTAACGCAAGACGATATACCAAGTTTCTAATCCAAATGTCGAATGTTTGACCGGGGCCTCAATTAACCACAAAATCTTCCATCCACGTGTATCAATTGACTCTCCTTGACTATCAATGGACGGAACTTATCATTGTCTCCCTTCTTGTGCTACGGATGCCACTTACAACTAACACTAATGGCAATTTGAGCATTCTATTTAAACAGACCGGGTCGGCTAATGATTGGTCTCTCCACCATCACTTCAAGATTTGGAATTATCAAACTTGTCAACTCTTGAAACATCTAGGGACTCATCGATCTCGGATGTCCAATCAAGCCGAGAGTCGGACCATCCATCCCGCTGAAACAGCTCGGCTCACAAACAAGCGACGAGTCAAGGGCCACTTTGATCATCTCGATTTAGGGTTGGAATCACCCGTTCCTAGACCGATGGTACAATCAAACACTATCGAGATCACCTCTCATGACCAACTCAAGGTTGATGCGGGATTGGTTCGTCTCGACCCGTATTCTTCCAACAACACGTCACATGACCCGGGGTGATCGGCCCTTGGCTAGTGCGCGATTGGTACGGGGTTCTAGTACAAATCGTCCCTCTTTGGATCCATGGCCAGCTTATTTGCCAATCAACGCCAGCTCGTAAATCACACCATGGATCGATCCCCGGTCGACTCTAGGGCGATCCTATAGTCGATTTACAGCCAGAAAAAGATCAACCCAAATCGATCCACGCCTGATTTAAGGTCATCACACAGTCGAACCTCAATCAAGGACGCAACCGACTAGCACATTAAGCCATGATCCATGTCGAAGGCGACTTCTAATCTCTCGGTGGCCTCCTCAACTTAGCCGTCATTCGTAAATAGTCCGAGTTCTAAGCAAAACTCGATGGTCCTTATCTCACTCAACTTTGTGGTCTCATCAAGCTTTCGATGCGCCACTCTAATCACTTGCCTTCTCCATTCACTACATCTCGCAATCTCAACCTTTTATCGGATTGGCACCAATCCTAGCGACTTACTGAGCCAATGGCGAGACCCTTTTTATATCATCAACTCATAGATTGCTCTTATGAACTCTTCCCGTTCGTTTCTACAATTTCTCATTCCTTATACCTGCCGAGGCTCCATCAATTAAGGCCATTTGGTAAGGCAGTTTGCAACATCTCGTAAAGTACAAAAATATTTCCTGAACGTCATCTTCGGCGACAATAGGGAATCAATCGCTAGTTGCGGACTTAGATTGCCGCTATTTAAGCTTGACGGCGATTTTCCATCAAAAAGAGTTCCATTATCTCGGCCTTCGCAGTGCTAACTAGGGATAAAATAGGCGAACATAATCCCCATCGAAGTCGGTGCCAAGAGCTCCACGAGATCAAGGGATTTATCTTCACAGTGTGATCATCGTGTACATAAACTAACAGTGCTTGTAGAGTGTATTTATGTGTGGTGGCGGCCTATTAGTAAACACGATGTTCCCATCCATAATCCCGCAATGGACAGGTTTGGTCAAGCCTCAAAGAGGTATGCCCCTTTGAAATCCTCTCTAAGTGGATACATGGCTGAACCCTCTTTGTATGCCGGACATAACTCCTTATCGGCCATGTCTTGCATATAATTCCTGTTATAAACGCCGACCTTCTCCTCAAATGTCATTTCTTTGCGCCATCTCAATGAGAACGCCTACTTCATTGACCTTCTTAAGGGCGTCACCAGTGATCACACTACGGGAGGAAAGTCCTAAGTCCTTTTTGATAAATAACATCCTCGTTTTCTCGGGCCATGCTTTGGTAACAGTGAAATTGAAGGCTCTTTACCAATCCCATAGTGTATGACGATATCTCGAGATATCTCTACACTACTTGCCTCATCAATCGGGGCCATCGACCAAAATTTATAATTTAAACTTATTGAGGTTCCGCACAATTTCGGACTCATGCTCTATAAGTATCGGTTACTCCAATTTCATATCCACAATTCCTTCAAGTGGGATACTCATTGACTTTCATGATTCAAGTTGAATCATTGCTTTCCGAAGCTTGATCTATAACACCCAAAATTTCGGTCATAGTATCCTGCTATTCCTTGTCCATAATAGACCGTTCATCTCAAATGTTTACGCCAATTCAAATTGAAGCCTTGAACTCCCTGTTTCTCGCGAGCTTTCTTGCGCATCTTAACAAGTATCACTACTCGGAAGCATTAACGAAAGTCCATAACTAAAACCATCAAAACACAACACCAGTTCAAGCTTAGTTAATCCACAAAAGTACCAGTCACCTTATTACAACCCATATTCATAAGTCGAGTTTAACAAAAAGTCCTTATCTCGACTAGTCATGGCTAACATATAGCCTGGATATTCTACCATGAACGTCATCCTATCCTCATGCTTATGGTCGGTTTCGAAAACTCGTGGTACGTTTCCTTCGATTGTCCTTCTGCGGCGGCGGTATTTGAACTTCCCTTTGCCTCTGCGGGCAATCCTTCACTTGGTGACCTAGTTGACCACATCCAAAACATGCTCCTCTAAAAGGGCAAGGGGTTGTTTTATGCTTTCCCTTACGAGTCGGCATTTAATCATAGGGTTCTTTGCCGACTTATTCAAAGCATTCCTTCGGTTGAGTGGAATAGAGTGCTCTTTCCCTCTCACTTGGTCTTTTCCCAACCCGATGGCTATTCCTAGCAAGAAGGTGCCAATTGCGATCCGAGATGCGATTGTCTTTTCGGTTATGTTCCTTTCTATCAACTGGGCCCTTTCGTACGGCTCATCATAACTCTTAAGGTTCAGCGGCATCAATTGATCTTTAATCTCGGGTTTCAATCCATCTCGAAATCTCCTTGCTCTATTCATAGGGTTTCCAACCATTCTTGGTGCACACTCGACAACTCAGCGAACTTCACCTCATATCGATCCACGGTCATCCGATTCCGTCGAAGCCGTAGGAATTCGATCATCTTACGTTCTCGTACACAATCCAAAACGTACTTACCATAAAAGGCTTCTACAAAGGCATCCCACATCGGGACCATGCCTTCGGGGAAGACTCAATCCTTTGAAGCTTCCCACCATATACTTGTGTTCCCTTGCAACCCGGTATCCGGCCAGAGTGACCTTGTCTTCATCGGTGCACCTTAGCGGGGCAAACACCTTTTCTAACTCCTCGATCCACGAGGTGGCGGCTTCTGGGTCTCCACTTCCAAAGAACTTGGGAGGCTTCAATTTCGGGAATTTCTCCCCTAATTTGTAAGCTTGATGTCCCTCATTCCCGTTTCCGGCCAACGGGTTCTCTTGCGACGCTTCGCCGCAGACATCTTGATTCCTCATTTGATGTCCCATCGACCTCCTAAAGCTCCCAGGCGCTTGCAGAGTCCCATCTATCCTTGCGTCTTCTCTAGGAGGTCCAGCGGCACGTGGTGCTCTTTCTTCTTCCAAGATCTCATCGATCCGCCAAACAGTTACCTCGGGGTGCTCGCGCAACGCATCTCGCTCATCTTGCGGGTAAATTACGGAGTTCCGCCCACCCCATAGCAAACGCGATGAGAAGACAGCCCCAATCACTAGAACACATATAACAATCACAAGCATAACGCTCACAGTCCTACTAACTATCCTCATTTCCCAACGCACCTTATCACTCCCGGGCCAATGACCGGATGGATCAGCCGACCTTGCTCGATACCACCTTGGGCGGGGATGTCACGCCCGACTCTCGAGCTCGCGACATCCCTACCAAACTCGCCACGGGTCATGAAGGATAGCGTCCCGGGTATGCTATCGACCTACGAACCGACGGCGCATGCGGAAGGTGCAATACTCCCAAACATGCAAGATCGACGGGGATAGTACGGTAGAACACCACAACAGTCATTTCACAAAATGCAATTTGATCCATACAATCAAAGTAGATGAATCTTAACCCTACCGAGCTACGGAAAACATAATTAACCCCATTCTTCGGGCGGCTCACTAGGACCTCAAAAACATACACGGTCGGGTAAGGTTAATCCATCATCTACTCCCAAAAATCTGCTCTAACACCCAAGCCCTAACATCCCCGGGGTTCATCACTTGGGACCTGAAATGGTTAAACGACGGGGTGAGAAATAAATCTCGGTGAGTCAACGCCTAAGCCCGGCTAGGGCGTTGATTCGCTCAGACGTCCTAACGGACAACCATAATATCACAGAGCGGATAATTCAACCACATGCAAGCTTACCGGTCTTTAGCCAGGCATAATGCGATGCGAGACGACTCAACAGTCAAATCAATCAAACCAATTCATTGGCAAAGCATCACAGCGCTTGCATGCACAGGACACCATACGTAGTCCATTTATTAACCGGTGACTCACGCGGCGGCGTGACATCGACTCACACGACCCGGTGTGGTCCCACACTACGGTGGCAGTGTCATCGCGGGACCAGGCATCGTCCCATATCCTCTCGGCGACGGCGATCGAAAGCTATGTATCCATCGCGGCGGCGCGCGGCATAGCAAACAGGCATTCCAATAAGGAGCGTCGGTCCATCACAAGCTGCGACCGGCATCCGACAATCCTTTAAATCCGTGCGGCGGCACGGGCATGGATTGTCGTGCATCCGACAAGTCGTGCGGTTTCGTGCAATTGGCACGGTACGGACTTAGTACGAACTTGTCGGGAATTCCGTCACCATTCCGTCATATGACCACTCAACTCCTTCGGCAATCAATCAATTTTTATCTTTATGTACGGCCGAATGCTCACACAATCGTGCCCAAATACTCGGCCCTCGGCCGTTTTCATGTTAAAATATGCGGTTGAGTTTCATGCGTGGTCACATGAATGCGCAATTATATCAACCGACAAACCAATCAATTTGGGGCGATTAACCTCTAATCGGACCCCCACTACAATCAACAGGCAATCGGCATTCGCGATCAACATTTCATGAATCAATCGTTCAATTGCAGCCAATCAATTATTAATTCGAATTTCGATTTTCAATTGATAGCCGATTCTTGCACTCGTCTCGACCTATCGCTCACTCGCGATCAATCACCACAATCAATCAATTCAATTAATTAGCCACAAACAACCTAGCTAATTGACTAACTTAACTAATTACGGTCATTTAGCCTAAACCACGTTTCTATCTAGCCCGACCGTAATTAATCTACCTAAACACCCTAATTAGCTAAATAAATCTAATTCCGAACGCAATTAGCGTCCTAGCCGGGAGTTAGGGGCTAACTCACAATTTTAATTAGCTCGGGCAGTCTCAACTCGAGCGACGGCGACACGAACTCGGCCCGGCCTGGCGGCGACGATCGGCGACTCACGGCCCAATTCCTCGGCCACGGGCCAAAATTCTCGGCCATGAGCTCGGCACACTCGGCACACGGGCCCGGCCACACGGGCACACTTTCTCGGACACGTCCTGGCACATGGCCCACGATCTCGGCCAACTTGGCCCACGGAGCCGGCACACGGGCCCGGCCGCACGGGCTCACGACCTAGGACACGGCCGGGCCACTCGGCACAAAGTCCCGGCCACAGCCTAGTCTCGACCGACACACGGCCCACGAAGTTGGCCCGGGAAACAGAGCACTTGGCAGGAGACAGGGCAACGACAAGACAGGAAAATAGTCGACCAAGGCTAGGGGAAAATCTCGTCCGTGGCGAAGCTGGTGGCGGATGGAGGTTGGATGGTGGTCGATGGTCGGTGGCCGGAGGAACAGAGGCGTCGGGGCTGTGGCGGGCTCGAGGTGGCCTCGTCAAAGACGACAGACGGGGGCGTCGGGACAGCAAGTAGACGGAGCTAGGGCGTCGGGGGGTGGTCTGTGGGCGAGGCGGAGGTTGAACCGTGGCGGCAGTGGTGCGGCGACGGGGGTGACGCGACTAGAAGTGGACGGAGGCAAGCTGAAGGAGGGCAGAGATGGTGGGGGCTGTGGCTCGAGCTTCGCGGCGGCGAGAGGAGGAGGTCGCAGGTGCTCGTGTCCCACGAGACCGGCAACGACGACTGGGGGGGACTGGCGGCGAGCTTGAAGCGACGTTGGCGTGAGGTGGAGCTGTGGTGGTGGCTGGCCGGCGATGCAACGGCTTCGGGTCTGTGGGCAGGCGTCGCACAGCAGTAGAAGACCAGCCGAAAGAAGAAGAAAAATGAAAGAAGAAGAGAGGAAGAAGGAGAGGAGAAAGGGAGAGCATGTGGGGGAGGGGGACGGCTGAGGGGAGAGAGAGAGAGAGAGAGAGAGAGAGAGAGTTGACTGGTGGGTGGTGATGGGACACCAGTTGTCCCATCACCCATTAAGATTTTCGTCATATATCTTGAATACTGAAGGAAATTTGAATGTCAGGTAATATATGATTGGTTGGACATTTGGCTCAATCGATCGGGAATAAAATTTGAATTTTTATGGGTTAGGCTCGGTCCGAAATAAGTCTAGGCGCGAGGATTAAAAATCCTAAATCGCGACCACCGAGATTTCGAGACTTAATCGAAATCGAACGATATTTCGAAATCGTCCAAAATTTGTCACTTTTGTCCTTACGATCCAAAATTTTATACGAACGGAAATTCAATAATAATCCATCTTATTGAATTCGGTCTCAACACCGAGGGCCTAATTTCCGGGCGTCACAGTATACACGTACTGCATCATCACAAAGGGATTGTGCAGATCCGGTGATACTTCGAAAGCTGTCCGGTTTATAAGAATTTGGAAGAAAGGGGTTCCGAGCCAAATGTGGTCACATCACATACAACACGATCATTGATAGTTATTGCAAGGAAGGACTGGTGGCAGAGGCATTTGGCTTCTTTGACCGTATGATTCACCGGGGAATTCAGCCAGATATCTTCACTTACGCTACCTTGGTGTATGGCTTCTCCTGCATAGGCGAATGGAAACAAGCAAAGGCCATGAGAGAGAAAATGATTGATGATGGAATCCACCCAGATGTTTTCACTTATAACTCCTTCATCCTTGGTCTATGCCGTTGTGGCCCGTGGGAAGAGGCTCGAGTCCTGTTGAATGAGATGTTGCGGGGAGGAACAAAGCCAGATAATCGAACCTTCAGTATTGTCTTGGATGCACTCTGCAAACAGGGCATGACTGATGAGGCAAGGGGCATATTTGATTCGCTGATCGAGATGGATATTGAGCTGAATGTAGTTACTTATAGCTCATTGATCAATGGGTACTGCCTTCAAAATCAAATGGATGATGCTGCAACTATACTTTGTTTGATGACTGCAAGGAAATGCAATCCTAATGTCGTGACCTGTAGCACATTGATTAATGGATATTTTGGGGTTAAAAGAGTCGACGAGGCAATGAGTCTCCTTCGGGAAATGTTGGAGAAGGGATTAGTCCCTAACGTTGCCACCTATCATTGTCTCATGGATGGTTTTATCCTTGCTAGAAACCCCAGGGTTGCACATCAGCTGTTTTACAAAATGCTGGCTTGCAGTCATATAAATCGACGAACTTATGCCATCGTGTTAGATGGCCTTTGCAAATATCAGCAAATCGACAAGGCAATGGCATTGTTTCAACAAATGGAAGATGGCATGGGCAATGTTGATACCATCCACTGCACCATCCTTATTAATGGCTTGTGTGAGGCGGGGGGAACTTGGACCTGCAAGGAACCTCTTCAATTCATTGGATGCCAAAGGGTTGCGACCTAATATCGTGACATTCGTTGCCATGATAAAAGGACTGTGTAAAGCTGGCAAAATACGTAAAGCTTGCGAGCTACTTCATAATATGAACGAGAAGGGATGCTCTCCTAGTGATTTAGTGTATACCATTATTATCCGAGCACTGCTTGAAGATGGTCAGAAAGCGAGGGCAATGCTTATCCTAGGAGAGATGATTGAGAAAGGCTTCTCCCCAAATGCTGCATCCACAGCTAAAATGTTGAGTGCTTCAGCTAACAATACATCAGAATCCCGAAATTCTGCATAAACTTTTGTGTGTGCATGTAGGAAGTAGCCAACTTTTTATCTCGCTGAACGAAGATTTGACTTGCATCATCAAATGCCAATTACTTCGGTATATTTTCAAATTAGTTTGTTACAAGGAAGAAAACATGGCAGTGTAGAAAATAAAGTGCAATGGATGACCTTCTGCTATGTCAGCCATACGAAGGTATCCCCTCCTTTACCGAGTCTTCGTGAAAAAGTCTGTGACATGAAAATGAAAGATTGAGGAAACTAGGTTGGTTGAAATTTAAGGGGCTGCTACAGAATAGTTCCTTAATGTTAGCCTAGAGATTATGTTCTATCTTCAAAACTATAGTCAAACCGAGAGATTAATGTCGTACAACCTAGTCATGATCATCACTGGATATGAGGAGATGTGATTTTATTGGACTCGTTATCTGGAATTACAAGTACCCGTTTAGTTTCTTCCTTTCCTGTTCCTTTTTCTCTTTTCAACTTTGCTTTCTTCGGATGATAAAGTACCATTGAAGTTTTTGGCTCGAGGTCAGGCGTTCATGTGATTTTGTGTTGTCTTTTGAAATCTACAAATTGTGCAGCTCGAAATGTGGCGTTGAAGGTTATGACTTGATTTGATTCTGCATAATTCTAAGACTCAAGTTAGGTAATAATGTGATTGCTGAGAGAAAAAAGGCGGCGGCTAGCCCTAATAACCATGCTGCGCATCAGCATACATCCACGGGAGCACAACAACCAACCCAATTCTGCTTGTTACATGATGTCGATTACGTTGATTAGCGTCGAAGACTCTTGCCCAGGCAACGAGGGAATTCAATGAATCTCGATGCATCGGCAATATGTCGACTTTTCTTTGCCGACTTTTCTTTGCCAACTCATTGCTCTGCTAACATGACAAAACTTGGCGTATAATTTTCTGAATCAAACTGATAAAAATCTTCTAAATGTGCGGTTGCTAAGCAACTGGACCACAAGACAAGCAAAACTGAATTTGCACCCACCTCAAAAACCAAAAGTTTTGAAAGCTTTTTGCTGTATGAAGAGTCCTTGAGGTCATAATCCACTGTAAATATAGTTCTCGACTTTAATGGCGAGTTTAGAGTGAATTCATCCTGAGTCCCACACAAGCATTACCAAATCATCATAAATAGAATACAAGCGTCGATCGAGAGAGATTCCATTTCGTCTATCTAATCTTTATGGCAGAACTCGAATGGAGATTTTATTTCGTCTATCTAAGCTTTCTCCATTTTCTTGGCAATCGCAGTATGTAGAGAGTAAACGGCAGACTTTATTACCCAAGTTGTCACATGCCATAAGAGTAGGGTTTCAAGGGATGCCAGAGGCTTCCATCACTTGACAAACTTGGCAAACCACTCTAGCATATCCGAATGCGCCTCCTCGGCACGCTTCACCGCTTCTTCATTGGCGATATCGTACCTGACAGTCCACCCATGGGAAACTTTCGGAAATATCTTCACTCGTGCATCAACCTGTGAAACAGTAGATATTCATGCAAAATCTCTACTACCATGTGGCAAAGCAAACTCTCTGCGTGCCTCGCATAAATCAATCTTCCCAGTTGGGAAGTAAATAGAAATGCATGAACCCGAGAACCATAGGTGAATTATCTGAATATTATCTGAATCTCACCTCGGGTTTGGCAGCCAGAATCTCTTCAAACTGCTTCAGGAGTTCCGGTGGTGACATATGGTCTAGCTCAGCTCCTAATATGGCTATTGGAGCCTTAACCCCTGCAAAATTGCACATAACTCTTAAGGTGCAATACTGATGCAGCTGACAAGTTCTAGTGATGTCTTGTTAATGTAGGCTCATCAAATCTTGCAATATTTGTCCTGGAAATGCATCTGAGGTAACTAAAGCACCACATCTTTAGTGTCTTGTGGGCTGTGAAAATGTTTGTTTCACAGAGGTTACAAAGAGCAGAGAAAATCGTCATAATCTGTATAGTCATACGACGAGTATGTTCCATGCAAGCCATGTGCAATATATTCAAGTGCGTGACAATGAAAGTGTGCGCAGGTAGGTTCCTACAGCTACTTCTTTTTTTTTTTTTGGGTCAACCTACGGCTACTTTAAGAACTGACAATATGCAAACCAAGAGCTTATGAAAATACCAAAAATGAAGATGACCATACCCTGGATGTCATCCACAGAGACTAATGACGGATGCAATAACACAGCAGCTTCGATGGCCCCTGTCTTTGCCAGCTGAACCACAACCTTAGCTGAAGAAACGAAGATCCCATGAGCATTGCACGATATTACAAGCTTGTAAATCATATCCAAGACATGAAAAGAGATCTTTGAAAGAATCGTTCAGAACAAAGCTACTCACCTCCCCAACAAAAGCCAGCAGCCCCAATTGCAGATGCACCTTTACCTTTCACAGCTTCAACTATTCGCTTTGCATCTTCATATCCCTTATCCTGCCAAAAAAATTCTTTTGGCATCAGCAATCACAACTAGCGATGGACGCATGATATAAGTCGTAGTAGGTTAAGCGACTTATCAATAATGGGAAAAGTGTGAGTGTCTTGAGATAGGTGTATCAACTTATGTATAATACTAGTGCAATTTCTAAGGAAAATACTGCCGAGTGTCTACAAATTAAAGATAGAGAACTCACAGTTCCATGATCCTTTAGCCATTCCATAAAGGGCCTTTCAGCATTTTCAGGTACAAAAGGATCCTCACCGAAAAAATTAGGAACAACCACATAAAACCCAGCAGCTGCGACCTTGTCAGCAAGCTTCCTATCCATGAGAATAAACAGCTGATTATTAAGTTACGCAAGAGGTAATCAAAAGATGATCAAACCCGACACATACACACACATTTTTAACTAACAGCGCATACAAGCCTGTATGGCAAACATATGTGTTTGCGAAGATTTAAAGAGGATTTACAAAAAACTTTATGCCATGAATTAGGAGTTTTAGAAAATTTATTCAGCTTCTGAGATCTTGACAGGAGCTGGTAATTCTCGAATATTAACTTTATTCCCCAGATGGATTCATGGTTTACAACGAAGAACGGTGAAGACTACAAAAAGAGAGCTTAACAATCTGTTTGCAAACTGAAAGGAGGTATATGGTTTTTAACTATAGGGACAGCCAAACCGGAAGTTAAATTAAAAAAAAATGTCGAAGAGAACTATCACCACATGGAAATTCCAAGGCATTATGTACAGTATGCTTTCATCAGAACGGAAAGATTAGAAGGTCCTTGAATAGCAGCAGTTCGATAATGCTTAAGGAAAAGACATATCTAATTGCAGGGCAAGTCCTGCTTTTTTTTTGGTCGAGATCTCCATGTTCATGCACTTGAGACACTTATGTCGACGTAGGAGACTCGCCCCCAGTTGGACATTCCAAAGACCAGAGCTTCTCTAAAAGCCACTATTCAAAAAACCCCTGGGAACCTCAAGACCAAACTCAAGAGAGCGTGCAAAGTCGGTGACCTCGAGGATTTTCGTCATAAGAGAACAACCTAATTGCAATACCGAATAAGCTGCCAACGAAGTAGTTCCTCTGATCTCGGGAAATACACACATCATCACCTTGTCTAGACTATAGCAATCTTCTGTTAACTTTAGAGCATAAAGCTAGAGGAAAGTACTAACCACGACAACTGTGAAGCATTCGGAAAAGAGAGACAAAAAGGAAAAATAACAAGAAAATAGAAAGAAGAGAAGGAAAGTCTTGATTCTTGCATAACCTCTTCCACTAACGCGCTCACGTTCGCGATGGCGCACACATGGAGATGGTCCGAGAAGAATAAAAACAATTCAACTAGCAAGTAGCAAGAGAGAATTATAGGTGAACCGTCCATACCTCAAGTTTGGAGCTCCATATCCTGCAAAATCAACCCGACCAACCAAATCACGTGATCAGCTCTAACAGGACAAATAACAGATTAACCAGTAGAAATGAAACCACATAAAGAGGTTTTCCTTCTTTATGATCCTATTCAGTAACCTCCAATTGATAATTCACATGCCATCATGAATCAACTCCTAATGAACTTCGAAGAAACAACCCGCCCTACTCCGTAAACATAGCCTCTTGTTTCACAAGCATGAGTCGGATAGTTTCATTGTATCACAAGAAAAAACTCTGATATTATGACAAAATTGCAACTAAATCCTTGACCCAGATTACATATTGAACCAGAAGCACTGACTATGAACCCAAAGTGCAAACTTTATCGTTTCAAAGGAAGTACTAGGCAAGTACCAAACACATCAGAGACGAGGACGATGGCGAGGTTAGAGGCAGAGGAACCAGAGACGTAGCTCTTGAGTCCACCCAGCTCCTCAACATGGCCTTGCCCGCCGGCTGGGTTCAGAGATGGAGGGTTCTCGCAGCATTGAGGTCCTGACATGATCTGGGATTTTGCCGCCGTTATGTGACCCCTGAGTCCTTCTAGCGGTAAGAACAGAGGCAACGAGACGAGGAGACACCAAGACGATGAGACAAACACAAAGAGAGAGAGAATGCAGGACTAGAATTTGGGCCGACAAGAATCTGCAGGAGGCAACGTTGTAGGTATAATGTAATGGTGATTCTATGGTCCCAGGTGGCACGCGAAGATTGACTTCTGAGAATTGTGGACTTGTTCCATGATGTAATATCGCAGTGTCTGAGAAGATATTTTCGTGGGCTCCTTTCACGTGTAATCTTGTGGTTCGGATTGGTCATGAAAACATATTATGGGTCGGATTAATGTCACTTTCTAAATCAGATTGTGTTTTTCTAGGACACAATAATTTCTTCAATTTGATCCCCAAGAAGTAGGTGGAAAAGGGCGAGTGAGAAACACGCTAGAAATGAATGGGGTGCAGATCAGTCCGGTTCAACTTGGATAGGGACCGGTTCGGTTCCTGATTTTACAAATTTAGAACTGAATTGGTTTTCGATTTAAGGGCTGGAAACGACAGTTCTACTACCAGACCTACATATGTTTTTACAGTAAAATAATACAAACATTTATATTTTAATTATGAAACTTTGATCTTTATACGTAATATAACAAAAGGGTCAATTTTCAAGTAGAACCGAGAATCGGTTATCGAGGAACGAAACAGAACTTGCCGATCAACAACAGACAGTTCCAAAACCATAGCCAGCTCAGTTCTTGGTTCAAATCTTTTGGAAGTAGAAGTCACAGGATTGGTTTTTGGTTTTAAGCACCTACTCGAAAAACGATTCACTTGTGGAAATAAACAAGACGAAATCAAGGAAGCCGTTACTTATTGACCTGACAGAAACATGCTTCCTTTCATGAAAATCATTTACATATATTACGAAAGTATATTGCATCTAAATGAAAAATGCATATTGCTTGATTTCCAAAAATCTTGTCTATTACCGTATTGACTTGGGCCGTTTCTTTTGCTTTCCCAAATCCGAACCAAACAAGCACACACTTCTCTTTTCGTTAGTATCTTTAATAAAGTCTCATGTTCAAAATTCGACACGTGTCGATAGATTAAAGGGCGTGACTTAAGAGGTTGCATTTAAAATTGAGCGGTCCCGAGATCACCTATACAGTGCCCACTTTGGCTGATAGCATTTCCCCAATGAAAATGGAAGATGAACAAAGCATATGCTATTTTATATTCCCCTTGTGGTCCTCATCTAGTTGACAGTGAACACCTCCAATCGGATCGAACGAATCCAAATTGGCACGATACAACTCGACACGACATGCTAATATTTTCAATCTTCAAAGTTTGAGGGACGAAACCGCGGTCTTATTTGTCTTAAGCGACAAAGAACGATACGCTGCTTAAAACAGATATCTAGTCCTCAAATTATTCATCTCGCACAATGCAGTCGTCAACTGCTTCCCTCACTATATTCTGCTTAAAATGCCTTCTCTTCACTTGACGTGCTTCAAAAACCAATTCAAAGTGTCCTCTTGGGCCTCTGCGGCGCTCTTGACAGCGAATTCGTTGTCATCGTCGTACCTCACACTCCATCCATGGCTAACGCTAGGGAATATTTTCACATAACTCTCGAACTGCAAAACCGGGGTCTTTGAATTAGTGATGTGTAGAAGTAACAGGAGAGGGGAAGCGCTTTAAGAGTGAGCTTACAGGAATGTGGAAAAAGAACCCAATTTTCCAAAAATTTGGGGTAAAAAAAAAAAAAAAAAAAAAAAATTAAATAATTATTTTAATTTTAAAAAAAAAATTTAAATAAAACGATCACTTAAGTCCATTTTTTTAAAAAAACGAGTGCATTGTCCAATTTCAATTTTAAAAGAGTTGCCTTAAGTTCGTTTTTAAAAAATTTGATTAAAAATTATATTTTTTTTATAAATTATTAAAAATAAAAATTAAAATATTTTAAAAATTTTGCAACAAATGCACAAAACATCCCAAGATGCTTACCTCAGTTTTGGCCGACATGATCTCCCCAAACTTTTTGAGTTCTTCGGGAGGGGAAGCATGGTCAATCTCGGCTCCCAATATGGCAGTTGGAATCTTGACGGCTGAACAAAGAACAGACGAATAGGATTCAGTCTAAGGAAGACATCTAAAGCAGACAAATATCGCGCTATCGATTTCTTGCAATTGACCGGACTTGGTATAGGGGGTTTCTTCATCCTTCTTGGCTGCATTTGTAGACTCTTCTCGAGAATTCACATATTTAATCATTCATAAGCATATTAAATTTGTTCTACGTTCACTGGCATAGCTACACCTTCGATTTCATCTTCAGTCATACGACCAGGGTGCAGAATAACTGCTGCTTGAATGTCTTCAGTGCCTGCTAATTTCACTAGTACCTTTCCTGAAAAGAATAGACAAGCTCTTTTTAACAACTTGAAAGAACTTTGTTTTACAAGTGAACAGAATTAGTTTTTCAATAGCGAACGTAGAACAAACTCCTCATTGCTAAAGCCAATAACCTCTGCAAACTGTGAAAGTGAATTCAGAAAATTTTCACCTCCCCAACAAAATCCTGCAGCCCCAGTGGCGGACACGCCTTTACTCTTCAGACCGGAAATCACTGGCTTCGCATCTTCATACCCTTTATCCTAAAGAAGCAAATGAGGTAACGGTTAACGGAATAACAGTTAACGAAAAGACAACTAAAAAACTGGTGACATAAAAATTCATGAGGTTTTATTCTTTGAAATGACCAGGAACTCCAACCAGGTGTAGCTACTAATGCAAGTTACTGCATGTGAAATGAGTCTAGAAATCAAGTTTGCACATTGGAAAGCCCTTGTTTCCGCTGCACTTCTAAATGTACATCAATACTTTCACAGCCTGAAGGAGTGAAAAACTCACCGTGCTATGAATTTTCTTCCAAGCTTCTCTGTCAAAATTAGGATTACTGAGATCAATGGGATCCCCGTACAAGAAATCGGGTACAACCACCAAGAATCCCGCAGATGCAACCTTATCTGCGAGTTTCCTTTACAACGAAAGCAGTCCACAAATAAGTATCACGATTTGAAGAGTTAACTCTTATCATTTTCAATCTTGTGAAAACATAGAATGCCATGACTGCTAACAAGGCGATCCCGGCTTATATAATGTTGGTCTTGAAACTAAGGCTCACTCTATCTCAGCATGAAACTGCATCATATAAACAGCTAGGCCATGTAAGTAGCGAAAGTCTACTAGAACAAGAAATTGTAACTCATGTTGAATCAAGCAATGTATATCAAATGTCAGTTGAACTATGCCACGAAGTTCAACAGATGATGTTTTAACTAGGAACAGAAAAGCAACAAACACACTCATCCAGAATGGATTGGCCTCACCCTCACGTAGACATGGCCAAATTGAACCGTGGGCCCGCAACCAGCCCGGAACCGGCCCGTTGACCGGCCCGGAACTGGCCCGTTGGGCCCAGGTTCCGACCGGGCCGGAACCGGCCCTCAAGGGCCGGTTCAGTTCTAATTGACCGGAACCGCCGGTTCCGACCCGTTTAATAATTTAAAAAAAAAAGGGGGGGGGCGGTGGGAAAAGAGCCGTTGGTAATTCATTAAATTCAAGCCCATTCTCATCCCCTTTTTTTCTCCAAATTTTATTACAATGTATAATTTGATTATAATTTATAATTTATTATGTTTATTTTATTATTTATTATTTTAAAAATTAAATTTAAAAAACGGAACCGGAATGGCCGGAACCGCCGGTTCGAACCGGAACAGACCGAAAGAACCGGTTCCGGTTCTTGAACCGGAACCGCGGTTCTGAACCGGAACGCGGTTCGGCCAAACCGGCCATGTCTACCCTCATGTGCTATGTAATGCTCTTCAGCACCACAGGTGAAAGGTGAACGGAAAGGTAAAGCTTTCCAATGTGCGCTCTAAGGACAATACAGAGTGATTCACTTAGGATCTTCGAAAGACTGCACTATAGAACAACATATACATAGAACAACTGGAGAAAGATTCCATGCAAGTAATCCCACCATACCTCAACTTAGGAGCCTCATACCCTGCACAAACAGATGAACAAACGATCAATCAAGCAGCAATTTCACGGACCAATCGAAAAGCACAAGAAGGACAAAGACCCAACTGAGAGAAACAACACAAAATCAGAATCACAGAAACGGGTCAATACCAAAAACATCAGCGATGAGAAGCACAGCACGCTTGGAATCCGAAGGGCCAGTGACGTAAGTTTTGAGGCCTGCAAGCTCTTCAACACGTCCTGCTCCACAGGTCGAGCTCAGGTTCGGTGGGTTCTCAAAGCACTGAGAGCTCGACATTTTCCTTTCTTCCTCAGAAATCTGGTGAACGTTGGACGCACTGGGAGCGAGGAACCAGTGGAAGAACGTGACGATTTGTGAAGGGGACACGGGACAAACGACAAATTGTTATTTGGAAAAGATGGAACTTTGGGGCGTCATTGCATTCGTCACTCGGCCAAGGTAAAACTTCTCACGTTGCGAGGTCGAAGAGAAAGTGTGCGGCGTTGACTGGACTCGACGGCAAGGCGTACCAATCAATAACTATCAAGAAGAGACAGAAGGTTTGGCGGTATTTTCAAAGATTTCCTCCGACGAGGAGTGAAAAACACTATGCCAACGCCAACGTGCCACCTCATCTCAACTTAACAATCAATCGATCCTTTGCAAATTATAAAATTGACACAAATTATCCATAACTTTCATTCGATATGCAAGTGATCCCTAAATTTATATTTATTTAATATGATCCTTGAAATGTAACTAATATATAATGTGATCCCCCGAACTTTTAATTTGTTAATATGATCTCCGAACTTTTAGTACATATTAAATTTAATCCATGAACTATAAGAGAATATTCAATATTATTCTCGAACTTGAATTAATGGAATGACAATTTTGAACATCTTCATCTAGTTCAAGAAATAAGTTGCACATGATTCCAAGAGAAGTCCATTTTGCAGAGCCTAGCAAGTTGTCTGCAAAAGACCAAAGACCTATTTCCCAAGTTCGAAACTCGTAATAAGCCACAAAAAAAAAAAAAACAACAAATGGTCTTTGCAAATGGTCCCGTCGACGGTCTCTTCGCAATATAGGGTCATATAGAAGGTCCTCGCACGATTTTGAGCTCATTAGACTTGTCCTTTTTAAGACAATATGGTCGAGACTAATGATTATTGACATTTCCGTGCGAGATGGACACTCCCACCATTAGCTAGAAAACACATTAGGCAGCTTTATTCGTGTTTTTAACATGGACCTCAGACTAGAGAAAGAACAAAATCTCAATCTATTGAGGAATTTTTAGGTGCTCTCGAAACATGATGTTTTGGTCTCGCCCTAGTTAATCGTCATATGGGAAAGCACTGGCATTGACTCCGAAAGAAAAATAAGAAAGTTCATGACACTCGTGAAGATATGGCCGATTTGGATAAAGGAGTATGTTCTTGAATTTATAATTAGGTTCTCTCAAGGTGGTATCTACATTTCATCTCTCTGTCTTGCATTTTGGTGTTGTGCTTTCCTTGCATGTATCAGCTCAAGGTTCCAATTAAACATGCTTTTTTTTTTTGGTGAAATGGCTAATTAAATGCCTCTAGAAATCTATCTCCTACTACGATATTAATTTTTTTCCACTAAATTCGTGAATTAAAGAAGCAAATTATTATGATTACGAAATTTTAAAAAAAAAATCACGTTGATCCAAATTGAATTAGCATGTGCTAGTTAAGGAGCGAAGAGACACTTCAAAGACCCAACCTTTCCATAGAGACTTCTTTTGATTTGCCTATTGGTGACCATTATTTCTCAACACTAGAGTTGAGTATAATGGACTGACCGGACTGGAAACCACTCAAGCCGGACCAAACCAATACCAGACAGGTCGGTTTGGTCCCATACAAAAAAGTTTTGGTCCGGTTCCCGGTTCCTAAATTTGGAACCAACGTCCGGGTAGTCCGGTTCCCGATTCCGGGGGAACCGGACCGATGGACCGCCTGCATGGACCGACCATTCTTTTATTAAAAAATATAAAACTAAATAGTCTAAATCTATGCTAAAATCTGGGTCCCAAATAGTTCAGTCAAGTAATTATCTGCACATTTCCTCAAGCTGTTTGCGACTGTCATGCTGGGGCCTAGGAACAGAACCCACAACTAGGATTGCTACTTCATTTATATGGCCAGTCAGTCATAAAGCTAGTGAAGCTCTTCTCCTTGTTCAGGCTTCAGGGAAATTACTAGAACCACTATGCAGAGGGAGAGTCCATAGGAATCGCTTCAACCTTAGAAATGTAGAGTGGAGGCAAGAGCGACTCGTCGCCGGAGTAACTCGATTCCGAGGAGACAGTGGTTCCTGTCGATGACGAAGAGTCGCCTTGGGATCTCCTTGGTCCTTTTCTTGGAAACACGTGCTTCACCCTGCGAACAGATTTTCCAGCTAGCCTTGGAAGGCTTTTATACCATATCTTTCATCTTTCCTTCCTCATTGCCTCCCGTTCTCATTCATGGTAGGACTCAAAATTCTCTCTGTAAGAACCTTTGGATGACGTTGGTCCCTAAAGGCCATCCTCGAGAACTAACTTGACTCCCATCTCCTTTGAATTGACCGCCTCAATGTTAACAAGTGGAGATGGAGCTAACTCCCTCTCCAATAACGCTGGAATCTTCCTTTTTTGAATTAGTCGCCTCAATGTTAGCAAGTGGGGAACCGGTTTCATTGGACTACCTAGGAATCGGATCGGACCGGACTGAGGACCGTTCACCCTTAATCTAGATAGCCAACCTAATCGTCCTCTACACAATGTTCTCATTTTAAAAGAAAATAAGATAGTTTTCAGTAATCGGCATGTGATGATTGATTTGGGTGTATAAGAATGTCACATTCTGGATTCGAGTTAGACAAAAGAAAAGTTACTTCTTCCGAATTCTTTGGATTTTCTTTTTCTTGTATCGATGGGTGTCCATGATTTTTTTTAGCACCCGACTAATTCTTGTCGGGTGTGTCGGATGCCCCAGATGATTGCTGGAGACATATAAATTTGTGCTTCTGAGGGTAACTCCAGAACAATGCAAAGGTGATCAAACTTAACTTGAATTCCGCCTAATGCGGCAGAACGAGTGAAATAACGCTTGCCGCAACACCAGCAAAAGAGAGAGAGAGTGGTTGATAGCAACATCCTTTGCCAACGCGAGCAAAAAGGAAAAGATTTTTTTTTTTTTTTTTGAAGTTTGTTTAGCCATTATTGACCTATTAGAAGATACTATGCTTGGATTTTTCTTACAAATCCAGGTAATTGCCGGCTGTCGACTCCTGACATGCTAATGCATATTGGACCAATCCACTTTCAGCCTTGATCTACTACTAATGCATAGTTTCTGCCTGCGTTTTACAGATTCTTGAGACTTTTTTTCCAAAACTATATTCGTAAAAAAAAAAATTTAAAATATGTCAACGCGACCATTTACTTGTTATTCGTTAACATCATCATAGTTTCTGAAAAAATTATTCTCGTGGATACATCCGAATTGCCACGATACAACTCCACACGACATATTTCGTCTTCAATCTTCCAAGTTTGAGACGAAGCCGGTATCTTATTTCTCCAAGTATCAACAGTATAGTACATTGTTCCCTCGCCTGATATTACAGTAGATGACTAGTCCTCAAATTTATTCATATCTCCCACAACGCAGTCATCTACTGCTTCTCTCGCTATATTCTGCTTCCGTGCCTTCTCTTCTCTTCACTTGACATGCTTCAAGAACCAGTTCAACATGTCCTCATGGG
The DNA here is from genome assembly GCA_021437795.1 of Rhodamnia rubescens. NCBI lineage: Eukaryota > Viridiplantae > Streptophyta > Magnoliopsida > Myrtales > Myrtaceae > Rhodamnia > Rhodamnia rubescens. The sequence continues at coordinate 2,896,414 of JAILYA010000023.1, forward strand.
CCTCTTCGGCACTCTTGACAGCAAATTCGTTGGCGTCGTCGTATTTCACACTCCATCCGTGACTAACACCGGGGAATATCTTCACATAACTCTCGAACTGCAAAAAACCGGGGGTCTCTTTGATTAGTGATGGGTAGAAATAACCGGAGAGGGGAAGTGCTTTGCGAGTGCATCAAAGGAAATGCGGGAAAACGATTGCGCTGCCTGGAAATTCGTTTGCGACGAATGCACAGAACATCCTAAGAAGCTTACTTCAGTTTTGGCCGACATGATCTCCCCGAACTTTTTCAATTCTTCAGGCGGGGAAGAGTTGTCAATCTCGGCTCCCAATATAGCAGTTGGAATCTTGACAGCTGAAGAAAGAACAGACAAAGGTAAGATCTTTTGCGACTTTCGGTTTAAGGAACGCTTCTCAAGCAGACCGATGTGCTATCCATATGTTGTAATGTAGATTTGGATAGCCTAACATTAAGATTTCCGTGACATGCGTGATATTACTCAAATCAGGCTGTCCAAATGAAAATGGACGGCTGATTTGAGCCACGTCATGTGTCGAAAGGGAGGAAAAAATGTGAGCGGGAATTGTTTTGGGTTTGAAAAATTTTAAATCTCAAACGTGGCTCAAATCAAGCCATCCATTTTTATTTGGGCGGTCCGATTTGAGTAATGTCACGCATGTCACGGAAATCCCAATATTAAGCGATCCGGATCCGTTGTAATGGACCGGACATGTCATAGTGGCTTTCTTCATCACTCTTGGATGCATTGCAGACATTTCAGAATTCGCAAACTCAATCATTCATAGCCATATTATATTTCTGTGGTTGAAAATAAAATAGCAAGGAAGTCCATGCCCGTTGGCATAGATTTACCTTTGATTTCATCTTCGGTCATAGGACCAGGGTGCAGAATAACTGCGGCTTGAATGTCTTCAGTGCCTGCTAATTTCACTAGTACCTTTCCTGAAAAGAATTGGCAAGCTCTTTTTAACAACTTGAAAGATCTTTGTTTTACAAGTGAACAGAATTAGTTTTTCAATAGCGAACGTAGAACAAAGTCCTCATTGCTAAAGCCAATAACCTCCGCAAACTGTGAAAGTGAATTCAGAAAATTTTCACCTCCCCAACAAAATCCTGCAGCCCCAATGGCGGACACGCCTTTACTCTTCAGAGTGGAAATCACTGGCTTCGCATCTTCATACCCTTTATCCTAAAGAAGCAAATGAGGTAACGGTTAACGGAATAACGTTAACGAAAAGACAACTAAAAAACTGGTGACATGAAAATTCATGAGACTTTATTCTTTGAAATGACCAGAAACTCCAACCAGGTGTAGCTACTAATGCAAGTTGCTGCATGTGAAATGAGTCTAGAAATCAAGTTCGCACATTGGAAAGCCCTTGTTTCCGCTGAACTTCTAACGTTCTTCAATACTTTCACAGCCTGAAGGAGCGAAAAACTCACCGTGCTATGAATTTTCTTCCAAGCTTCTCTGTCAAAATTAGGATTACTGAGGTCAAAGGGATCCCCGTCCAAGAAATCGGGTACAACCACCAAGAATCCCACGGATGCAACCTTATCTGCGAGTTTCCTGTACGACAAAGCAGTTCGCGAATAAGTATGACAATTTGAAAAGGCAACTCTATCATTTTCAATCTTGTGAACAGATGGAATGCCACGGCTCTTAACAAGGCGATCCCAGCTTACATCACATAAACAGCTGAGCCGTATAAGTAGCAGAAACTATTAGAACTCAGAGAACTGCAATTCATCTTGAATCATGCAATGTATATCAGATGTCAGTTGAACTATGCCACGAAGCCGCGCAAATATGCATTTCAACAGATGATTTTACAACTCGGAACAGAAAAACACCAAACACACTCGTCCAGAATGAATTGGCCTCGCCCTCATGTGCTATCTAATGCTCTTCATCATCACAGGTGAAAGGTGAACGGGAAGGTGAAGCTTTTCAAATGTATGCTCTAAGGACAAACCAGAGTTATTCACTCAGAAACTTCAAACGATGGCACAATAGAACAACATATACATAGAACAACTTGAGAAAGATTCTATGCTGGTAATCACACCATACCTCAGCTTAGGAGCCTCGTACCCTGCACAAACAGAAGAACAGACGATCAATCAAGCAGCAATTTCATAGACCAATCGAAAAGCACAAGAACGACAAAGACCCGACTAAGAGAAACAACGCAAAATCAGAATCAAAGAAGTGGGCCGATACCAAAAACATCGGCGATGAGAAGAACGGCACGCTTGGAATCGGAGGGGCCAGTGACGTAAGTTTTGAGGCCCGCAAGCACTTCAACGTGTCCTGCCCCACAAGTTGAGCTCAGGTTTGGTGGGTTATCAAAACACTGAGAGCTTGACATTTTCCTTTCTTCCCAGAGTTCTGGTGAAAGAGGGACGCACTGGGAGCGAGGAATCAGTGGAACTACGAGACAATTTGCGATGGCAACATGGGGGTGAAAGAACAGGTTTTTAAAGGAAAGAATTTTTTAGTCTTGCGGCGTCATTGCATGCGTCACTCGGGACAACGCAACTTTTTCTCGTTGCGACGTGGAAGATAAAAACGTTTGGCGGTATTTTAAAAGATGCGTCATTTAAGATTTACTTGCATCTATCACGGGTCACGGCCCAACAAATTCCTTTTACAAGTCCTGAAATTTTAACTTCTATAAGAAAATTATAAATCTCAACGTAAAAAATAAATTTGGATCTTGAAAATTTAAGAAACGATGATTAGTCGTTCTGGAATGTCTGTCAAAAAAAGTTAAATTTGAATAGTCAAACGTCAACTCATTTTATCGAGATTCTTCGCGCTTGAATCTAATTTTAACCGAACCTTAATTGTTAAATTTTTCAAATTTACCTTTATTTTTGTCTGCCAAAACCCTTTCTCCCCAAGTTTTCGTCTCCCCCACGTTTCTTTCTCTCTTATTTTCTCTCACCTCAACCCCCCACCCACCACGTTCTCTCTCTCTTCCCTTTCTTTTTCTTTTTCTTTTTCTTCTCGCTCTCTCTCTCTCTCTCCTCTCGCCTGTTGACCAAACGAACGCCCCTGCTGCTTCCTTTCTTCTTCGCCCATCCTCATCTTCAATCTTTTCCTTTTTGTGTTGTTTTCGGCAGCACCCCTCCCCCGACGCCGATCTACACCCCCACTACCTGCACCACCACCGACGCCAAACCCACCGCACCTCCACCTCACCTCGTCGCACCGCCAGCCATCTCGCGCCGCGGTGGCCTCCCCACCCCGACGCTGTGGCGTCTTTTTCCGCCAACCGTGCCCGACCTCCGTCTCCACCTTTGCTCACCGCCCGACGCCACTCCCAGCCGCCGTTCCGCCACCACCCCAGCTCAGTCGGCCCCGTCGCAAGCCCGAGCCGAGCCTGCGACCACCTCCAGCCGTCTGTCCTAGACCCGACGCCTCTGCCCGTCGCTCTCACCAGTCGCCCGAGACCCACCCGAGCTCTAGCCGCGCCACGAACAGCCCCGGCCGAACCCCCAGCCACCATCGCCAGCCCCGTCCGACACACAGCCGCTCCGCCGGCCGCTGTCGACCAGCTCCCGGGAGCCCCGACGCCGCTGCTCGTTGTCCCGACGCCAGCACAACCCTCCGAAGCCGTCGTGGTTCTGCCCGGCCAGCAGCTGCGGTACTGACCCGAGGCTGTGCCGACCCGACGCCAAGCCGACTGACCTGAGACGCACGACCCCCTGCCCTTGAACCCGAGATCCGAACCCAAACCGACTCTGACCCGAAAATCTGACCCGGCCCGAAGCTCCCTAACCTGACCCGAAACATGGCCTAACCCGAACAGTATCCCGACTGAACCGCTGACCGTGACCCGACCCGAACAGTAACCCCAGCCCCAATCCGATCCATGTCGCCGTCGTAGTCACTGATGCGCCCAAACCATCACCGATCACCACCAGAGTTGGTGAATTAACCCCTAAACTTTGAATATAGTGTTAACTGCGTTTAAAGATTAGTTTTATTATCGTTATTTGCTAATTAGAATATTTAGTTGGGACCAGATAATTTAATTATCTGCGATTGAATTATTTATCCGAAATCGAGCTCGTTAAATATTTTGGTGTTATTAATTGAAATATGGATTAATTAATCAAATTGGATTAATTAAATGTGATCGGGATAATTAATTACATTAATTAGTAATTACTTGTTCATTAGATGATTATTATTGTGTAATTACTGCATTATTCTTGGGTGATTACCCGATGACTATGGAATGTCACGACCGATGTGCGTTTAATAATTGATTACCTTGTATATAAATGCAAAGTCTGGTGGATAAACTATGATTATGTGACCACGTGTAAACTAAATTTTAAGCATGAAAATGGCCTTGAGCCAAGTTTTGAGTATGGCTATTTGTGTGTGTGCATTGAATTAAATGCGAAAATATAAATTGGCTTAATTGTTTGGCATATTTGTGTGGGCACATGAGGGTTAACCTAATAAGTTCGTGTTGTGACGATCGGAACCACACAACTTATTGGATGCACGACAATTCGTGACACCGATTGGATGGATCGCGATCGCAGCATGACGAACCGACACTCCTTACCAAAATGCCGTTAGCCGTGCCGTGACGACCGAAATCACACGGCTTAACAATCGCCATTGCTAAAGGAATGAGACGATGCATGATTATGCCAATAGAGCACCAATTGACTAGTGTGTCAAGTCTAATAGCCTCTAATAACTGGAATACATGTGGTGCATTAGGCATGCAATTTGTGATGAATGTTTTGATTATGTGCCTTGGTTGTATGCAATTGATTAAACATTATATTTGAACTATCATATATGTGAACCAAGGCGGGATAAGCTTGCATGTGTTTGATGGTTGATTATTGATTTTGGATCCGACCTTGTGATAGATAAAGCGTTACGAGGATCGCATGCTATTGATTTGCCATCGACATTGTCTTGCATGTTTATGATGTCTTGAATGAGTCAATGTCTTGCTTAGACTTAGATGTTGACTTAAGGAGATTTTATATTTCACTCCGTTGTTATTAATTATTTTTCAAGTCTTTAGGTGTGAAAAGCTGGAAGTGGACATGGTTTCTTTTCGAGTAGCATGAATTAGTGTTAACCCATAACCTTGAATTGGTATTTTTGAGAATTGTAGGAAGTGACCCCGAGATAAGGCTTGTATGTACGTACTTTCTAGGGTTAACAGTAAATAAATAAAATGATTGTTACTAATGTTAATTGATGTGATTGTTTATTTGATGTCCCGCCTTTCTATCCTTGTAGATTTTATATTTGTCTAGGAGTTGCACGTCCCGCCTGCGTTAATTAAAAATTAAAATTAATGGGTCGATGACGTGCCTGGGACGTCGTCCTTTTATGATCCGAGATGATTTGATAAGGTTGTTGCGGTCTTGAGGATCGGGCGTGACAATAAGGATGGACCTCACATGGCTGACCGACCATGCCGTGATGCATGTCCCGGATCAGACCATGCTCGGGCATTAGGATCAACCACAAACGACCCAACATGGCCAAGCATGAATCAAGACGGGCGAGCGTATTATTCGGACGGATCGATACACGAATGGAGGCACGATCCAGTGCTTGCACCAACGCATGACTTGCACGATCTAGCGTTCGGCCCAGTGCATGGCCAGCACGACCAGGCGCATGATCGGGCGAATGAACGGCCACGATTCCTAGACGAACCTGGTCAGCCCAACAGTAATCCAAAAGGCTGTCCTAAGCAACCATGATACTTTACTTAAGAGGATATTACAAAATGGGGGATCGAGAAGCCTCACATGGGACATATCATGTAAGACGAAGCATGGAATCCAAACAAGTAAAATAAGAGGAAGAGGAAAAGAAGGAAGAGACGAAATTGGGAAGCCAAAGGGTCACCGGAATTCTGCCCCGCCCCATTCTTGTATAAATAGGGATAGTTTCCCTCATTATAATCACCTTTGTACACACAACATTGAGCAATAAGCTCATTCTCTCCTACAACTCTCCCTTGCGACTCTCTCTCTCCCTCTACGATTCGAGTGTGGCTAGTGAGCGTATGTGAACGATCCTTGGGCAAGGCTTAACTTAGTTGATCTAGCAATCCCAAAGTTTAAGTCGCCGCACCGTCATGGTCAAAGCATCGGCCTGTGACCCATCAATCGCAGCTCATAATTACTCACGAAAGATTGAGGTTGCATTTACCTAGTCTTGGTCGACGGTAATGACAAACTTGGATGTGGGGCAACATTCTATCGAACGAGATAAAAACACAAGCATACATAACTTGGGGATGAGACCAAGTAGGTCCACAAAATACATGTCGTAAGATAACAAATATATGAAAGTCGGGGTGATGTCGATGGTCTCTTCGCATTTATAGGCTCATACATCGAAGGTCCTTGCTAGATTTCGAGCTCGTTAGAGGCACCCAGCGTTCTAGCATAGCAAGCCTAGACTCCTCGTTATCAAGACAACATGGTGGATGATCATAATTATCGACATCTAGAGCTAGATCAACGCTCTAACCATCAGCTGGAAAGTGTATTAGATAGCAATACTCATGTTTCAAGCAGAGACTTCCGATAGAGGAAGAAACGAAACCTATAGATAAATTTTCAAGTGCTCTCAAAGCATGACGTTTTGATCCACCTGAATCAAGCATCACTTAAAAAACAGCTATCAGTTAATGCGAAAGAAATTAAAAAAACCCATAACACTTGCCACGCTGTGATTAATTAGGACAGATTGAGTACATCGTATCTCAAAAGTAATTCAGAAATTTTCCAAACTAGCTATCTGCATTACGTGAGGCATAAAAATCATATCGACACGTTGAATTGGTCATTGATGTAGTTTTTCGAGCTTCAGGATTATTTGTCGCTGGATATTTCGACATGATTCTATCAACTGAATCAGTCCGCTTAAGAAAGTTCATCAAAACAAAGCGGGGGGAAAAAGAAAGTCCAAGAACTCCATTTTTGTATTTAGAACTTACTCTGTTCCGCAGAAGTACTTTTCTCTGAATAAACGAATTTGCTATCTGATATTCCCCTTGTGGTCCTCATCTAGATGACAGAGAACACCTCCAATCAATTTGAACAGAGAATTTAACCAAAATCGCATGACACAACTCCACATGATATATTTCATTCTCGATCTGCAAAGTTTGAGCTACAAAACCGATATCTTATTTATCTAAGTCGCAACAGTACAGTATAGATGACTAGTCTAAAACAGAGGACTAGTCCTGAAAGTATTCGTAACTCACAATGCAGTCATCTGCTGCTTCCCTCACTATATTCTGCTTCAGTGTCTTCTTTTCACTTGACATGCTTCAAGATCCAATTCAACATGTCCTCTTGGGCCTCTTTGGCACTCTTGACGGCGGATTCATTGTCGTCGTTGTATCTCACACTCCATCCATGACGAACACCAGGGAATATTTTCACATAACTCTCGATCTGCAAAACCGGTGGGGACTTTGAATCAGTGTTGCGTAGAAATAACCGAAGAGAAGAAGTGCTTTGCGAGTGAACTGATGGGAATGCAGAAAAACTATAGCATTGTCTGACCATTTTTTTTTTGTAACAAATGCACAAAACATCCTAAGATGCTTACTTCGGTTTTAGCCGACATGATCTCCCCTAACTTTTTCAGTTCTGCTGCCGAGAAAATGTGGTCGTTCTCAGCTCCCAATAAAGCAGTTGGAATCTTGACAGCTGAACAAAAAATAGACAGAAATAAGACTTTTGCCGCTTTCAGTTTAAGAACACTTTTCAACCAGACAAATGTTGTGCGATTGATTTCTTGTAATTGACCGGCCGCATAGTGGGTTTCTTCATCACTGTTAGCTGCATTTGCAGACTCTCTTACAGAATTCATGAACTTCTTCATAAGCACATCATATTTGTCCACAAAGCCTTCAGAACCAAGTACCAAGTCTAACACCCTCATGAAGAAATTATTTTGCTGTGGTTGAAAAGAAAATAGCAAGTAATTCCATGTTCACTGGCATAGGTGTACCTTTGATTTCATCTTCGGTCATACGACCAGGGTGCAGAATAACTGCTGCTTGAATGTCTTCGGTGCCTGCTAATTTCACTAGCACCATTCCTGAAAAGAATAGGCAAGCTCTTTTCAACAACTTGAAAGAACTTTTCTGCAAGTGAACAGAACAAACTTTGAAATGGAAAATTTAGAACAATTTCCCATATTTAACCCAATAACCTCCTCAGAACTGTGAAAGTGAATTCAGAAAATTTTACCTCCCCAACAAAATCCTGCAGCCCCAACGGCAGACACGCCTTTACTTTTAAGAGCAGCAATCACTGGCTTGGCATCTTCATACCCTTTATCCTAAAGAAGTAAATGAGGTGAAAGTTTACGAAAATACAATTAAAAAACGGGCAACATGAAAATTGATGAGGCTCCCATTCTACTGATACTGCTGTCATGTTTCGCATCTGGAATTTGGTAAAGTACAGACCTAGATGGGTGTCGAAAATCTTTGAAATGACCAGCAATCTCCAACCAGGTCTAGCTATTAGTGCAGCTTACTGCATGTGATGTGAGTCTAGAACCATCATCGAGTTGAAATTTGGAAAGCCTTGTTTCCTGTGAACTTCTAAATGTGCTTTAATACTTTCACGGCCTGAAGGAGTGGAAAACTCACCGGGCTATGAATTTTCAACCAAGCTTCTAAATTAAAATTAGGATGACTGACATCAATAACGGGATCTCCGTAATAGAAATCAGGTACGACCACCAAGAATCCCGCGGATGCAACCTTATCTGCAAGTTTCCTTTACAACCAAAGCAGTCCGGAAATGAGTATGACAATTTGGAAAGGCAATCCTTATCATCTTCAATCTAGGAACACATAGAATGCCATGACCGTTAACAATGCGATCCCAGCTTATGTGACGTTAGAGTTGAAACTAAGGCTAACTTTATCTCAAGATTAAACAGGATCATATAAACAGCTGAGCCGCATAAGTAGCAAAATTTATTGGAACAAATAAAACTGTAACTTGTGTTGTTGAATCAAGCAATCTATATCATATGTACGTCGAACTATGCCATGAAATCACGTGTATCTGCATTTCAACAGATGATGCTTTGACTCAGGAAGAGAAAAAACACCAAACACCCTCACCCAGAATGAATTGGCCTCACCCTCATGTGCTATCTAATGCTCTTCAGCATCACAGGTGAAGGGGGAACGGAAAGGTAAAGCTTTCAGATTATGCTACAGGCAGAATACAGAGTTATTCACTCACAAACTTTACAAAATACTGGCACTATAGGTAAACATATAGATAGAACAACTCGAGAAAGATTCTATGCAAGCAATCACATCATACCTCAGCTTAGGAGCCTCATACCCTGCACAAACAGACGAGCAAAGGATTAATCTAGCAGCTATTTCATGGATCAATCTAAAAGCACAAGAACGACAAAGAACCAAGAAGAAGTACACAATTAACCAAAAGAAAGACCCATCAGAGAAACAATGCAGAATCAGAATCAAAGAAATGGGCCTCTACCAAAAGCATCAGCGATGAAAAGAACAGCACGCTTGGAATCAGAAGGGCCAGTGACGTAAGTCTTGAGGCCAGCAAGCTCTTCAACACGTCCCGCTCCACAAGTCGAGCTCAGGCTCGGCGGGTTCTCAAAACACTGAGAGCTTAACATTTTTCTCTTCTTTCACCTGAAATCTAGTGAATGTTAGGGCGCACAAAGAATGAGGAATGAGCGGAAGAATGTGACAATTTGTGGAACGGAACATGGAAAAATAAAAGCAAAGCTCTGCAAAAATGGATCTTTGGGCCACCACAGGGTCAATGGAGGTCGAAAGTTTGTGGTATATTCCAAAGATTTTTTCCGATGCGTGAAATCTCCTAAATCATCACATGCGTCAATGGGAAGCGGCGGCTTTGACGAAAGGTTTGATGGTATATTCCAAAGATTTTTCTCCGATGCAGAGTGAAAAGTCTCCTAAATCTCCCTCATCACATGCGTCCATGGGAAGCGGCGGCTTTGACGAAAGGTTTGATGGTATATTCCAAAGATTTTTCTCCGATGCAGAGTGAAAAGTCTCCTAAATCTCAATTTCACTAATCAATCTGTCGGGAGGGTCCATTGATGGAGCCTAGCAAGTCACCTGCAAAAGACCAGAGGCCGTTTCCCAAGATCGAAACTTGGAATAAGCTAAACATAAAAAACAAAACAGACCATTTCCTAAACGTCAGATCTTGCATCTCACGTAAATTTTTCGACATCAACAAGAAGGGCATCTCCATTTACGACAGATAGAGGAAAACTGATGCGCACTCAGCTAGTCCAGGTCGATAGTCACGACAAACTTGGATGTGGTGACAATTCGTCGAACACGATAAACACAAGCATACATGGCTTGGGGATGAGACCAATTAGGTCCAGAAAATACATGCAGTAATCTTACGGATATACCAAAAAAGCCGGGGTCAAGTCGAAGGTCTCTTCGCATTACAGGCTATTGTCGAAGTTCTTTGCGCCATTCCGAGCTCTTGGGGCCCCTCACAAATAGCTCAAGTATAGACAACTTTAAGACGAAACGTCGACAGATATGATTTCGAATCTACAACAAGATCGATACTTCAATAGTTAGCAAGAAATCATATTGAGTAGAGGCAGTCGTGTTCCTTTGGTAGAATACGGACAAAAGAATGAATGAAATCTCGATTTACCGAGAAATTTTTAGGGCTCTCGAAGCATGACGTTTCACCACCCAAATAAATTATCACGTGGGAAGATATTATCATTCATCTTGAAAGATAAATGAGGAAGTTGATAACACTTGCCACACTACGATTTGACTTCTGCAAATGAGTACGTCGGGTCTCGAAAGTGATTATAAAATCTTCCAATCAAGTTATTCGCATCACGGGACGCAGAAAATTGCCCTGTGAGTCTGCGACATTGAATCCCATCGTTGATGTCGTTTTGGAGAGCACCTAAAAAGTGATTAATAAGGCCCATCGGCCACCCAATGGGCCTGTCTAGGCTGGATCTGCCGTAATCTGGGCCACTGAACATGGGCCGGGTCTAGAACAAAGCATATCCGCAAAAATGGGTAATGTCCCCTCTTGTTGTGTGGACAAACTGTTTTCCTTTCTTTTTTTTGAAAAAGAATCGGTCGGAGGGTTACCTCACCAAAGAAGGGAGATTGCTCTACTATAGGAGCCTGTGCGGCCAGTCCATTTCATATACAGGATAGCAGGCTCCACATATGCATTCTTTATTTAACGTGTCGGTTTCATTCTCCGATAGCGGGGAATACCCACTAATTACTTTACATATGAGGGTTCCCGAGGTCCGGACGAGACCTCGGATAAAGCAATTCAAAGATTTACTTAGGTCGAGCTCTTTTAAAATTTACTAGAAGGAGCAATTAGCTTATGTTCATAAATCTTGAACTTAGCGGGAAGTTACCTCGGGTGACAAATTCGTTAGGCAATCACCCTATGTATATACGTCCGACTTAATTGAATAAAAGTCTTGAAACAAATGTAATTCACAACCGACGTACTTGTTATTTATGTATATATATATATGATGACTTTCACCTAAGATGGTGCATGAACACACGTGATTGATAGGTAGCATGTGATGAAACACAAACAAATTCTCGTGGGTCTTTTCATGGTTAGCTTTGGAGCACGTGAATTGTTAATGTGGGTAGTACGAAATCCATCAAATCAAGGTAACAACTTTGTTTGTGGCGATGTCTTCTTGTTCTTTGTGTTTGGCTCGGCCCCATAGACATTAAGTAAGGATTGATTCTCTGCTCGCCGGTTTTTTTTTTTTCCCTTATTTTAACTGGACACATTATGCTTCCTCGCCCTTACGGTACCGAATCGTGGCGGATGATCGATCATTCATAGAAACATGGACTTATTTTAATCCCAATATTAATATCGTAACTCGCGCCCTAAGTATCATTTTCGATAACGAATATACCCTTTTTTTTCCAAAACCCAATTAGACTCGATTTCTTAGGGTGATGTTCTGTCGATGATCATCAAGATGATTTTTTTTTTTTCAATTAGGTCATTGTGATTTGGTTCTGCTGAAGTGAAGCTGTTCTAGATGAGGATGGTCAAGCTCGATTCTGACCCTGAATGAGATTGAGATTGGGCCGTCCATGGCTTGTGATGGTTGCAATCATTTTGTTGAGTGCACGATTTGTGCAAAGCAAACCTTATCGATTTCCCGACAGTGGTTGTCGCAATCAATAGAGAAGCTTTTTTATCTTTTGGTGGTATGTTATGATGGTGAATTGTTAATTGGGTTTCTCTCTCGAGGAGTCTACATTTCATCTTTCTGTCTAGCACTTTGTATGAGGTCCTTTCCTTTTGTTCGTATCAGCTCCCCCAGGGTTTCTAATTAAACATGTCTTTTTTTAAAAAAATTGCTTATTGGTGCCACTACAAATCAATCCATCTCGTACTAAGATATTATTAGTTGGTAAGTTTTACTTTCCCTAAGCAGGCACAGAATTTTGTTTTTTTCGGACCTTTGGTGAATTAGGGAAGCAAATCGGAATGTTTACTAAATTGAAACCTTGCAATGATCCGAATCGAATTAGTATATACAAGCTATGGAGCAAAAAAAGAAAAATTATCAGAAAAGTCTTAAATCTCTTGTAATAGAGTTAATTTAATCATAAACCTCCTTTTTTTGTCAATTAAGTTATGTACTTTTCGTATTTGTGTCAATTGATCCCATCCAACCAACTTTGGTGACTAGCTCGACGTGGATGCCGGTGCTCACAACGTAGGTTTCAAGTTTCGGGGTAAATTCTAAGTTTCAAAAAATGATAAATTTGTTCCGACATGTAGGTTTTGCATGTATTCTTCATCGAAGGATTGCGGTGAATCATCATCTTCAATGACTACAATTTACTTATACACTCCATCGAACACAACTCATATTTAGATACACCAATAAATATAAAATATTTTAAAAGTAAAAATCTTAATTATAAATATCGTCGAAATGGAAGCTCGCTAGTAATTCCAGAGTACACACTCATCATCTCATACCATGGAATCCGAAGTATCGCGAAGATATATACCAAGGAAAAAAAAATTGCTATAGATTTCGGGTTCCATCTACTTGGAACCCTGGAATCTACTCGCAGAAAACATATTTCCTAATTTTTTGAATCTAGAACCGTCATACGTACCTTGAAACTTAAAATCGGATAAATTTTCTACTGATTCGATTTCAGGTTTTAGGTTTTACTATGGAATCATATGCTCATTCTTAAAATTTTCCGAAAAAAAAAAGAGTAATTTTTGGGTCGTGTGAAAAGCTGAACCAAAACAAGTCAAACAAAGATTCTGGTGACTGGCAACTGCGAAAACTCCAACGTAAGGATGTCTTTACAAAACATATTTTCCGCAATGTCCAATTTCCGAGAGACAAATGGCCCTCATTTGCTTTGCGTTCGTTTGGAAGCTTCTCTAGCCATGATCGACCAGATAGCATGACTGGATGTTCCTTACAAATCCGGATAATTGCCGGCTGTTGAGTCCTGACATGCTGATGCAATCGATCAAATGGACTAGTCCAATCTCAGCCTGGCCTGGGTTTGGTAGATTTCATTTCAAAGGCCGGTCCCTGGACAACCGAAATCAATCAAAGCCGAAACCAACCAAGGTTCTTGTCGGAGGTTATGCTGACAATTGTAATAATAAGTGGCTAAACCAGGAGATGATAATGTGGTCTTTTAATGAAATTCAACCTTCATTAATTACATCTCTTTTTCATTTCTGTTGGTTAATACCGGATTAGTTTGGGCATAGGTTTATTTATTTTCTCCCGACTTCTCATCTAACAACGAGTATGGCAACTGGTGAAGAAAGTCGCGTTTCTTTTTTCTTTTTCTTTTTCTCTCTTTTCAACATTGTCTTTTGAAAATAAACTCGACCTTTTACATGCTTTGTAAGCGTGCTAATCAATGATTACGCTTATTTTAATTCGAACTTGCTAACTTAGCGGGGGGTTTTACTCGTAATTGAATAAATTTAGTTATCTTGTGAGTTCTATTATTAAAAAATAATAAGAGAATGAGGATAAGAATTGGAGATAATATGACGAGGATTCTATGTAACCATCAAAGGTGTAGGTGTTGAAATTTGTTTGTAAAACAAACAAAATAAAATGTTGCTTTTCTAATCCCACGTAGGATAGAAAGAAGAGTGCAAATCTCTTTATTAGTTAGAAGGTGTTATAATCTTTCAAAATAAAGAAATAGGCAAGTGGGCTAAACCCCACTATACCCTCGTGCGAGTGCGTGATTATTAGACGCACTTAGCACGCTTGCGTGATCACGGTCCAAATTTCGCACTATTCAGCAATTATTTTTATATTTTATTTTTCGAAATAGTAATAATAATTAAGCTGTTGAACCCTACCGAAATAGTGCGATTGTTCACGTAGGAGTTAAAGTCAATTTCTATTGTGTTATTATTATTTAATTTCGAATTTTATACAATGAAGAGTTATAATTTTTCGGGCATGACAGCTTTCGGACAATGAAAGGTTGCGTCCGTCGAAATTTGCAATTTTGAACGTGAATAGGTGCGTTCGTATGGGAAGTTCGAACACCAAGAGATGTGTTGTATTAGTATTATATAATGGACAGTTCATTTTCAAAAATTACTTTCATTTTTTCATTTTCCTTTGAAAGAGAGACAATCATCTTTCATTGTTTCGCGGAGAGTTTTATAAGATTTATTGGAATTGCTATCCAAGATTCTCACCTTGACTTTATTGTATCTTGAAGGAAATTTTTCAGAAACCTATATCAACTTTGTGAGGGCAAATTAATCCTAAAAGAGAGTGATTACACGCCTCAAAGTCCGACTATATTATTACTCCATTTCTCCAATATTTTTTCATCAGTGGGGTTAATTGGTCAAGGAGATAGTGCTTTCCCCCCGACTTTACTTTCTTGTCGTTCATTATGTGAGTAAGAGAAAATGGGTAGTTACAAGAGAAATCCGACGAAAGTGGGAAGCTAACAGAAATGTTATTTGTATATTTTTCATCTTTTTATATTTCATATGTGGATAATTTAGGAAAGCTACTAAGGTTGCGCATAGTAACCATTCCGATTCGTAAAACCGATTCTGGTTAAAATGACTTTTTTTTTATTCTGTTCCTGGATGAGTTTTAGAGAGCCGGAACGTGTTTGATAAATGCATAAAATTTCTATTTCAAAAAACTGCTTCTTTTCCTATTTTTTCATTTAAGTCAAATAACTATGTAGTTAATTTATAAAATTTCATCCTAAATTGAAGACTAATTTCTAATGCACACTACAATAATTTAAAATACATTATTTTTTAGTATGTCATAAATGAAACACAAATTTTAATATATGATGTTTGAAGTTCCATGAAGTATGGGTCGATTTCCATATTAAGGACTCATTTTTTTCTTTAAAATTTGCGTTGTCTAAATACATAGAAACATTTTGTGATGCATAGCTACTAGTATACGTGTTGGATGCCCTCATCTTCGTAATATTTTTTGTAGAAGAGTGAAATCTATGAAATCTATGCAATGTAGGCCCAAATTTATGAAAATAAGGTCAAAGTAGCCTAATCTAAGCTTCTTCTATTTTTCGGGATTTTCTAAATTTTTTGTTATTTTTTAAAAAATTTCTATTTTTTGATTTTTTGATTTTATTTTATTTTATTTTTATTAGTTAGAGGGAAAAGTGACAAGAAAATTAAAAGGAAAAAGTGAGAAATGTGAGACTTCATTTTATTTTTTTATTTTCAAAAGTGATTCTTTTTCCGTAACCAACTTGTTTTTTTTCCTCTGGATTTTGCTTTAAAAGTGATTCGATTATCTAAAAGCGGTTCAGGGAACGTAATCGAATCAAAATTATTTACGTTACCAAACAGATTATCATCTTTTACTTGTTTCTAACATGAGAATCGGAGAATCGGAATGGTTACCATGCAAACCTTAAAAGTGAGACAAAAGCCACTATTTGACTTAATTACGTGGATATATGATTGACTGTACTTTGCATTGTCGAGGTTCAACCTGCCTTTTATGCTTGTTCATTTTTCTCAATCCCCAAGGAAGAGACTTGAGCAACCGAAAAAACAGACTAGGGAGTGAGCAAAAGCAACCGGACTAAACCGGCCTCCGGATGGTTCTCTATGGAACCGTTTCGATTCCAATTCCTATAAATTAAAACCGGTGAATACGGTCTGGTTTTTAATTCCATATGTGGACTTACCCATCTGGATCACTCGAATCGGATCAATAATTTATTTCGCTTCACTAATTAGTATATCCTAATTCGCTTTATTCTACTCTCGGTCACGCAACACGCTCACCTAGGGACATCAAGTTCGAATCCTTAATTGCCATTTGCCCCTTTCTTGTTTTCTTCACTCAAGTCTCACAACTCTCTCTCTCTCGTAACTCGCTCTCTACTCCGACATCGGCAAAAAAGCGAAAGGTCACTCCTCCGTCTCCTTCGTCATCGATTGTCTCTATCTTGTTTCTATGTTCGCACGCATCTTATCCTTGTTTTGTTCAATCATTCGAATTTTTGTTTATTAAATTTCGTGTGTGCATTATTGTGGTTGTTTGTCATGCAGATCTTCTCTACAAGGACTATTAGAGCAACCACAAGTTGAACATCATTGCCTCCACAGTTATTGGAGTTGCGAGTTTCCCTCTGTTTTTTTTTAGACCTTTGCATGGTTATTCACTTTCTTCGTTTTCCTACTTTTTTTCTATTGAAACATTTCCCATTTACAGTACTTGGACCGGTTCCTAGACCCACTAGGGAATTGAACCGAATCGGTCGATCCGATTCTTGGGTGGGTCTAAGACCAAGTGGACGGTTCCCACATTTCAAAGTGGAAATCGATCCCCTTTAAAACCGATCACTCCTAATTAGACCCAAGATAACGAATTAGAAAGCACGAGTTTTGATCCTTCAAAAATAAGGCGCAAACAATCCCATGTTTCACATGCCCTTAACCGTCATATTAGGGCGTAGCTCGCCACATCTGTCGATTGGTCATTTAGGAATGATGTAAGTACCCTTTTCGAAATGGCATGCTTAGAGTACAATTAAATAGCACTTTAGTCCCCTATGGTCCAAAACTAAAATATGTTAATACAGAGGCATAGAGTGTGACTCTTGACTGTTAAATGGGAGTCAATCCTAAGTGATTGTATGCCACTTTGTGTGAAAAAAAAAAAATAAACACATGATTCTTTTGGCAATTGATTTTCCCTCTGCCAGCCTATGTTTGGGTGTGATCAAATGTGGGGTTACCAAAGGCCATTGAACCATCTCACCTAACTCTTTCTTATCATGTCTAATTCTTACGTAAGCCACCTACCAATGGCACTGAATGCTTTGCTCGTAGCCAATAATAAGGAGACAAAGAAATAATATTAATTTAATGGAGAATTAGAAATCCTTGGGATTGGATCGCTTTCTTGTTGGATTGGTGGGTAGGTAAAGAATTTTTCTGGAATCATAGCCAATTCGGCCAAGACGATAACCCTTCTTTTCCTCGCAGCATGTTGCACGTTTATATTCAATGTACACGTAAAAATCTAGTGATTTTACTTCCGAAGCACTCTCAATACGACCCAAACCCGAGAGCATAAGAAGAGGAGCGAGCAAGGTCCGAGTCGATTATATAATTTCTCAATAAGAAGTTCTTATGATATACAATCTTGTTTCTCTCTCGTAAAATTTCATATAATTTTTTAAAGCTCTTAGCTTGACATTTTTTATAAGACTAGTGAGTTATTTTCGACCACACGATATCCCAATCAATCGATAGGTGTTTAAATGCGAGAATACGCAATGATGGTATGTAGATTTACGATTGAGATTTTTCTAACAAGATCTTGTCGGGAAAACATTTTTCTATAATTTTTTTTTCTGAAATTTGGAACATCGAGATGATGTGGGTCCCATTTTTATGTTAGGTTTTCCAATGGACTGATCAAGTGATGAACCAGATGATGACCCATGGAACGCCCATCAATCTCACTAGTGCTCACCTACCACTTCACTGCACCAATCTTCAAGAAGCCACGAACTGTGCAAAAGTAACAAGAAAAACAGGCGGGGCCATTGAAGAGGTTGGTGATGACAGAGGGCATCTTCTCTCTTATTATTGTTGTTATTATTCTTATTATCTTTAATTATTGCTTCATTATTTATTATATATTTTATTTTTGTTCCATAGCCAAAGTGATGCGTGCCGACGTCATCAGGTTGGAGTTGGACCAACCGCGATGGAGACATCGTATCCTGTCATCATCTCTACCAACCCCCTAACCACTGAGCTCTTTCTGCCCCCACTTTCAAAAAAGGAAAAAAATAAAAGAAAAAGAAAAACTCTACCCAATAAAAATTAGAGAATTAATTAAAAAAATTTGACAAATTTCAGGAGTAGACTTGGGGAGAAACTTAATCTAAATATCTGATTAATTAGGATAAGGATAAACAAAATTCAAGTTAGTGAAGTAGCCAACCTACTCGAGCGAAGGCTAGTGATTGCTGTTGGGTCCATGGCCTTAGGTGCAGTATGATCCTTTCTTTTGCCGTGCTTTACAATCAAGTCCCCTAGAATGGGGTGATGTATTAGGCTTTGGAATCCATCTTGAATCTCACGATTTCCGCTCTCCATATTAAATTAATCGAACAAGCATGTATAAAGAACAGAATGCATCGAATAAAAAAATGAGCTAGAAATGTGATAGGGTCTTGTTAGTTTTGACCAATCCCAGAGCCGTCCGATCATCGACGGTCGAGCAATGATTTGTCAATAAATGTTATATGTAGCTTCTGGCGATACGGAATCATCCATGCTTTGATGGGTGCGAAACGGGAGCTTAACTTAATAATTCCTCGATTCACGCACCTGACTTTCATTAACATCTGCCTCATATATATTTTTTTTTTTTGGGATTAGAAATGCGAAAGGAGTTGGACACCTTCCATTGACATTTTGGGGCGGACCGTTCTGAATTTAAGTATCTTAATTGCTGCTTCGTGTACATGATCAAACAATGATGATGGAACAATAGTGAAACTCACTTTCTTTTTCACTTCGTTAATCACATGGGGGGTTCATGTACCATCATTAGGTTTAGTAAATGGATTTTTTATAAAAATTTCCACATTAATATGCACATACAATATTCATCCTTATGTCATATTATATACGATCGCCAGGTGAAAATTCGGACACTTTTTTTAATTTATTATTTTTAAAAAAAGTTTTCACCGACTTGTTATTACTACTTCGGGAACAATTATCTCATCACTCGCTAGCCGTTGGTGATAATTACTTAATTTTAGTACAACCTGAAGATTAATATCCTTAATTTCGTAAATCCCACTCCTGCCCCTCCAGCAATGTTTGACTTTGTCCTTGTCGGAGCCAATTATATTCCAACGCCCACAAACTATAAAGCAAATAAATTTTGATAAATAAATAGGATTCCCACATAGAAAACGAAAAAATACACCCCCACTCCGAAAACTAGAGCCAAGAAGCAGAAGTAGCAGCAGCCGCACTCCCGTGGCTTTCTTGACTTATCGCGCTCCCCACGCTCACTTCGCATTGGTAAAAATTTGAACTTCCGGCGATCTGGCTCAGGCCCATGGCGGCCTCCGTCCACGGTGGCATCCTTGACATGACGAGGGTGGCTCAAGAGAAGGGCAGCGATCCTCTGCGGTGGGCGATGCAGATGTGCTCAAGCTTGAACTCGGCCGGCGCGAGCTTGCCTTCGACCGAGCTGGCGCACGCGCTGGTTTCTCACATTTGCTGGGACAACAACGTCCCGATCGCGTGGAAGTTCCTCGAGAAGGCTCTGGTGGTCGGGATAGTGCCTCCTCTCCTCGTGATTGCTCTGCTCTCTACCAGGTTGGTGTTTCTTGTTTTCCTTTCTGTTTTTGGTTCTTTTGGTTTGTTTCTCCTTTTACTTTTCTTCAACGTTTGACGTGGTTTTTGCGTCGTTTTACACGGTGTGGGTGCTGGAAAAAAAATGGTTAGATGCGAAGTGTTGGTTAACGTGGAGTCATGTGGTAATTTTCATTTGCGATGGGTTCGGGTCAATGAAGTTTGAACGTGTTTTTCCTTCTTTTTCTTCTTTCGTCGTTTGTTTTTTATGTCTTGGAAAAGTGGGTATCAATTCATTCCTTGTTTACCGTTCAATCTGCTTAAAGTTGGTGCTTTTGAGGATCTTTAGTGAGGCCTTTTGGCATTGCTGAGTTTCGACCTCTTTGGGGCTTCTGCTGGTTGAAGTTTACGAAATTTTGCGGGAAGAGTGGAAAGAAGAAAAGCGGGTCTTGTGCGGTCCTAAAGAGTTTTGCTTTCACCAAGTGAAAAAAGGTTTATCATCCATTAACTTCTCACTATGGCACTTATGGTTTCTTTGACGCCATTGGAATGGATCATGCATTTGATTTTTTTGAGTTGATTTTGGGTATTCTTTTCATTGAAAATTTCCCCAGACAAATTTCCATTGACCTCTTTCTTTCATGCAATCTGTTCGGCGGAATGATTTCAAGATGCACGCTTTGATATCTCCCCCATAATATTGCTCTAATTTTGGCTCGGATTCGGGAAAGGATGAAGGGTTTTTTCCGAGACATTTCAGTTTTCTTCTCCTTGCAGTCGGTTAATTGCATTTTTGCACATTAGCTGGTAAAGTCTGTTGTATGGTTGTATCCCTCCTCTGAATTTTGTTGGGTTGGTGAAGGGCTTCCATATGTTGCACAGCCACCAATTAGACCAAGAAAACATCATTTGACTGAGTTCTGTACTTTTACGAAGTATGGTGGGATTTTCTCTACAAAAATGAATTGCTAGGAAATCTGTGCAGTTTCTTATCCGTGCATTTTTTTCTTTTAATTTTAAACGGCCTAGTTTATTGTCCTCTATGCAGGGTCATTCCGTGTAGGCAGTTCAGACCAGCACCGTACAGACTTTACATGGAACTGCTTAGGAGACATGCTTTTTACCTTAAGTCCCACATAGATGGGTCAAACCATCAAAGGTGAGGAGCTTATATTATGTGTTAATTTTTTTGGACATCACATTGGTTGCAATCCTCTTGCTTGCAAATCTATGTTGTATAGTAGACTTCTTTTCAACTGCATATTTGATTCCTGCACCTGCAATGTGGCAACCTTCTTATTTATTCAGATGGCTCCGAAAATCATGAATTGAAACCTCTTAACTTAGGATGCTAGCCAATGTTTGTTGCTTGTTTCAAAAGTTTTATGATGCCCAACGAAATCGGCTCCATCTTGGCCTTTCACTGGAGTTCAATCGCTTATCTGTTCCTATAAGAGCCAAGATCAACTATCTGATGTAATAATTTACTGCATATAATTCTATTACCAACATACATTGCTGATAGTTCCAGTTTCTGGTGATTGTCTTGTTATGAATAGAAATTCTTCCCATTTGCAGGGTTATGGAATCAATTGATGCTGCTATGCAGCTTACCAAGATATTTGGCTTGCCAGAAAGTGAAGCTGGGATTCTTGTCGTTGAGTTCATCTTTTCTATTGTGTGGCAGTTACTTGATGCATCTTTAGATGATGAAGGATTGTTGGAACTCACTCCAGAAGCAAATTCCAGATGGGGCATCAAGTCTCAAGAAATGGATGTAGATAGTTATGGTAGTTTTGATGAGAAGTCTACTGAAAGTCATGGGATATTGCAGAATGCAAATACTACAATGGCAATTGAAATAATTGGACAGTTTCTGCAGAACAAAGTAACCTCCAGAATTCTTTACTTGGCACGCCAAAACTTGTATGTACTTCTTTTAGCTACTCTTATATCTGCAATCGGTATGGTTTTTTGCATCGGTTCTCCAATGAATTTTACCCTGTCAATATACATCTTGGAAGCTTTCAATCCATGTGGGGGCTCCTTTTTTAGGGCCACCTCCTGAATGGAGGCTTGAATGCTGCTATTTGGCTTCAAGGTTATTGTTCATTTGGTAATCGCTGTATGTGTTGGCACTTGGTATTTCCCATGGTCGTCTCAAGAAAGTTAACACGGCATGAAACTACTTTTCTCACTTTTTAGAAATGTAGTACCTATAAAAGATTTGACTGTCATGTCTCATCTATAAATTGGTTTGTGATCAGTCATATAGTTTCTTGGTCACAATAGCACGACATGCCTTGACTGAAGATAATTTGCTTAACTGATTTCAGGCCTGTACAGTGGGAATCTTTCATTCAGAGATTACGGTTGCTCGTTACAGACTCGGCAGCACTAAGAAATTCAAAAAGCCTAACTCCTGAGGCACTTCAGCTGTTGACTTCAGATGCTTGCGTAGTCTTTTCTCGAGAATGCAAGACAAGTTCACACCAGAAGTTCCATGCTATTATGGCATTAGGTTCCCGCGCTTCTTCTGCCCATTGTTCCGAGATATGGCTCCCTCTTGATGTGGCTTTGGAAGATGCCATGGATGGATATGATGTTAATCCAACAAGTGCCATTGAAATAATCACTGGTAACGACTGAAATTTTTCGACTTCCGGAACAAAGTTTCGGCTGCATCTAGTAAAAACAGAGTACTTAAAAGATGTTAGTGGCAATAAAAGTATAGGTTTTATGCAGGTTTGACAAAATCTCTTCAAGCAATAAATGGAACTACCTGGCATGACACCTTTTTGGGTCTCTGGATTGCGGCTCTTCGCCTTGTTCAAAGGGTTAGCTTCTGTTGTCCCCTCGGTATTGAACGGTTTGAACTTTTATCTCTATCGTTGCCCACTTGTGGATTTTCTGGTGCCAAATATGTCATTTTTCAAAGCCATTCAGCCTCGCCTTATTTTCTTTTCAAGCTCGGAAGACAGTGCTTAAATTTTCTTCAACTAGTATTTTTCTGGCTGAGTTTTTTTCCTGAAATGATCAGGATCCCTAATATAGCAAGAAATTGAAGTGAGGTTAAACTTCTGCTGCCAATCTTGCCTGGCACCACTTCCACACACACAAATCCGAGCTTGATTATCATTAATCAAAATTTGTATACTTGAACTGTAGGAGGTTCAATAATCCGGTACAATTGCCTTGTCTCTCTTAAATACTATCACAAAACAGGGTGGAAGTTTAAACTATCATCACTCTGTTGAGCAAATAGCCTAGTGAGAAAATTAAAACAAAGACCAAACAGACATGTTTATCCTGTACGACTGTGGCTTTGAATGTAATTATATGTTGCTATTCATTGAATTTATTCTTCATCATTTAACAGGAGAGGAATCCTATAGAGGGCCCTTTGCCTCATTTAGATACCCGCTTGTCCATGTTATTCTCTATCATACCCCTAGTGATTGCTGATCTTATTGAGGATGAAAGCCTAGCAACTGATGATAATGAATGCGCTGGCAATGATCACTGGAAGGAGAAAAAGTGTCCAGGAGATCGCCGTGATGACCTGGTTTCAAGCCTGAGGATATTGGGTGATTATCAAGGCCTGCTGACTCCACCTTACTCTGTAGTTTCTGCGGCTAATCAGGCTGCTGCAAAGGCAATGCTGTTTCTTTCAGGGATTAATGTGGGGAGTGCATATTTTGAGTGCACAAGCGTCAAAGACTTGCCCTTAAACTGCTGTACGTAGTTCATTGTTCAGTTTCATTACCTTTTGATAAGCTGCTCAATATTGTATGTCGAGAACTAAAAGGTCGTCTTAGTTATGGTCATCACAAGGACAGTTGTTCAAGATTTTCCTTTTTGGTAGTTAAGGCTTGTGTTTGGTAGGGTACCTTTTTTTTGTGCATTGCTGGAAATGAAAACAAAGGTCTAAAAGATTCTTGTCTATTATTTATTAATTATTTATCAAAAGAGAAAAAAATACTATTATATGGAGACTCAACTGATTTTCAGACTTATGCCAACTTCTTGGATGGGTTTGGACAATTTGCAGTCTTTAGCATAGATATACATCTGAGAAGGGGGAGGCCTAATGCTTGAAGATGCTGCTTAATCAGATGTACAGTCTTGTGGTGTGGTTGAGCAATATGTAACTCTTAGACATGCATGGGGCTTGTAGAATCGAACAGCAGGAAAAGATTTACTTGAGGCACAGAGTTATAAACTATTTCTGCAGCGAAGCAAAGTTGTACTGTAGTCTGGCATTATCTTTGATATTGATTGATACTGTTCAGTTTGTGGACTTTATCGTGTGCATTTTGACATGTGCCTATATTTTTTTTTCCTGCATCTTATTTTTGAAAGTTCTATTGTCATTTGTCACTGCCAGTTTAATTAGCGGCACATGCTCATCTGAGTGGTGTATGCTTACATGCAGCTGGAAACATGCGTCACCTGATAGTTGAGGCTTGTATTGCCAGAAATCTACTAGATACATCAGCATATTTCTGGCCAGGCTATGTCAATGGACACCTCAACCAAATGCCTCATAGCATTCCTGCTCAACTGCCAAGCTGGTCTTCGTTCATGAAGGGGGCTCCGCTGACTCCCGCATTGATAGGTGCTTTGGTTTCAAGTCCAGCATCGAGGTACATGTGCACATCCTCTGAAGATAATAGCTGCTGATTGTGCCCTGATCCTTTTCCAGTTGATCTTGACGAACAGTTTTTTTCTTCACTTTGGCCTCATTACAATCAATTGTTTCTAAGGTCTGTCTCTGGCCATGACATCGAAAGCTGAAATGGGCGTGTCATTGGTTTGATATGTCTTCTGATTTAGAAGTGGTTACAATTATGTGTTGTCATCGAGTCACTATGGCCAACCATACATTTCTCAAGATGTGGTTCCAGCTAACTAGTTTATGATAAATAGCTGTTCTGATATTATTTGCATGAGCCAATGGAATACTCCTTGATAATGGATAGTCTAACACATTGGCTTCATTATGTGATCTAGTAGCGCCTTTCATACTTTTAGTGCTGTCTACTCTTCTGTCCTTGTTTATTCATATTCTTTTTCTAGTAACTTAATCAAGGGTAAACCACTGAATTTGGCTCATGGTTTTAATGGAAGTTTAGCAGAGCTCGAGAAAGTGTATGAGATTGCCCTCAAAGGATGCGACGAAGAGAAGATATCAGCTGCTACCATTCTTTGTGGTGCGTCCTTACTTCGAGGTTGGAATATACAGGTGTGCAGTTATAAAAGATGCATTTCTTTAGTACCATGATTACTAAAATAGAATGTAATGTTTTCCTTTTTATGTTGTCTTGTTATCTCATTTGTTCTTATTTACTAAACACACCATCTCGCGATTCAATCTGCGCAGGAGCACACTGTGTGTTTCATTACTAGACTGCTTTCTCCTCCAGTACGAGCTGATTATGAAGGGGATGACAGTCATTTGATAAAATATGCTCCAATGCTGAATGTGCTTGTTGTCGGAATAGGATCTGTTGATTGTGTTCAGATTTTCTCCTTACATGGCTTGGTAAGCTTTGGTTACTTGACTCGATGCCCTCCGTCTATATAAGTGAAGCAACTAGCTGCTTTTCTTGATTGTTTCTTATCAAGGAGTAGTTACACATTGTACTGGTCGATTGTCTGCTCATTTCTTCTGCTAGTGGAAAATGTTAAAAGTCTACTTAGGAGTGTTTGCACTGTAACATTTTGTCAGGTACCTCAACTGGCATGTTCCTTGATGCCAATTTGCGAGCTCTTTGGCTCTTGCGTGCCCAATTGCTCTTGGGCTCTCCCCACAGGAGAAGAAATCTCTGCGCATGCTGTGTTCTCAAATGCATTCACTCTTCTTCTAAAGCTATGGAGGTTTAATCGTCCTCCTCTTGAACATGGAGTCGGAGATGTACCTACAGTTCGGTCCCAACTAACCCCTGAATACCTCCTTTTGGTGAGAAATTCCCATCTAGTCTCCGCTGGAAATGTGCTCAAGGATCGTATCAAAAGCAGACTGTCAGAAGTTGCATCTTCATCATCTCCGAAACCTGTGTTTATGGATACTTTCCCAAAATTGAAAGTCTGGTACCGGCAGCATCAGGCGTGTATAGCTTCAACCCTTTCTGGCCTTGTCGGCACACCTGTTTGTGAAATTGCTGATGGACTTCTGACTACGATCTTCCGCAAACTCAAAGAAGGAAGCCAATCTTTAATTACGGTTAATTCCGCGAGTAGTAGTTCATCAGGACCCCGAAATGATGATGCCTCCATAAGACCAAAACTGCCTGCATGGGACATCCTTGAAGCTGTGCCTTTTGTGGTGGATGCCGCTTTAACTGCTTGCGCTCATGGACGTCTTTCTCCCAGGGAATTGGCTACAGGTCTGGTTGGTGGCTTTGTCCGAGAAAAAGACAGACAAAATAGTCTTGAAGTTTCAGTTATTTGTATGTCTTCCCGAGTGAAAAAAAAAAAATTCTTTTGATGTGCAGGGCTTAAAGATTTGGCTGATTTTCTGCCTGCATCTTTGGCTACCATTGTGAGCTACTTCTCAGCAGAAGTTACTCGTAGTATTTGGAAACCAGCTTTTATGAACGGAACGGATTGGCCTAGCCCTGCTGCAAATCTAGCTAACGTAGAGGGACAAATTAGAAGGATTTTGGCTACTACGGGAGTTAACATACCAAGCCTCGCCGCAGGTAATTCATCATCGCTAGAAGTCTACCGCCATACTTTTGTGAAGTGGAATAGTGGCTTATTCATACTTGCTCTAGTTTGATGCTTTACAACAATTGAATATTTACTTGGGCGTTGTTTTTACAGGGGGAAGCTCTCCAGCCACTCTTCCTCTGCCCCTGGCCGCATTTGTGAGCCTCACCATAACCTATAAAATCGACAAGGCTTCAGAGCGTTTCCTCAATTTGGCAGGGCCAGCCCTGGAGTCCCTAGCAGCAGGTTGCCCGTGGCCTTGCATGCCTATCGTTGCATCTCTCTGGACTCAGAAGGCGAAGCGCTGGAGTGATTTCCTCGTCTTTTCTGCATCTCGCACGGTGTTCCTCCAGAACGCCGACGCCGTGGTTCAGCTCCTCAAGAGCTGCTTCACCGCAACACTAGGGCTTAATACCACTTCGATGACGAGCAATGGGGGTGTTGGGGGTCTTCTTGGTCATGGATTCGGCTCCCACTTCTACGGTGGTATATCTCCGGTTGCTCCAGGAATTCTCTACCTACGCGTCTACCGCTCCATCAGGAACATAGTGTTCATCACAGAGGAGGTCGTCTCTATTTTGATGCAGTCGGTGAGAGAGATAGCATGTAGTGGCCTTTCCCGGGAGAGATTGGAGAACCTGAAGGCTAACACTAAGAACAGGAAAAGATATGGCCAGGTTTCACTCACCGCAGCGATGACTCAGATGAAGCTGGCATCTTCTCTTGCGGCTTCTCTTGTATGGTCATCCGGTGGGCACTGCCTGGTTCAGTCACTCATAAAAGAAACACTGCCTTCATGGTTTATATCCGTCCACCGGTCTGAGCAGGAGGAAGGAGCGGACGGGGTAGTGGCCATGCTAGGGGGATATGCACTAGCATACTTCACTGTTCTCTGTGGAACCTTCGCTTGGGGGGTCGACTCAGCATCTTCAGCTTCGAAGCGGAGACCCAAGATCCTCGGGGTTCACATGGAGTTCCTAGCAAGTGCCCTGGATGGGAAGATTTCGCTCGGTTGTGATTGGGCCACTTGGCGGGCATATGTGTCGGGATTCGTGAGCTTGTTGGTTGCCTGTACTCCGAATTGGGTGTTGGAGGTGGATGTCAATGTGCTCAAGAGATTGAGTAGGGGGTTAAGGCAGTGGAACGAAGATGAGCTTGCTCTTGCTTTGCTTGGGGTGGGCGGAATCGGGACGATGGGTGCGGCCGCCGAATTGATTATCAGAAACGAGCTATAGTTTTTCCCTTTACCCTTTTGACACTCTTCAGTTTTTTCCTCTTTTCCATTCTGAAGAGCCTGTAGATGCATTGTGTATATTGCTTGTAGGTCTCAGGAACAGTTGTACAATAATAAATTTAATTCGTAGTCAAGGCCTATACAGTTCCACGGAGAGGGAAATTTCTCAAGACAGGAAGTTAGGTGCTTATATAACCAAATTCTGATGACACTGATTCCCTGTTGAAGTTTATTCCATTTGCATGCAGAAGCTGATGATCATGGTGTTTAAAGCAATCCCAGGAAAGTTCAGAGAACCCGCTAAAGAAGGTGGATGTTTAACGGCGCATGTGACGCTACGATTGTCAGGAAACAATTGAGGATATTTACATTGAACTGACCAAGAGAAATTGAAATAGTACCTGGCATACATCAGCATCGGCCCAATCTATGTTTTATTCTACTCCTCCTCATAAGTACAACAATCAGCCACATATCTACTATACCTCATTCGTTCTGTTTCCACTGCATCATAACCCGGCGTGAACCAAATCTTGCGGGAAAGACGGTAAAACTGGAAAAAGATAAAGATACAAATAAACGAAAGAACAAAAGCAGGCAGATCTAGGCTTCTATCTAAGTCACTAAAACCCGTCTTATTCCCCTGCACGGTCCTCGATCCTTCCACTTCGCCAATTCTAATTACCCAATGGAAACTTCAATAACAGGAAACTCATGCGAACTCACGATCACGAAGAATCAATGGGGCCACGAGGGTCCAGATGTAGAGACCACATGTGACCCACTCTGTGCAAATGCGGACCCAAACAGATGTCCAACCCACATCGACCAGATCCGAGTTATCAGAAGAGCTGGTCCAGTCTGAAAGAAGCATAGCTGAGTACATACTAGCCAAAGCGAAAATCAGGTGGAAGAAAGAGTATGAATAAGTAACTGGCTGCGATTCTGCTTCCTTCTTATCCTTCTTATCTTTGCCTTCTTCAACATCATCTCCTTCAAGAAGAGGCTTTTTCGTGCCTGCAACACAAGTTTGATGATGTACTGAGCAAAGAAGAA
This sequence comes from Rhodamnia rubescens, assembly GCA_021437795.1. NCBI lineage: Eukaryota > Viridiplantae > Streptophyta > Magnoliopsida > Myrtales > Myrtaceae > Rhodamnia > Rhodamnia rubescens. Next base: position 2,925,406 of record JAILYA010000023.1, read on the forward strand.
TAATAGTTTTAGCTACCCTTGTGAATTGGATGAAGTCTCAGGCCTAACTTCCTAATCTGTAATCAATCTTTGGATATACTCAAAGGACGAATATATGGATTTTGAAACAAATTCCTCAAAATAAAGAATTCAGTCAGAACCATTCGCTTCAACGATTCTCGAATAGAATCTTCTCAAGCTCTGGACAATTTCCTCAAATTCTAGTTCTCAAAACCAAAAACCTATGCAGTTTATAAATTACCTGACTTGGGGGAAGACGGAGGGGACAAGAATATCGTTGATGATCCAGCACGGCAAGCGGAATATAGTACGGAAAGAACTGTCGTAAGCATTCCAAGAACGAGGGTGCTGGTGGAGACTGCTTTAGACTTGTTATGTAGACCATTGCAAACATAATCTCGAGGTTCACAAGAGAGAGCAGTGTAGCACACATAAGCGCAATAAACTGATACCACCGCAGCAGGCAAGAGGCTACCATTTACCTGTTCAGAATCCCAGAAAAATCAGTCTCAGTAACATCAACACGTTACCTGGCACATCAGTAAAATGAGATTCTTTGCTCTTTGCCAAAGAAAACCTCCCACAGTTTTTGAAACATCAAAATTTGTAGTACCGGGACGGAAGAATATTGAAAAGCTATTGGCATTTTCCATAGTTCCTGAAAAAGTGCACAACTAGAATGAAGCCAAAGTCTTGAGGAAAGTTTCCTCAGCAGATAGAGATTCCTTGGAGAGCTGACTACACAGGAGAAAGCTCTAGTATGAAAAGAAACAGTAGGATATTTCTATTAAACAATGAATCCCATGCACTCGTAGAGAATGCCATTTGATAAGCAGCATAATTCATGCAAGTACATGACGTATGCAAGAATACTATTATTCAAATATTATTATTCAAAAGGTATACAAATCTAATAGGCAAGTATTCAAGAGCATGCTTTTCTTACCGCAGGGTGAAGTGCAACGATTCCATTTACAAAGCCAAGGATCATTGTCATAACAAGGAAGAAGACATTGAGGCCACAGTCCTCACCAGAAGGATTAAACCATATGAACAAAATCCCAGAGAGAGTGTAGGCTAAAATATAGCACCCAATTGATATCACCAGCAAAGCAATATACCTAAACAAGTCCAATGAGCCATCAGAACTCAACGACCACAGAAGCCTAACATGCGAAGGAAGGAAGAAAGATAGACTAGAATATTCAAAGACTGGAACTGACCATTTCTGTTCATCTTTTGCAACCCATGCATCATTCCACGAATGAGTGAAGTCTAGCAGCATAATCACTTGAACCAACAGAAATAGTCCTGCTCCAAATTTTGATAGAGTTTCTGCAGATCCAAGGCATTTTCTTGGGTCAATTACAAATTGTGGCTATGTCAATCAATGAGATTTCAGTAAGCAAAGTCAAGATTCCAAATAAGTAACACTTTCCTCCTTCCCTCCAACCCTTACACTAGCCACTTGTCACCAAAATTATCCAACTGGTGAGAAAATTACACTTTGGAAAGAAAATCGTTAAGTAAATTATAATATAGTTATTAAGCAGACAAGCAAAGGGAACTTCTCCTTCCTCAGCTGAAATTTGATTGATGCTGTTTTAGAGACTCTTTTTACAGGATTTAAGAGATGGTGAATGTGATGTACCAACTTAGCCAAATCTACATTCAGAAGGATCCTTGCTAACAACTGTAGTACAAGAAGCCCTTTCCTTTCTTAAGTCAATTTTTTTGGTTCAAAGAACCATTCAATTGAAACTTTTGATGAGCAAATGGAGTACCCAAAAGTCCTCTAGTGATATGAATACACAAGTAAGCATAAAATTCCTTGCAGCCATACTCTATTTCCTATACTACTTGAGATCAGCAGCTTATCCAAAAGAAGCTCGTGCGACTCCACTTCCATTCACCAACTAGCAATGATATAAACAGAAGTCAAATTTGGATTGGAATTTGACTCAGGGATTATAACACAATAACACTATGTATGGTAGAGGGATTTTGAGGGAAGAGAAAGGTTTTTCCATGCGATGTCTTGTTTGGATGGACAGAAAGAGATGGAGGGAGAAGAAAGGAAGGGATTGGGAATGATGGGAGAGAATGAACTAGATGATTTTGTATAGTGTTCAAATCCCTCCAAATCCGTTTGACCATGACCGTAAATATTTTTTTCTTCTTCTCACTTGTACCCTTATTTTATTTCTCTTTCTACATACATAAAATGATATTCCTTTATGCATTTTTTTCAATTCATTTCTATTGCAAACAAAGAAAATATATTTCCTTCTCTTCTTGTCTCCCCTAATTATTTGAACCTGTTCTTTTCCTTTCTAATTTCCTTTACCATACACCCGGCAAAGAAAAGAATTGGCGAATTGATGGACCCATTAGTTGCTGCACATTTCTTAGAAGCGGATATGTAAAGAGAATGACATCATAGAAGAAAATAGGATGCAGAACATTATAAAGAAAAACAAAAGCCCATGGATACAAACCATAAATTGTGATGACCTCATTTGGCATGAAAAACATGAGGACGACGAGCAAGAGCCAGATAATCATCTTCGCAATCCAACAACCATGGTGCCACGAATCACGTCTGTCGCTCTGGTCTTTCACCCGGATCATTATGAGAGCGAGTATTGCGAAAAAAGAAAATTCCCCAAGCTCACACGGAGAACTGCTTGTACTTGAAACCATGCTTCTGTATGTGAACCAGTATTTATCCCTGTAATCAGATATCATCCATATCATCACACCACTATAGCAATTAGCCTGCAGGGTGAAATGAGAAAGTAGAACTAGTATAATGCGCGCCCAAGTATATGTATACATATATTTGGAAGAAAAGAGCTTCAATTGGAATCCTTGGACAAATAGTCGCCCAGTTCGGCGAAATATGAATCATCAACCGATAGCCCATCTCCTACGCCCAGGAATGACAATTTCAGACACGACTCAACAGCCGAGGAAAACATGATAGCAAGCAGGATACATACAGAACTAGCTCCTAGCATTCCGTAATCGCCAATCCCTCCAACAGTGTCAATCCATTCATCAACAAATTATCACTCCTATCGACTCGCAACGTCGCAAACACAGCAAAGCGCATCAAACGAAACACAAGGAGAGGGAGGGAGGGAGAGAGAGAGAGAGAGAGAGAGAGATTGGGGAATACAGGAGATTTTCTCGAGCAGAGGAGCTGCGACTTCTCTGAGAACCCAGGAGACGATCAAGGAGAGGCCGAAGAGACCGCAATAAGCCAGCCTCGCCGACTGCTTGGAGATCCCCCCCGCCACCGACGAGCAGAGGCCGCACGTCGCCGCCGCGAAGCACGACGCCAGGCACGACATTCTCTCTCTCTCTCTCTCTCTCTCTCTCGAGGATTCTGGACTGAGACTGGTAGTTGGAAGCGGAGGTAGAATTTCAGACGAGCTCTATTTTGCTTGCGGAGGTTTCTAAAGTAAATCCCATTCGTTTCTTTCATTTATTATCTTCGGTCAGCTCCTCATCCAGGATTGCTCTGAAAATGACACCTAACCTGGGAGGTCCGAGTTGGCAATTTACGACGCAATTTCTCTTTTCTTGTTTCCTGAAAAATTTCAAATTAATACGCTATGATAAATTTATTATAAATTATTTTTTTGATTAGGAAAATCCTAAATTAATATATTTATGATTAATTTAATCTAAATTATTTTTTTGACTATCAAAAACCCTAAACCCAGACACCCTTGTGATAAATTTATCTCAAACTAATTTTTTTTAACAATCGAAAAATCTCAAATTAGTATACCTGTGATAAATTTACCTATCATTAAATTGAATTAATATCACAAAAATTTTTAAATTGATACACTTATGACAAATAAGAAAGTAAAAATCTTAAAGTGATACACCAATGAATCGCCTCTACGTATAATCTAACTCACGCGAATTTTGACGGTTAAATTTAAAAAAAAATGATGGAGGGTAAATTTATATATATATATATATGATAAATTACTATTTTTATGATTATTTCAATCAAATTAATTTAATTCAATTTCACAAATAAAATTTTAATTATAAGAAGCCTAGAATTGGTTCCACATCGGTGGCGAGGGACAGACGAGAAAGCAAAATGACTTGGAAAAATGAGAATTAAAACATGATATCTGAAAATTATACGACAGACTATTTTTTTTTCTCTTTTGCGCCCTTCTTGAAACTCTCTTTCTGAAAACTGCTAAACTGCAGGCTAATGGGAAGATGATACTAGGATAACGCAATTGAAATCAACATAAAGCTGGTTTTTTCCACCTTGTGATTTGACCCTCAAATTGAAGTTGGTTTCATCCCTCTTAGTTCTATCGCTAAAATGAATTAGACTCTGAAACAAAACTCCACGATTTAGTCTGGGAATTGTCACGCAATTTGATCCTAGTTTTTTATCGATGGTGAGGGAAAAATCATCTAGTGAAATCTACTTTAAGAGTTCAAAAGTAATATTTCGAGGCTTAGATCTTGAAGGAAGCAGTCCCATAGTGATCTATTTTGAGACCACCCCTAAAAAAAAAGAAAGTCTTTAAAATATTAACGATGGCAGTTCCAAGAAGATCTCCTTTTAGGATGAAGTGCAAAGTTTTTTTTTTTAATGAAAAGCATTTTAAGTTGGTTGACATGTATGTTGATCGTCCTATCGCCGTCCAAATACCCAAGTCTTTTTAGTAGAACGCGTGGCTACAAGATTCGACATAAAAGCGACTCGATCTAATTTGGTAGTTAAAGTTTAGGAATTTGATAGTTAAAGTTTAGGGTAAATATTATATAAGCCATGAAATCCTAGACAAGATCCATTTGATGATTAAAGTTCAATAGGTAAGTTTATCATACGTATACCTTTTAAGGTTTTTTCAAAAAAATAATTTGAAGTAAATTTGTCATAGGTGTATTAGTTTAGGATTTTTCGTGGCATTAATCTTATTTTCATTGGCCTAAATACTTTCAATTATACCATAAAAATTTTTTTCATCTTGCGAAAAATCTCAAATTTTAGGTCCCACTCTAAATTATATCCTAAACTTTATTTGTCTCTCCGAAAAAGACCTTGACTTTAAATTCAGTCCAATGTTTATCCTAATTTTTTATCATTCGTAATAAAATCATCTAGTTTAACTTGAGGTGTCTCTAGGGTTTTGCCCCCCAAAAGATTGACCTTTTCGAATCACCCGTAGTGATCTATACGTTTAGACCCAAAATAGACAACATTTACATCAATAATCAAAAGAAGTGGGGTCGGGCGATTCTGCGCATCAACCAAAAAATAAATAAAATAAAAGTCGATCCTTTTAATCGTTATCTCAAAAAATTAACTAAAAGCATAGATATATAAAAATATGAGAATAAATTAAAATATTAAGTAGATGAAGGCGCAGAGAAATATGAACTCCCTCCATAATTCTAATTGTCTGCGACCTCTGTAGGTCACTAAACATTAGCCAATTATCTCTCACTCATAAACTTTTTTTGCTTTCCTACAAGTCATAAGCTTCTTTTTTCATAGCAACACATTATGATTACTTTTTTAAGTATAGTGAAGGTTGAAAATGTCTTTTGAAGAAAAATTTCCTAATCGGTAAATAAGTCTTTTTAGATGTTGAAAGTTAGAGAACAATGGCTTGATATAGATTCAGAATAGGAGGATCGATCTAACAGAAGGGTTGTCAACATATGACCTCGTTCAGATTTTTCATTCGATGGGGAGACTCGTCAACAATTTCCGATGAAATGCAATGTTTCGATTGAGGTCAACATGTGAATCCGATATTAAAAGTGTGTTAAGGTAGTTAGTCAACCAACTTCAACTACTCAGTCTTTCTGGTACAACGATTCACCTTCCCCTACTCCAAAATCCCGTCACTTTGGCTTTTGTTCCTTCAAGCAGATTGAACAGCTTTCCTCACACTACTCAGCATCTTCCCTGCTGCTGACCCTCCAGAGGATTTGACAGTTTGATTTAAGAGAAGAAATTCTCAGACATTTTCATGGCTTTTTCGCGTTGACCATCGCATGCGATTTGGATTCTAGTAAAAAGAAGAATGAGTTTGCAGTGAATCTAAAAATGCCCAGACGAGTTTGAAAATTTCCAAGGATATTGATTACCTCGTGCATGAGTGGACTCGCTCTTCGTTCACCATTGAGTCATGAACAACGGGTTCATGGTCATGGAGTTCTTAACCATGATCGATATTCATCCATGTCATGGTGCAACAGACTTGATTTTGACGTCAAATCCTTTACCCATAGGATTCAAACTTACCAGGCCGAGGATCGAATAACTAGGAGTCTCATAGCTTAGAAAACCCCAGATCTCATCTGGAGAGGTTAGTGTAATCGTTTCGCTTTATTTTCGGAACTGTACAAGGATGAAATTTTTTACTTGTCAGTACTAGTACGCTGAAGCATCTGTATCATTGGCAATTTGCCATTGAACCGACCCGGCTCAAGTGTGCTAGAGCGATGGAGAACTTCAAAACTAGGAAAGACGGGATGGCATCGACATCAGCAAGTTATCTACTATAACCATATGAAGCAGAAACGGAATTCTGTTGCTTTCCCATTTTTTACATTGAGGTCATGTTAATTAAGGAAGAGAAAATTATTTGGGGTCTGCGGGTAGCTGTTGGAAAAACTGTAACGACTCGAATATGAAAACACAATTGGCTTAACCACTAAATAGTCCTTTATGTCAATGTTTCTGTGCTCTATGGAGAAAATATGAGATGTGCATGAGGTCTCCCATCTTATAAATAGGCATCATTTGGAAGCTAGTTTTCGCATCCAACAGAGCACTGAAGACCAGAAAGAAAGAGAGGGAAGTAGACAGAAAATGTCAAGGAGCGTTCGACTTTCCGCCGGTTTCGCGCTCATGGCTCTGGCACTGTCCTTTGTCAGTGCCTACGACCCGAGTCCCCTGCAGGACATCTGTGTAGCAGTCAAAGAACCTGAGAATGCTTGTAAGATTGTCTTTCCCTTGCCTGGTAGAATTCCCAGTATTATTACATTTTGCTCTCTGCTTTTAGAATAGTCCTCCTTCAATTCAGGTGATCTTAATGGCTGCCCCAGGGAAGCTCGTTAGGCATTACGACTAATTCTTTCAAATCAGACATTGCAGTACATTAATTTCAAATGAAACAAGACAACTAAGTAAACAAAAAGATACAATTTTCATTCTTGGCGCGACGTTATGTATCCTAGGATGTGCCTCAAAGGCATAATGTCAGCCACAATTTCCTCTCTATGCAGTGTTTGTGAATGGAAAGTTCTGCAAGAACCCCAATCTTGCCACAGCAAAGGACTTCCTCTTTTCCGGCCTCCAAGTCCCTAGAAGCACAGCCAATCCCCTGGGCTCCACGGTCACCCCGGTGACCGTGGACCAGCTACCAGGACTCAACACACTCGACATTTCCATGGCTCGTGTCGACTTTGGAATAGAGGGTTTGAATCCTCCCCACACTCACCCACGTGGCACTGAAATATTACTTGTCTTGGAGGGTACCCTGTATGTGGGCTTCGTCACATCCAACCAGTTGAACAACACTCTCTTTGCAAAAGTTCTTTACCCTGGAGATGTTTTCGTTTTCCCCATTGGGATGATTCACTTCCAGCTCAATGTTGGAAAGACCAACGCAGTCGCGATCGCCGCTCTAAGCAGCCAAAACCCAGGAGTCATCACGATCGCTAATGCACTGTTCAATGCAAAACCTCCTATTTCCCCTGAGGTACTAGCCAAGGGGTTCCAAGTGGAAGAGAAGCTGGTTGAGGAGCTTCAGAAGAAGTTATGGTACTACAATTAACATGAGAGGCAGCTGATGATGTTCTCATCTCTGTGTACTTGATTCTGATAAAGTTCCTAGTTCAAGTGGAAGTTTGCTTCTGTAACTTCATGTATTGATTCACGTGTAATAAGACTGTTGTTTTCTGCACCATCTCCTACTTTGAGCTTATTATGATGAACTTATGTCATGGTTGGAGCGATTTTTGATCCAGCACTTTCTTTCAGATATTTCTGTCTGAAATTGGGAAGATTCGAGTAAGCACAAGTATGGGGCCACTCTCATGGGCAACATCATCAAACGAACGAAAACCTCTTCATTTCAATTCTCAAGCACTACTCTCTTTACTTTTTTCACTTTTAGAAATTTCTTTCTACGGATGGAACCGATTCTCCATGTCGCATGGCGGTGGCGCCACCACCGTGGGACGCAGCCCCCTATGAGCGATGAGGGGCACGGCCCTCAACGACCCTCACCGATACTCCAACAAGGGCAACCGACGCCCGACAAGGGTTGCATCGACAGCCGGTAGTCTTATTTTCTTTATCTCATAAAGAATTAAGCCTTTTCTTCTATTGTTATATTCCTTTTCCTTTTATCCTCTCTCTTTTTTTAAATGTTTTATTTTTCCTTATTAAATTTCCAATTTTTTTTTGCTGATGTGGCGCTTGGTGAGTGCCGGTAACAAAAAAGTACGTGAGCATTTTATGTTAACCAAATTGGATGATGTTAACATAAAGACTTCATCAAATTATTTGATAAGTTTTAGGACATAAGTTTCCTTTTGAAAATTTTAGGAGTCGAAATAATAAAATGTAATGCACTATCCCTACTTCTTAATCTATGAACAAGAAGAAGACTAAATGAGTGCTGAAGTAACAAATGAAAGAAGAAAAAAAAAACGAAAATGATAGCTACTTTTCAGGCTTCCTCGTACATATATCAGCAAATCACTGGTGAATTACCTAATTGATTTGACAGTCTCCTTGTATTACGTTAGGTACTAAGATAGGTTGAAACTCAAGATGCTAGCGAGGTTTCTCCATCATGAGTTGCTGCTTAAGCTGCTGCACAGCATAGTTATAAAGTCTGAAAAAACATGGCTATCAATTCGTCATCCATGGAACGGAAATCTTCTGTTGCTTTGACTTAACAGAACCGCGTAAGGCCCGACAGTACAAGCGAGTTGGAGACTTAAACTACCAATTCGGCGTAATTATTTATCCTAAACAAGATACAACTCATTTTGCATTATTGCTGGATACTGATCAGAATCGGAAGGGTATATCCACGAAATGAATTGTTTGCATGGATGCTGACGCTTGATAGTGATTGTTCGTTATGGTTGGTTATCATGGTTGTTGGCAAGTCTTAGGCAAGGGGAAAACCTTAAAATTCGCTCCTTTGACCTGTATTCCAAGGTATCGAGATTCTACATGTGACCAGACAACTAGAAAGGTATCAGTAACTGTAAGAACTTCAAACAGAAAGAGAAGAAAACTGTAGTTTCAATCCAATCAGCCAATTCTAACTAATCCAATCTTTTTGGTGCAACCATTCCTCTTCAGCATATTCCGTTGTTGTCAACAGATGCTATCTTAAGGTTCCACCAGTCCTGATTTCACCATTTTGAGTGTTTAATTGGTGCAGTACCTACTACTACTACCAATTATTGTTTGACTCAGATGATCCACCATTTCTGTCCATTTTCGTTAGGAACTCCATTTCATGCTGATACTATAAAGCAAGTATATCATCAGCACTAAAATGACCCAATTCAGGAGTGCTAGGGTACATAGGGGACGATACATATGTATGACATGGAAAAGAGAAAAGGTCGAGCCATTCCGTTACTGCTGGAGAAAAGATCCGGTCGCGCTACAGCATATTATCGTCACCGTGGGAAGCAAGAAACATATGTCCTCTGGTCAATGAAAGTGACGTTTGCTTAAGGAAGAGCAAATCAATTGATTTTTATGTGTAGCTGTTGAACAATAGCACTGTTTACGTTTAGAATGTAAAGGGAAACAGTTAACTACAGTTGGAGAATGCACACAGACTCCAAATTCTAACTTGGCAAGACCATAGATGGCCCCAGAGTACAAGTCAGTCGAAGACCAAATTCTGGTCGGTAAGGCTTTGTTACAAACCTTGGTCATAGCGATAATAGAAACTTGATTTCGTAAATGTAATGTTATGAGAATCACATCGCGTATATCCATGAAAAAATTGTTTCCAAAGGTGAATAGTGACATTTAGTTATGGACTGGTCAAGTGTTAGGAAATTAAAAATGACATACAATTTCGACTTTAATTAGTATTGTAAGGCTTGTGTACCACTAGTACTTCAATTAATCATTCAAAGCCCAATGCTAGTTCCAATACAATCAACCAATTCTAACTACTCCAATCTTCTGGTGCAACAATCCATCCTCTTCTACATCTTGCACAATTTTTTTCACAAGCTGATTGACTATTTTTCCTCGGTCTACTTCAGCATATTCCTATGATACCATATTAGGTTTGTGGCCAGCCTAATTTTGATCATTATCCATCTTTAACTAATAATGCAGTAGATGCTGCCAACTAGGCAATCCTGGTTTCCCTTCCAAATCCGTTGTTATAAATATGCTCCTCTTACATATGCAGACCAGACTCTGAAATATCCTAGAAGATTGCACAAATCTCATCTTTAAAAGTAATTGTTACATTGACTGAAACTGAACTCCATTTCAGGCAAAACTATAACACGAGTCCAGCATCAGGATCGAAATAAACTCTTTCGAGTGTGCTAGAGTAAAGTAGAGGACAACAACGTACGCATGAGTAGAAAAAGATATGATTGAGTGTCTATATGACAGATAATTGCCGCTAGGAAAAGATTGCCTAGTACTGCAACAGCCCTTTTTAGCATAACTGTAAGAAGCTGTAAAATGTGTTCTTTTGCTTTTGAATATGGAGACGAAAGTGGCCATTTGTTTCAAGAAGAGCAAATAACAGATTAGTGTGTAGCTGTTGAACTATTGTACTGTTTGGAATACAAAATCAATATGGCTAACCGATCAGATGTTGTCAAAGCTTTCTCTGCTTTCAGGTATGCCATCTATAAATAGACTTAGTGTTTTGCCTAGCTTTTCTCATCCCTCAAAGCACTTGTGTCAAAAAGAAGAAAGAAAAGTAGATAAAAATTATGAACAGTGTCAGATTTTTTGCGGTCTTGACACTATCGACTCTGGCATTGTCCATGGCTGACGCCGAGGACCCTAGTCCCTTCAGGATATCTGCGTAGCAGTCAAAGAACCCAAAAATGCTTGTAAGCTTTTCATTCCCTTTCTCAATCAAACTTTGTGAACTTATTAGCCGACATAGCCTATAATTTTGCATTACCACATATGGAACTGCCCTTTCTCCTTAACAAATGAGTAAAGCACCTAGTTTCGCATGCAATAGGACAATGAACTGATGAAGTGCACATGAAGTTAGCATTTTATCTTTCTGCAAATATTTACGATATGCCTCTGACTGTTGTGAGGAAATTGTCAATCATTTCCTGTTAACAACGACTTTTCTCCCTGCAGTGTTTGTGAATGGAAAGTTCTGCAAGAACCCCAATCTTGCCCCAGCAAAGGACTTCCTCTTTTCTGGCCTCCAAGTCCCTAGAAGCACCGTCAATCCCTTGGGCTCTCCCGTCACCCCGGTGACTGTAGACCAGATAGCGGGGCTCAACACTCTTGGCATTTCCATGGCTCGTATCGACTTTGGAATAGACGGTTTGAATCCTCCCCACACTCACCCGTGTGGCACTGAAATATTACTTGTCTTGGAGGGTACCCTGTATGTGGGCTTCGTCACATCCAACCAGTTGAACAACACTCTCTTTGCAAAAGTTCTTTACCCCGGAGATGTTTTCGTTTTCCCCATTGGGATGATTCACTTCCAGCTCAATGTTGGAAAGACCAACGCAGTCGCGATCGCTGCTCTAAGCAGCCAAAACCTGGGAGTCATCACTATAGCCAATGCATTGTTTAATGCAAAGCTGCCTATTTCACCCGAAGTTCTAGCCAAGGGGTTCCAGGTGGATGAGCAGTTTGTTGAGAAACTTCAGAAGAAGTTCTGGTACTACAATTAACCTGAGAAATGCATCTGAAATCTTCCAGATTTGTGTTCCTGATAGAACAAATTTTTTTACTTTATTCATAAATTTTATTGTTCACCTGTGAAGAAAATTTCCTCCTGTAACTGTGATGTATGGATGTGAGGGCAATAAGATTGTCATGTTTGCTAAATCCTCCACTTGTACTTATTATTTTCGGTTTCATTTCCTCAAAACCAGCCGAAGACAGTGAGCTTGGCACTTGCCTTGATAATTTCTTGTATGATGACACACATGACCGGATGGTAGAGAAGGGAAACAGAGTTAATATGAAATCCATACATTTTTAGGCATATCCTCCAACTACTGAGAATTGATTTTCAACTTACGCTTAAATGTTTAGCCGCATCAAACTATCTTCAAGTCGAAAAGGACTGCTTCATCATAGACCAGTTCAATCAAAATGACCTATTTCGAGAGCAAGAAGGCGGTAAGCCTTCTGACAAGGTGCTTCTTGCATATGCCACCCAGTCAGCTTCATCAAACGGGAAATACATTGTCACATTGGAAGATTTTCTTCTGACATGTCCCTTCCTTTCCGAATACTTCCGATTAGGCTATTCAAGTTTTAGGCAAAAGACCAGAAAACAGAGGAAGCTATGCACAATGACATCAATGGAAAAAGACATTTCTCGTGATCGCTTGGATAACAAAATCATGAGGAACTTTTCTAAAACTTTATTTTAAGCACTTGTAAAACATAGGTTTTAATATTTATTGCTGAGACAACACATCGGTGGAGGAAATGTGGATAAGGTCTAGCATCTTGAAGGATCAGATACTGTATTATCATCACATGGGATCATTTTTGTTTCTGATGCTTCCATTCTGAAGTTGGATCTGAGCCCCGAAACTTTGGGCGCATTCCTGATCGACGTGGTCATAAGCGGTTCTCAGGCGCTCGCCACAGACGTCCTGTGATAATGCTCCATTGCAGGCTCCATGGCCATAGCAATTAGTAGAATAGATGTTGCAATCATAGCCGGGCGTTCGTGTATCATCACATGAACCTTCTATCAGGAGACCTCTAGCAGTCACATAATACCCCACACATCATACCTAACTGGACTGCATAATTTATAAACCTCGGTCGTATTAGGATTACATTTGACCGAATTGCAAGCACATAGTAGCCCTATGAGAATGATTGACAACATGTTGCAATGTGTTCTATGTACGCTCTCTATCTTCACTTTCCTCCTTATTTTTCCTTTTTTCCTTCATTTTGAAGTTCTCTTTATTGTAGAAATTTATATATATATAGATAGAGGTGCTTCTTCTTGGATGTTCCACCAACTTTTGGTTGGGACCTTAGGTGCAGAGGTTCTCAAGTATTCTAGTACACATTATGCAAGACGCGCCTGTGACGTCCTCCCTTACCATAAATGTTTCTTGTTATCCTTGTACTTGAGAAGAGGCATCCCTTAGTTATTCCCATGGTTGAGAATTAAGATGATTTCCACAAACAAAGAGTTGATTTTGTCTGTTATAACAATATAAACTTGAAAAGCAATGGGTTGCACACCGAACTTCAACATGGTATCATTTGCATGCGATTTTCTCGATCTATGCCTTGACCAAACACCCTTTGCTGGCCCCAGTGTTTGTGAACCAGCTACAAGGACTCAGCTCTATGGCCATTTCCATGGTTCGTATTGGCATTGGAACAGGTGGTTTGAATCCTATGCACTCTCACTCGCGTAGCACTGAGATTATGCTTGTTTTGGAGGGGACCTTCTATGTAGGCTTCTGTCACGTCCAACCAACTGAACAACACTCTCTTTGTGAAAGTCTTCAACCCTGGAGAGGTTTTTGTTTTCGTGATCGGGATGATTCACTTTCGGCACGATGTCGGACAGTCATGATCACCGCTTTAAGCAGCCAAAGCCTGGAGTCATCACCATGGCCAATGCATTTTTTCATGCAAAGCCGTCCATTTCCCCTGAAGTTCTAGCCAAGGGGTTCCAGGTGGATGAGAAGTTTGTTGAGAAACTTCAGAACAAGTTCTGGTACTACAATCAGCTTGAGAAATGCATCTGACAATGTCCTTACCTCTGTGTATTTAGTCAAACAAACTAATACGTTAAGTCTTCTGATGAAACTCCTAGTTCAAGTATGAAGAAAGTTTCCTTTTGTAACCTCTTGTACTGATTTCAGTATAATAAGACTGCGGTTTTCTACATCATCTAATACTTTGAGCTTATTGTGATGAACTTATTTCGTGGAACCAACGCAGAATAAGACAGTGAGCTCGGCACTTGACTCTACCATGTCCGACGATTTCCATTCTGAAAGCTTTGCAAGCACAAACTGTTAATAGCCATCGCCAGTTCTGCTAAGGCTGCATAACTAACTAATAATGAGCAATCAATAACGACTAAGGGTGCGCATGGCAACACTTTCGCTTTAGAAATCAAATTTCAACTTCGCTTCAAAAATTGATTTCTAATCAGAAAAATTTGTTTGGTAATAGTAGAAAATTTCTACTTCGCAACATTATTAACAAAAATATTCTATGAAAACTTATTGTCGGCGGTAGAAAAATTTGTACTTCATTTTTAAACTTTTTAATTTTTTTTAAAAATGTTTATTATTAAAAAAATATTATTTACTTTTAAAAATAAAAAATAATTATTTATTTTTTACTTGGTGACCGAAGATAGCACTTAGCAATGGCGTTGTGGTTGGCGGTAGTTAACGGCTAGTGGCGGCGGATCGCGGAGGTCCGCGGTAGATTGCGGCGGTGGGCGGGATGATGGTCGATGGTTAGCGGCAGGGGGCGACAATGGGTAGTGGTCGGCGAGGGGCAGCGATGGGCGGTAGTCATGGGTGGTGGCCCGTGGAGGTCGGCGGTGGGTTGCCACAGTCCCGGGCAGCGATGGGCTGCGGCTAGCAAAGGTATGCGGTGGGCAATGGTCGGCGGTTGGCGATCATCGTGGTCGGCGGAAGTCGACGGTGGGCAATGGTTAGCGGGCGGCAACGGAGGTAGGCATGGTCGAAAAGAGAGTGAGGTGAGAAGTCCTTCTTGAGTTGAGAAGCAATTTTTTTAACCTCTCAAATTGGGAGAAAAGCAACTTCAGAAATGAAAATTCATTTCGAAGCAAAATTTTTTACCAAATGGATTTCTAGTTCAAAAGTTACATTACCAAGCGATTTTCGCTCCGGAAGTATTACCATGCGCATCCTAAACTTAAGATGTTCTAGGGATCATGATGTTGCGTTGAGTTTAAGTGGGAATGAAGCCTCAAAGCATTCTTGTTTTATGAGAAATTGTCATTGCTATTTACTTGTTGTGTGTACTGGTTCGAGCGATTTGATCGTCCCCTTTGTGTCCCTTTTTTCTTCCAAGTTCTGTAGTTAAAAAAAAGAAAAGATAGCCATAGCGTAGTTTCCTCAAACATATGTTAACAAGTTTGTTGAAGTCCACGTGATTGTAATAAAGTTATTAGTGAATGGACGAGAAGAACACCTCAAGTAACAATATTTGTGTACGGCGCTCACTTTGGTACCAAAATTTTCGTTGGCTCACTCAAGTGCCATATCGGAGAAAACACGATCACTTAAGTGCCAACGACGAGAGATTTTGACCAAAATAAATACGTGGCTCTTTTTATTTAAAATAATTTAGTGACATGTCATTTTTAATCCAAACAATTTGGTGATATGGCTTTTTGGAAATAAAAAACTAATTCCATGTGTGCAAAGAGAATGGTATCGCTCGGTCAACGTGGCTGGAATGTCTTAAAACTTATAGTACTTAAGTGATCACATTTTACAACTTATGACACTTAAACTTGGCACTCAAATAATCATAATTTACAACTTATGGCACAAAAAGTCACTCCATTGGCTAAATGACGTCATTTGTGAGTTGGAAGATGACTAGGATATCCGACGAGCCACATGAGATTAGTTGATTAATAAAAAATTGCCATGTATGATTTCCAACTAGGCTCACAAGAATTGGACTGAAATAATAGTTTTTCAAAAATATTGACACTTAAGTGATCCGGAAAAAAGTATTGGCACCAAAGTGAGTGCCGTACAAAAATATTATCACTTGAGGTGTCCTTCGCCTAGTGAATGAATCTCCTAATTGATTTGTTAGTATGCTTTTATTATGTTAGGTACTAAGATAAGTTGAATCGCGGATGCTAGTAAGGTTTCTCTTGCATTAGTAGTTGCTTAAGCTACCGCAAAGCATGGCTATAGAGTTGAAAAATATGACTACCAATCTGTCATCCACCACCAAACGAGTAAGAGACTGTTAGATGTATAAAAGGGTAAAATATTCTTTGGAGCTTTTGGTCTCATTTTGTATATATAGTGATGTTTATTGAATAATACAATACATGATTTTTCCTTTCTACATGGTATCAAAGCCTCCTCCCCACGATTACCTTTTGCGACTCTACTAGACGTGACTCGAACGTTAGTCGCTCTCGCGCAACTCTCCTTTAAGTGGGTTGGCACAGTTCATCCAACTCCTTTGTCACTATCCTCGGTGCTTTACCTTTCTCAATTTCCATTTAAACCTCATGTATGTTAGTAAATTAACAAAGAAATTTCAATGTTCAATAATATTCTACCCCGATTCTTGTATTTTTCAAGATCCGGCTACGAAAAGGACGATTGGTAGAGGCCGTGAGGGGGGGGACTGTATGTGTTTGAAGATACTCCCTCCATTGCACGCCCAACTATTGCTTCCCCACATTAGATTTATTGTCGTCTTGGCCATCCCTCGCTGCATAATCTTCAAAAGTTAGATTCTAGTTTTCAATCTCTTTTTAGCTTAGAGTGTGAGTCATGTGAACTTGGCAAATTGCATTGTGTTGATTACCCGCCTTGAGTCATTAAACAAGCGATTTCTCCTTTTTCATTAGTTCATTCAGATAATTGGGTTCCTTGTCATTTGATTTTCAATTTGGATTTCAAATACTTTGTTACTTTGTTGATGACTATTCCGAGCCACTTGGTTACACTTAATGGAAAGTGGTTGAGAATTTTATTCTAGCTTTTGTGCCTTCATTTCTGAAATTCATACTCAGTTTGGTATGAATATTTAAGTGTTGGGTCTAACAATGCTAAGAAGTACTATTCTTCACCTTTTTTTGACTTTATGACTCAACATGAAATGATTCATGAATCTTCTTATTTCGATACACCGCAACAAAATGGTGTAACCGAAAGGAAGAATAGACATTTATTGGAAGTTACTAGATCCATGTTGTTTGAGATGAAGGTTCCTAAAACTTTTTGGTCTAATGTTGTCTTGGCTACATTTTATCTCATTAATCGCATGCCTTCTTTTGTTTTGCGAGGTGATATTCCATTTTCTACTTTATTTCCCAACCGGTCTTTGTTTGTCTAACCGCCTCGTATTCTTGGTTGTGTCTATTTTGTTCATGATCATCAACCTGGAGTATCAAAGCTTGATTCCAGGGCCATCAAGTATATTTTTTTGGGTTATTCTTGTACTCAAAAGGGATACCGTTGTTATTTTCCATCATTGATGAAGTATTTTATAACTACTCATGTTTTATTCTTTGAATCTACTCCCTATTATGAAGTTCCATTCATTGTTTTCTCGAGGTGGATGAAGACTTATATGTGACCACTAGTCAATCAACTGCTCCACTATTTGAACAATACATGCACAAGGAACTCCTCCTCTCAAGGTCTATACTCAGCACCTTCAAGTAGCTACTGTTCCCCCTTCCTCCTATCACTACCACATCATCTTCTGTTGGTACTAGCTTATCACCTAGAGAGGGGTGAATATGTGATTTCAAAGAACTTGCTCAAACAATGCGGAATTGAAAGAAATGAGTTCGAACCAAGTCATAATTTGAGCATGAACAACAATACATTCAATTCACATGTGTGCAATAAACTCTCAAATAGAGTAAGTAAAATTTAAGGGATAGAGAGATTTGTACATGATGTTTATAGTGGTTCGGTAGATCAAGTTTACATCTATTCTCCACGCTAATAGCCTACTTGGTTGGTTTCACTTTAAATTGTCTTGAAGTTACGAAAATAGTACGTATTGCTTCTACCCAAAGATGGTGCCGTTTATACCCAAAGTCGATAGATCACACTATCACACACCCAAGCACTACTATTACATAGCTAGCACTTCTCAAAGATTTACAATTGAAAGTTCATGGGAGACAAGTACATAGAATTGAAGCTCTCTTTGAACTTTGAAATTTTCGACTTGTGATTTCACTTTGCTCTTCGACTCCTTAGTCTCCTTGTATACTCCTCCATCTCTACTAGCCGTAGGAAAATCTTCAGAGGGATCATTCGCCAAACTTCCCATTTAGACGAGATCGTATAACAAGGATTTCGTAGTCGTTGGGAAATGAAATTAGAAACTCCGAGGATTCGATCGCCCATACAATCTAAATTGAGTTTTTCATAAGTAGAGTTCTTCATTTATGTAAGATTTCTTGTCTATTATAAGGAATAAATTCAAGCCGGATCACTAGCTATTGTGAAAATATCCGCGTCCGAATCTCGAACGTTGCTTCCGAGACTCTCCTCGTAGTCCGAGCTCGCCAATGTCCGAGCTCGTACAAACTTCAAATGCAAATTTTAGACCTTCGGATGTAATATCTTGAGCTTCTATCTTCATGTCCTTCCGTGCGTATTAGCAATCGCGGCTTTACTTCGTTGTTCACCTATCTAAGATCCTTCCAAGCTTTGCTGAACTTTGTCGTTCTTGGTTTGTTTACCTTCTATTTAGGTCCCTCCACCTGTAGATACCTCTACATCCAATGCCTTGTTCATCATTGACAGAGAACTCGGAACTTTCGGGACGTTTCGTCAAGACAACATATGCATAATAGATTGTGCATCTTTCACCTCCGATTTTACTTAACTAATAAATATATTAGTAGCCTTTGATTATTTTGTCATCTTCAAAACATCATAAAGGATTTTCCCTAACATCTTCAACTCCGGATATGCCATTAGCTGACCCTCTTCTTACATTTGATCTCGATCTTCCTATTGCTCATTGCGAAAGTACACATAGTTGCACTTAATGTTCTATTGCAAACTTTATCTCATATTCTTATGTATCTCCTTCTTTTAATATTTTTTAAACCATTGTAGATCAATATACTCTCCCAAAGTTTGTAGCCGAGGCATTACAAAAACATGGCTAGAGGATAGCTATAGAAGAAGAATTAAAGGCCCTCCAAGTTAATCAAATTTGGGACTTGGTACCTCTTCCTTCGGCAAAATTGCTATTGGTTGTCGATGGGTAGATCTTGTGAAATTCAATTCTAGTGGTTCTCTTGCTCACTTAAAGGCAGTACTTGTTGCAAAAGTGTATGCTTATGTGTATGGGGTTGATTATCTGGATACTCTTTCTCCTCTTGTCAATTTTGCATCTGTTCATAATTTGATTTCTCTTGTTGCCACATATAACCGGCCTTGTTGCAACTTGATGTAAAGAACACTTTCTTGCATGGTACTCTTAATGAGGAAGTATATGTGGAGCAACCTCTAGGGTTTGTTGCTCAGAGGGAGTCTAGTGGACCGGTTTGTAATTTGAAAAAGTCCTTGTATGGTTTGAAAGAGACCCCACGAGCTTTGGAAGATTTTATGAGGTTTTACTCTTGTAGGACTTTCTAGATGTGGAAATGATCATTCTTTCTTTTATAAATAGTCAAGGGTAGACAAGCTTTTCTTGAATGTGTCTATTGATGATATTATCATCAACGGAAATGACTTGGTTGGTATAGCTGAATTAAAACTTTATCTTTAGCAATAATTTCAAACTAAGGACTAGGGGAAGTTGAAGCATTTCTTAGGAATTGAGGTGGCACAATCAAAGAAAGGTATTATTCGTCACCGCGAAAGTATGTCATGGATTTGCTCACCGAGACATGTCTTTGGGATCAAACTCTCTTGTTTCACCTTTGGAATAAAGAGTTAAATTGGTTGTTGATGGAGGAGAAACCCTTGATAATCCTGAGAGATATAGAAAACTAGTAGGTAAACCGAATTATCTCACAATTACTCGATCGGACATCGTCTTTCCGGTCGGTGTGGTAACCTAGTTTCGTCTTCCCCTCGTATATCTCTCTTGAATGGAATCATTCAAATTTTGAGGTATTTGAAGAAGGCTCCAGAGAAAAGAATTGTTTACCAAAATCATGGTCAAAGTAGAATTGAGTGTTTTTTGATGCTAGGGCGGGATCTCCGGATGATAGGAGGTCAATTATCGTCTACTCGACCTTGGTTGGAGGAAATTTGGTGTCATGGAAGAGTAAGAAACAGAGTGTTGTTGCCCGCTCCAAGTGTTGAGTCGAATATATAGCTATGGCACAAGTGACATGTGGACTAATGTGGATACAATAGCTATCGATTGAGTTAGGTTTTAAAGCTTCAGCTCCTATATCTATATGGTGTGACAATAAGGCAACAATATATGTAGCTTCCAATCCTATGTTTCATGAGAGAACAAAACGCATTAACGTTGATTGTCATTTTATCTCGAGAGAAACTCTAGAATGGAATGATTGTTCCTAGTTATATTAGGATCGAGTGAACAAGTTGCGATACACCTTTACTAAACCTTTGGTAATGGGAGGATAGAATATATTTATAACAAGCTGAGCATGACTAATATATATGCTCCAGCTTGAGGGGGAGTGTTGGAGGTATAAAAAGGCAATGAATAATACAATATACAATTTTCCTTTCTACAGAGACCAATACGGTTGAACAATCCATGAAAATTTTCTACTATTTTCACTTGAAAGAATCACGGAATCCAGTAGAAACCGTTTGGTTTTTAATTTAACTTTATTTTTGGATTTGAGTAAAACTTCTTGGTGTTTTTTTTTTATTTGTTTGTTCTTTTGTTGTTCTGGAGGTGGGGTTGAAATATTTTTAATAATAAAAATTTAATTAAAAAGGAAAATTTGAAAAATCATTAAAGTAAATTCATAAAAATTTAAAGTAATAAAATGAAAATTGTTTTTAAAATTAATAAATAAAATTTTAAAATTTAAAATTATTTAAAATTTGAATTTTGAAAATTTTCAATATGCACATCATGTTTTATTTTGACCTCTTTTAATTGAGTTTTTGTCCACCAATGGTTTGAGTTGTTTGTATTAATTTTTTTTGTTTATTTTATTGAATGTGATTGGGTTCTCTGTAACCTTTTGTTTACTATAAATAACTTGAGAATAATTTGTAATTTTTAGTTTATAAACAGAAAATCAACTTGAGAAGCGAGTTGGATACCTAAACTACCAATTCGGCGTCACTATTTATCCTAAAAAGTGATACAACTTCAATTTGCATCATTGATGGATAATGATCAGAATCAGAAGGTTTATCCAAGAGATAAATTGTTTGCACGGATGCTAGCATTTGATGGTGATAATTCGTATGGATGGTTATTATGGTTGTTAGTCTAAGGGCATATCTTTTCATAAGATGTTCTGCAATCCACCACGTTTGAAAGGCTAAAACCTTAGGTAACTGAGCAATAAAGCATAACATATTCTTTTAAACAAGGTCTTTGAAATCACCTGTTCATCCTCCTCTAGGTGATACCGCTAGCAACATTAGATATGGAAAGACACATAAGTTATATGTTGAAGCTCGCAGAAATTTAATCCCTGATTATTGTGAGATATTGTTGCTGATATCTGCAAACTAATGTTGTCTCAACTCCACAAGATGATATCGTCTCTGTTCCTCAGAATCAGATCGGACGAACATGGAACGTTAGAAGAAGAAGAGACCCAATGAAGGATTTCTTATCCTCCTCTCTGTAAGGCGCAATACATCACCCAAAATTCGTAGAGACAGATTGTCTCGTGCATGTTCCTTCAATCTCTTTGTCTCGTACTTTGTACCGTCATGCACGTGCATCCCCTGTTACGTTGGGTGATGACTCAATTGCCTACGGATAGTTAGATGCATTGTGAACCATTTGCTGTGATCAGGGAAGATCTGTGTTAGGAGCGAGCAACAAAAGTCTAATTTCTTTCGTCAAGAGGAGCTTAAGTCTCGAGTCTGTTAATATATCAAGTTGAACCCATGTTCACTCAAAACCTTAAACTAATGAGTTATAGGCAAACTACAATATAATAACTGCTCTGCATTACACAAGTTCTTCAACGTGGGATTTCTGTAACATAACTCGCTCGTGTATTCTAACAATCTGGCCTTAGGTCTCTCCTAGCTGGGTCAGAAGCTCCTCTTGGCCATCAATTTCCACCGACTGTAGGACCCTTCCGTTAGCTGGACATTATCTAGTTAATGTGGCTTTAGTTGATGCGATAGTGGGTGTGTGTTTAAGATAAGGTTTGAGGACCCCCCGCTCTTCTTGTCACTCTTTAGCATGGCAACTGGACATGATCGGAAAAAGTTTTGTGGACCCTTTTAAATATCTCCTTGCTCCTTGCATGAAATGAAATCGATTCGGTGTTCTCCTTCCTTGGTGCGAAGTGAGAATGGGCCTCTCGCGACCGAGAAACTGTCCGCTTTCAACGACATCACATAAAAAAGCTGAGGTGAGATGACTTGCCAAAGTCAAAAGATGCTGGGACTCTATGTCTTCAGATAAGAGAACCACCTGTTTCTCTGCTTGGAGGGAAGGAAAAGAAGGATGCTGCCCAATGGGAGAAGAAAGTTCGATGCGGGGATGAATAGGATGAGAGCGTATCTGTGAACATATTGCGTATACATACCTAAATACGGATCCAACAACATGGTATCAGTAACTTGAATGTCGATAGGGAGTCTACTAACACATTCCAAATTAATTGTGGAACATGTTTAAATTGGTCTAAAGCTAAGGAAAGATTTGAAAACCTGTTCAAATCGAAACTCGTGTCGAGCATCTCTTCGAGACATTCAAAGGAAAATCAAGAGCAGGGTAACCTTTTGTAATGAGTGATGATGAGCGTATTGATGGTTGAAGGCGATGAAAAGACAGCAAGCGCATGTGAAACAAGCTAGTCATGAAGGGTGCAAGTGGACCCAAGGGAGGAGGACTCACTGATGTTCCGATATGTCTATGCATGGTCCAAAGTGGGGAGACACAAACACACACACATGGGTATATAGAGACACATCGAATTTGTGTTTCTTGAGATGTATGCTTGGAATGGTCATGGGGAGATCAAGAAGGGTGTACGCGAAGTTGAAGAGAACGGTAAGGCAAGAGAGAGGGAAGTTGTACATCATGAGGGTTTGCATCTCTATGCTTCTCGGTTGGCACAAACATTCTTAACCTCTTGTACTGGTTATGTTGTTCTTTGATATATATGAAGCAGACCTAAGTGACCTTGTCCTCCCCAAAGCATTTCTCTCTTCTTCTTCTCTTTCTTTTTTTTTTTCTCTCTCTCTCTCTCTCTCTCTCTCTCTCTCTCTCTCTCTCATCTCAAAAGTATCTTGTGGAGGTGGATGGTCTTTTGTGAATCCGCCACTTCAACTCCAACTTCCACTTTCTTAGCTGGTCGATAGAAGGAAATGTGAAGGCCTTGCCAAGATGCACAAGAAGGGCTTGGTTAGTCGTTTATTTACTTGCATATGTTAGGATTAAGCACACAAATACAACGAAATAGAGAGTATGTTAGGATTAGGCGGCGCACAAATATAAGGAAATAGAGAGTAAATGTGAGAAAAGAGAAATCTAGATACAAGATTTATCCCGATTCACCTGTAAACTAGGGCTACATCCAAAGCATACGATTTCACTATAATTAACATTTCTCACTTATCTGTTACAACTCTCAATTACAAGACAAAGAAATTACATATAGGTCACTCAAGAGCTATTTACGAGCCTAAACTCAAATTACTAATAAAACATACGCCGAAACTATAAAAACCTTCTAGAGTCCTAAGGGTACCGCCCCCTACCAACCTTGCCGAGCGGCCGCCCAAAACCCCACCCGCTCACCGGAAGCATGACCCCCGTGCCATCCCACCGACGGAAAGTATGAATCACACCCCAACAACATATCGATCGAAACCCCACAATTTCTTAAGGCTAAGCTAATCGTTATTGCTACTGAGAAGACTTTGGTTATATAGACAGCAGAAGTTGCTTATGGTTAGAGAGGGCATAGCTCATTACCTTAAGTTTCCGAGTTAAGGCCGTCCGACTAGGCGTGTCGACAAGTTCGAGGTTTGGGCTTCCTCTTTGATCTTCCCATATGAAGGTACTAAGTCACGGTTGCACATCCAAAAAAATAAAATAATAGGTCGATTTTTCCGAGTACTTGCTTGGTCGAGCTTGAACTACTCGAATAACATGCCTATCTAATTCGAGCGGTTAAGACTTTATATGTTCTAGTATGTACTTACATATGCAAATAACAAACGGATAAACGAGACCATCTTTCAAATTTGTCGTAATCTTAGAGGTTGAGTTGGGGCGCCAAGCTTGAGTAGGAGCCTTAACTCTTCCTATTCGAGTCAAGTCAGATCTAAAAAATCAAGCTAGTTGAGCTCAAGTTCTAAACTTATTGCATTTATGCCAATTCGGACATAAACCTTTCATTTGTGTCAATTTATTAGTAAATATATTCACATTTTGCCAATTGAGTCAATCCTATCAATTTTAGTTAGAAATCGTTGATGTGGATGTCGGACATCCTATGTGACGCGATTGACGGTGACGTGGATAATTTTTTTAATTTTTAAATATTTCAAAAAAAATTAATTAATTTTTTAATTACTTTTATTTTTTGTTTTATTTTTATTTTCTTCTCTCTTTCTTCTTCTTTTTTTTCCACTATGGCTGATGAGGGTCCTTCGTGTTTGCCAACCATTGGGCAAGGCCATTGCGGCCTCGGGTGAAGGCTACGTCACCTACGGCTAGCGATGCCATGGTGAGGCTAGCCTCGCCTAGATTTATGCAAGGTGACCTCGCACACAACCGCGATGGCCGCGATCCTCACCAGCCGGCGAGGGCTTAGCGGCGTTCACCTAGTGATTGTCGAGCTCCAACAACCCTCGCCGGTCATAGTGATAAAAAGAAGAAAGGAAGGAAAAGAAAAGAAAAAATAATAAAAATATTTTAAGAAATATTTTAAAATTTTAAAAATTTGTCCACGTCGCACTTGTGTTGTCATGTAGGACGATTGGCGTCCACGTTAACAATTTCGAGCTAGAATTGATTAGATGGACTCATTTGACAAAACGTAAAAGGATTTATGATTAAATTGATACAATTGAAAGGTTTAAAATCGAATTGATACTGGTTGATGAAAGTAAGTACTATGTATGTTTCTGGACATCTAGGGAGCTACTTACAAGCTCAAGGGTTTTGTTACCTTCTTTGCTCCTTCTCTTCTCATCTAATATAGCGCATTGCCCATTAACTTAAGTTAATCTACAACTCAATGTCATACCATCAGTTTCCAAAATCCAGGTAATCAGACATTCCTTCAACGAAGATATGGTTGCACGTAATTGATGCACTCTTGGGGATTAGATTTTCCAATTTACCCAACGTCATATGGACCCTTTCCCCAACATTTGTTCTTAATTAGTCAATTTAGAGGAACCATAATAGATTATGCACAAATCTTTCACCTCAACCGCGTCGGAACCACGAGATCGCCGTAAAAATGCCTGATGTATCTTGGGATTACAGCATGAATCTGTTTATACGTAGCATCTAGTATATATTTCAAGCGTTCATAAATTGGGGTCCATAATTTTCTTAGTGATGATTTCATTGACAAAGCTTTTTAATCTTGTCTAATTACATTAGTTGATGGGGTTCTGTGATCAACTGTTTGAACAATGTGAAATAAGAACAGATGCAAATGATTTTTCAGTGTAACTTGCCAAGCAAGGCTGATTTGGGGTGAACGAATCAGTGGACTTAGACAGGTCTGTACGAACTTTGTAAAGCCCACCGGTCAGGAATTGCCCAAGAGCTATCAAAAACACTCACTTTCTGACTCAGGCAATCCGCCTAACCTTGGCCTAAGATGGTTTTGAACCCAAAAATACATTCTAGCTCAATACGTGACGGGGCCTCACCCACGATTGCTTCTTGCTTTGTTTGCTTGAGTAATTGTGTTCATATCACATCTGATGATAAGTTAACAAAGAAAATTTCGTACTAGAGATCTCAAGAAGTTGAATGACACGGGAGGATCGGGCTCTCCTCCGGCCATTTGTTGGGGGGTCGGGGGAGAGTCTCCTCCGATCAATGCTCCGATTGATGGATTCTTTTTCAAAAACCTTTACCTCCGGGGATGCGAAAAATTACCAAAAAATTCTTAAACCTATTGCAATTGTGTCAATTCAATCTTAAACTTTCCTTTTGCCAATTGAGTTTTAAACCTTTTTCTTTTGTGCCAATTTAGTCTACCCGGCCGACTTTGACTAGCCGGGGCTGACATGGACACTAGCAGTAACATGGATGCCGGCACTTACGTGAATAATTTTTATTAATATTTAATTTTTTTTAATTATGTATTGTTTATCTTCTCCTTCTCGGCGACCGGCTTGAGGCGAGGCCCGGCAAGGTCGACCTTGCCAACCACTTGCGGGGTTAGCCTCTTTGTCGCCGGAGAGGTTGACCTGGCCATCTAGCCTCGTTGTTGGAATATTACCCACACGTTAGCAAATTGAAAAAAAACACGTAATACTATTTGTTGTAACCAGAAAACTAATAACACGAAGAAGGCGATAATAACTTCAATAATCATCAAGTCAATGAGCAAACGATGATACAATTACAAATCAAATTGCTGTAAAATTGTAATAGGATTACACGGGAAGTGAGGTACGGCTAACCGAATCTCTTTAAGGCGATTAGTTCCAGCCAACGGTACTGAGCAGATTTTACAAACTATTTCTCTCAAGATACAACACCTTGAACCCATTTGAATTAGCAGTATGCAAATAGGACTCTGTTGAACACATCTCGAAACCTATTGAAGTGAAAATATGAGAGATATTTCTTCTTTGAATCTTGTTCGAGTGTATCGAATGAAGAATACATCAGCCCAATCTATAGAGTTTGGAAATTCATGTACTCAAGAGATACATGAATTTAAGAAATTCATCGATTAAATTTATTCATGAATTAAAAAGATTCATGAATTCAAGAGATACACGAATCAAATAGACGTATGTCGTTTTGCTCACTTTTGTTGACTCATTGACCAATTTATCACAACAGTTGTCCCTAGCGTTGATCGACCGTCCCCATCCTGTTTACCGATAGAAAGCCACTGTGTATCAATCATTCTTAATACTTCTCTTGCCTTCACAAACACCGGAGAGACAAAAGATCCCTAAACTCATATATTATGATTGTCCGAGCAATGCCAAAGCTAAGGAGACTTATTCGTCGTCCTGTCTTCTACTTATCTACAAATGAAGGAAAGCCTTTATGTCAGTAAGAAAAGGCCAAAATATGATTTGATGTCGAGCTGCGACCCGATCTACGGAAGAACATGATAGATCGAGACGAAAACATACGAATCAAAGCAAACCCTAGAATCTTGACCAAAGGCCATTCGTTGAACGAGGCATGAAGACAGAAAGGGATTATGGTAAAGATCACCTGCTTCCACGAAAATGAGCGGGGGAAAGACCAATGTGATCGAAATCAAAAGAGCCATTGACCAACTCTGTATCTCTCGTAACGTTTACGTGCACAAATGATTGAACCGAGAGCGCAAATGATTGTCCTGTAACTTTCCATAGTAGTGGACTGCGCAAGATGATATGGTCAGCGATCATATCAGGACAGCATAATACAGGTTCACGTGTACAACGACGTCGTTCGTAGCACTTGCGTACAGTGATTGATGGTTGCATCCGTTTGATTCTTATGTTGTCGTCTCCAAACTCGAAGTATACAGAGATTGATCGACGCGACTGATTTGATGAACGCGAGGCTTGAATGCATGCATCATGGTCAACCTTCTTAAGTTGCGGGTTCTTGAGCTCACTGGGATAATAATTCAGTCCTAACGGAGCCAAGAGGGGAACAAAACGGATTGCTTTGTCCTGTCTTGTTTCGTAGTCTTGATTGAAAATGATGTCGACCAAGAACACTTAGTACAAGAACTGATGACTTGTGCGCACTAAATCGGTGGGTCGGGTCGAGTTTGTGTCGGGTCGAAAATGATTCAATTTATGATGAACAATTTAACTCGGTTTCATGTAGTATGAACCTAACGACTTGTATCCGACTCAATCCATACCCGACTCGATCCGTATTACTTAAACATTTATATATTCAATCAAATCATGAAACACTTGTCTTTAATAATTTATTAAAAAATGATATTGTTAAAGTCCTTTCGCGCAATACAATTTTAGTGATTTTTTTAATAGTTTTTTAATTTATTTTATATAAAAATAAAAAAAATTGTAAATTTGTATTTTCTTTTCCTTGTTGATATTCAGAGATCCGGCGGCTGGAGACGGAGACCGGCGACCGGCAGTGGCCGCGGACGGTGGCACACGGACAAAAGAGATTATCACCGGGGAACTAGAGCTGCCAAACAGTGGCACACGGATCAGAAATACGGACACGCATGAGACGTTGATGTGATTTTTGGAGCTTTTGTGTTTTGAGAAGGAACGGACGAATGGGAAAGCATGCTTCGTCAGTGGGGAGTCTCCAAGAGGACGAAGCCGAACTACGGTCTTTTAGGGTCGATAAAACGGACGTTGCCGAGAGAGAGAATCTCGGGCGGCGGCCGGCGGTGACCAGGGACATTCCATTTCTGTGAATAAATTTTATATTTTATTTTTAATTTTTCCTTCTTTCACAAAAAAAAAAATTCAAAAAGATGTAAACTAATAAATTTTACGAGAGCAAAGTGAATTGTAAATGGGTCGGGTTTGTTTAGCTAAATGGACAAATCCATTTACAACTCACATATATAGTCTATACCCATTAACAGCTCATTTGTTAGAACTCTACTAACCGATATTTGACTCATTTTATTGCATATAAGTTAAGATATGGGTTTTTAACCCATATTGACACCTCCAGTGAAAATTATCCAAAAATCATAAACCTATTGTACTTTTGCCAATTCGGTCCTAAACCTTTCAATTTTATCAATTAAATCCTAAACTTTTTCACACTTACCAGTTGAGTCCATCTAGTCAATTTTAATCGTAATTCACTATCATAGACGT
The DNA here is from genome assembly GCA_021437795.1 of Rhodamnia rubescens. NCBI lineage: Eukaryota > Viridiplantae > Streptophyta > Magnoliopsida > Myrtales > Myrtaceae > Rhodamnia > Rhodamnia rubescens. The sequence goes on from JAILYA010000023.1 coordinate 2,954,551, forward strand.
CGATTATCTTACGTGGCACGACCTATTGACGTGGACAATTTTTAATAATATTTCAATTATATTTTTTATTTTTTTTTCCTTTCTTCATCCTTTTCTTTGGTTACCGATCACTAGCCACAAGCAATGGCAAGCCACCGACCATCGCGAGGAGCGCTAGTTGGCCTTGTTTGGCCAAAAGTGAGCCTCGACAAGGGATCCACGCTCGCCCGATCCGGCAATGGGAGGCCTCGGTGGGCTTGCCTTCATGGTAAAATTACCAAAAAAATTCAAAACCTATTGCAATTGTGCCAACTTAGTCCTAAATATTTTTTGGTCAATTCGAGTTCTAAATATTTTGTATTCTCATGCCAATCTAGTCTTTGTGATCAATTTTGGCCGAAAATCGGCGACGTGGTACGATTGACGCCGACATGGCCAAACCGAACCTGAAGGGTATGTAATTTTTTTCCATTTTTATTGTTTCTTTTCTTTATCTTTTTTTCTTCTTCTTCCTCTAGCTAGTCGTCGAATCCCAAGAATCGGCCAAAGGCGAGGGACGGGGAAGCTCGCCGGATCTCGGCGAGGCGCCACCTCACCGTCGCCGAGCGAGGTCGCGCCTCTCTAGGGGCAAGCTTAGCCGACCCTTGCCTTTGGCCGGTCACCGGGCTTGGTGGCCAGGTGGAGGAAGAAGAGAAGGAAAAAAAAATAAAAAAGGAAAAATAAGATAAAAATAAATAAAAATGCAAAAAAAAATCTAAAATATCCAAAAATACTATTAAAAATTGGTCGCATCAATGATTTCCTGTCAAAATTAGTCGTAATGACTGAATTGTCATGAATGCAAAATGTTTAGGATTGAATTGACAAGATTATAATAAATTTATGACTTTTTTGGAATTCTCCCAATACAAAGAGACCATCCATTTCTAGTGATTTTAGAGAAGATGGCCACCAAAAAATAAAGAGAATAACACGCACGTCACTTACGCCTACAAACATATATACGTGTAGGTAATAAAATATGAAACAAGGGAGAATAGTATAGATTGGGAATGGCCATTTATTTCAATAAGGTTGGGGAGCAGATGATTGTCATTTAAACGAACATCGCCATTCAAAAACTGGATACAGTCAGAGGAGGTGTCTCGCCATTCATTCGCAGCTCGTCTTTTGTTACAAGCCTGGTGCCACGGGTAAGGGTCGCTTAACTAGGACAACGGAGTACTCGCCGTGGCGGCTACGGCAGCGGTCGCCTCATGAAAAACGCGACGGTTTGATTCTGATGGACTTTCGCGTGGAGCAGGTCATCGGAGTGTGCCGCTGCCCATATCCCTCCCCCCTCCCTTTCGGGTTCCATCCTTTTCCTTACCCTATCTTGTCGAGCCCCCAGTCGCAAAAGTGACGTTCAAAGACTAAAACCTTAAGCAAGTCAAACGAAAATTCTAGGATGGGACTGAAAAACGTTTGATAATTCAGGAACCAAACAATTGAGTACCTCAAAAGGGGAAAAAAACAAAAGAAATAAAGTAAGTTGCATAGACTCTCGCACTAGAAATCCAGCAGATAAAACTCAAAAGGTGATTGATTCTGCGAAGCATTATGATCGCCTGTGCTCTTCGAGCTGTCCTTGTCTCGCATTGAACGAGATTGGACCGATCGCTCTTGAATCATACACGAAGCACATTACGCATCTAGAAGAAGAACAACATAGAAAAGGAAACAAAAATGAATAGAAGTTAAAAAGCGAAAGGGACAAACACACGTGCCCGGATGAATACCCATATTCTTGTCCGTTGATGGTTGCGGACAAAGGGACGTGGAAGCTTTAGAAAATGATTGCCATGGATCTCTTCAAGTTCGTGAAGATGCAAAGGCTTAAAGTTGATTTTGATTGATACTTCCAACGTTTTTTTTTTCCAAATTAAGTGAGGCTCAAACAAGGGGCCAAGAGATGAGTCCATTGGCGGGACCTTGAGCCTTTTCTTATGTATGGAGATTGAAGTGAAGTGAGTATAAAGGAGCCACCAAGCATGATGTTTTTGGAATCATTTGGCATGGACATGACCAATTATGAACAATAGTTGATTCTTTGGGCCCACCAACACAAATTGTTCTCTTCTTTTAGTAATTTGGGGGCAAATTCTCTAATAAGAATCTAAAGTATTCGCATTTTTTCAAATAAAGGTATGGAATGAATCTTATTTCAAATAATAACCTCAAGTCGCTTCTTATCTTTTAAAGACAAGGTTTGATTAAGGGTATTTTAGCTATTTGTATTTTTTGATTTTTTTTTCTTTTTTCCTTTTTGTCCTCTCTTTTTAGCCTGTGACTGGCCATCGCCCGAGATCGGCCATAGGCGAAAAGGAAGAAAAAAGGAAAAAGGAAACAAAAAGGAAAAAAGAAAAAAAAAAAAAAAGATGAAAAAATGCAAAAATGTAAATGATGAAAATATCCTTAGTCAACCCCTTTTTAAAATAATAAATGCACTTTAATCACTTATTTAAGAAAATTATGGCACTTTGGGCCCTTATATAGAATTTTGCCTAATTTAGGAGAAATTCCATCTTCTCTTTTTGTTGAATGAAAGGTAAGGGGTCAGGTGAATTGCACAAAAAAAAATAACATAGATATTAATGGAATGTTTAGAATCAAATGATTTTTAGATAATATAGTGTTGCGCCAATCAACATGTGGCTTGGATTGGGTTTGGGTCGAATCAAGTCATTTAACCCATATTAAACCATTTTTATACAATATGATTTTTGCGATCTAGACCTAATTTGATCCGAACCAAACCCATATTCAGCCTAACTCTAGACCCAACCCATGTTCGACCTAACTCGAGCGCCAACTTTCAGCAATTTTTCTCCTTAAACTGTGGCATCTAAAGAATGAGCAAACTCATATGCTCGGGTTGGGTCGTGGCTTAGGACTTTGCGTGGCAGATGAGCAACAAGAAGACATGGATGAGCATTGTGTTAACTGATAAGAACAAAGACACTTTAGAACCGGAACCAGTTTTGGCTTTCGGTTCTACCTTGGAACCGATTCATTTTATGCTTTTGGGTAAAAAGTCAAATTCTTACTATACACAATTTAAGTTGCATCATTTCATTACCAAGCATATATTTGCCAAGTGATTATGTTGTTTATTCATATTGGAGACCATGCTTCGATTCTCGGTATGCGCGAAAGTATTTTTTCTTAAATATAATAGGCTTTACAACCGGTCTCAAGGGACCCGGAGATCGGCATCTAAGTTCCAACTCAGCCTTGAGGGGCTCAAGCAAAACCTCTGCGGACTAGAGCACGTGCACCGAAGTCTCAAGCCCGGTCTCGGCGGACATGGGACCAACATTTGTGGACTCGGGCACGGGCACTAAGGTCTCGGGTTCGACCTTCGCCTCGAGGGACTTGGGCCCAGCCCCTTAGGACTCTATTGTTTCAAGGTGTAATCCATAATAAGTCGTCTCTTGGATAATATTCACAATGAAGACACTTCTTATGTATTGGCGTGAATCGGATCCAAAATAGGAAAACTACTTTTAGGAAACCTTCTACAACAGGAGACCATTCAAGTAGGAAACCTTTTCCAAAATAGGGAACCAACTTGGATTAGAAAATTTTCGTTTTTTAGGGCTCAAAATCAAGAAATAGTTTCAACAAAAATGTTTGATTAAAATAGTAATTAGAGAAACACAACACAATGAGAAATTTGTTTCTAAGTTATGGTGATGATGGTGTTTGAGAGGACTTTGGACTTGAAGCAACTCCTCAGCTATATCTTCACCATGTACTAAAGTCCACTCTTTTAGAGAGAGGTATATCGTTTGCATACCATGAAATCATACTAAACTAGACAAATGACAAACTTCTTAATTCTCTTCGAAATGAGTTCAAAAGGCCTAAAGACACAGTAAGTGAATTCTCCGATCTCCACAACATGAATCGTCATGCTTCTAAAGGCGTTGGCCACGCGAGGCAAGCTTATATATAATCAACACATGTCTATCACATTAATTCACATTCCTCTTAGTGAATAAAAATCTTATCGCAAGGATTGGGTCGTAAACCTACATGGTATTCTTTTCCTTCAAATATTGCTATTCAACAAGAAGGCGAGGGGCGACCCTTACATTAACTCCTCTGTCATCAACATATCCACTATTACCCATGAGACCTGAAAAGAACATGTTTCTGAGATCTATGTTGGCATGTCGTGCCGTGTCATACTCTAGTGGTTGTTGTAGCGACCGCTATTATCGGAATAAAAATTGAAATTGGCTTAGCAATTGTCGGATCATGAGACGTATCGGTCGAGAGTATAGCAGCTATAGGATCTTGACCATAAAGGAACTTGTACAAGACTGCAGTGCATGGCCCCGCCACAAGCCTAGCCCAAGCTTCATGCGCTGCTTTGCCCTCGTTTAGGAACACTTCCGTGGCATCGATTCGGTTCATATCCCCATCCCAATTGCTCCTTAGTCTCTCTATCTTCTCCAATTGGCGACAAGCCAATGCGCATGTGTTCGCTTTGATTCTCTGGACCGCTTCCTCCAAAAGCTTCGCCCTGGTCCTGTCGTCGACCGTGTTTTCGGAACTGAGGTACCGCTCCATTTCACTGACTCCGATCGCACGCCTGATGCCCTTGGAGTTGTCCGCTCCCGGACAGTACACGCTCCTCACTTCATCGACCAACCCAGCTTCCACCATCCTGTCGACCCGCCTCGACACGAAGGAGTGGAGCACCGGCATAGAGACGTCCACCCAGAAGAAGAAGCAGTCATACCTCGATCGGACTTCGGGGCCACCGTTCACGAGGGCGTCAATGAAAGAGTTTGAGCCTCCAGATATTATGGGGAGCTGGCCCCGCTTGAGGATGGACTCGATGGCGACGAATGCATGGCGCCGGAAATCAAGGGCCGTGAACTCCGAGTCCGGCGCCGCGATCCCTAGCAAGTGGTGGGGAACGCCCCCACACTCCTCCTCGGTGACCTTGTTGGTGACGACGTCAAGGCCTTTGTAAACTTGGATTTTGTCTGAGTTCACGACCTCGCCTCTGAACCGGACCGCGAGGTCGATGGCGAGCCGGGACTTGCCCGTCCCAGTCGCCCCCACGACGAACACAACCTTGTCTCTCCGGCGGCAGAAGCTCTCCATGTTGAGCCCACCTCGGAAATTCATGAGTGGCTGGATCTGGGCTTGCTTGCAGGCCACTGTCGACACGGATGTCATATTGCACGGAACCTGCAAAAAGATGACAAAAACCCGACACCATTAACGAGACCGTTAGTTTTCTTTCACGGACATCTCCAACAAAGGAAGAAAGAGAAGAAACATCGAATTTCCTAGGACTGTATAGGACCACAAAACTTTACCTTTACAACCAGACGCGGCGACCAGTGGAGAACAAAAGTATTTTCCCAATCTGTGGATGCTTATTTTCATAGAAAATAAGGAGAAGAAATCAAGAAAAAAAACGGGTTGAAATCGGAAATTCTTGATGGGAAAGAAGAGATCGCGGTTGAACTTGGTGTCCTTTTTACTTCTTTTTTAGCTCAGTGCAGAAGCAGAAGCTATTGTGTCATGACTGTGTGATTGACAAACAAAAACGACAACCTTAATAGTTGTTTCTCGTGTCGTTTTATGTGCGCGCGAGGAGAGAGGCATCGAGATGCGAAGAGAGGTTTACTTACCTCTTTCTTCTTTTGCTTCCAAGCTCGATCTGCGCAAGAATCCATCGCAGATTGGGCTCCCTATTTATAGCGCTCTGGGGACGATGACTCTCGTACGGACATAGCTAATTACAAAACGCGATGATTCCATTTCAATTCCTAGACAGGAGGTATGATTTAATGTTCAAATATTTATAAAAGAGCGCTATTTCCCATGCATGCGTAGACATTAGGATTAAGTTTGCAATACGAAAATCGAAGTAGAATAATAAAAAAAAAGTTCTAAATCTATTGTAATTTTGTCGATTCGGTCTTAAATATTTTTATTGTCAATTTAGTCTCACACCTTTTTACATTTATCTTAATTCGGTTTATCCGATCAACTTTGATTGTACGACGCCGACGTGGACTTCTCATTAATAGTATTTTATTATTTTATTAATTTTTTTATACTTTCTTCTTTAATTTTTTTTTTTTGACTTAGGGGTGCAAGGGTCGCCAACTCTGGGTGCGCGGTCCTAGCCCAAACCAAGTGAGGGCCCCAACAACCTTGCCCAGACCAATTAACAGGAGAAAAAAGCACATAACATGTCGAATCCCAATACCCAATTACCTTAATCAATCAATTAAATCATTAACAGAACCGAATTTCTAATACCCATTAGTCAACTCGAATTTGGTTTCTATGTATTTGTCTCTGTGGAGGATTCCTTTTTTTTTCCTCCACATTGCCAACATTATGGGTGATTAGTAGTTTTCTAGAAGCAGTGGGCTGAGGAACTTCTCCTTTTTGCCTGCTTTGATCTTTGGATGCATCATGTTTTGCTATAGACAAACGAAGGTAACGTGGTACAAGCTAGTGCAAATCGTTCGATTGTGGCCACCCGATATTAGCGGTCATTTGAACCCTCGTGCTTTAAAGATGATTGGCTTGGAATTTAGGGGATTTCTTTGATGGAGAAAGTTACATCTTTATGATGGTGTGCTCGAGATCTCGAATCCTCTCGATTTGCGCTCGCGAGATCACGACACAAGTCTTAAGAGAGTAAATGGAATCAATTAGTTGAGATCGTCTTTTATATGATGTTTTATTTTGAGTCTAGTTAATTTGTATCATTGGTTTGGAAAAGACTTACCTAATTAGTTTATTTTGAGTCTAGCCTGCGGTGTTGGGGAATGTATCAATGAAGAAAGCTCGGAGTGATAGGCAAAGAGTTTGCTCGAGTGTAGGAGTTTAATGTTGGGGTTATCTTACATCGGTTGTGAAAGGGATTGGTGGTCAAATATGGGGAAAGGTATCACCCTTTAAGCTAGATTTTACAATGAGAGAAGCGTAAGACTATTTAACACCTGGTATCATACTCAAGATTACCAATAAGTCTAGGCCCAATAGTTACTTGGAGAGGGCTGTTGCTACTCCTACCTAAGTCCAATGTGTGAAGAGGAGATTGTTGGGGTTATCCCACATGGGTTATAGAAAGGGCTAGCGGTCATTTATAAGTGTAAGCAAAGTCTTATCATTTGAGTAAGTTTTTGGTGTAAAAGAGGTCCAAGACCACCCAACGCTTAATTGTGCAATGTTTACGTGTTTTAAGATTTAACACAGTTGATTGTGCTTGATTTAGCTAACTTGTCTTTTGACTTTGATATCTCTACCAAATAATGATAATTCAATTAAACGATGAAGTTATCATAAAAAGTGCTAGGACATTCGAATGTGTTGCGAGCAGAATAAGAGTGGTCGATCGCTCAGTAGCTTAACATCTTTAACTCAAAACAAGGTTATTGATGGCGGATTAATATGTGGTATAAAGTGGATTTTTGGAGATAAGTAAGCTTAAACCATAGGCTTTCTCTTTAGTTTTTGTATTTGTGACGCATCGGACTTCCGTCGCGCTACACAAAAGGCAATGACGACCGACATTAATGCCGGCGGTTTGTAGCATTGGGCCTTCGACGCATATAGACATTGGAATCGTGATTCTCGTTTATGATTTTTAATGATTCTATTCTTCTCTAAATCGGTTTAAGACCGGAACAAAATATGGTTTTCTTCACGCCATTAATGTCCTGAGCCACCATGGACAAGACCCTCTCTTTCTGTTCCCTCATCCTGCTCCTCCTCGCCGTCCACAGGGCCCTCAGTCCCGTTATGTCCTCGTCGTCGTCGCCATGTCCCATCGACCTCGGCTACGTCGACACCTTCCCGTGGAACTCCTCCCTGTGCCTGTCCGGATCCGACAGCTATTGCCAGACCCTGCTCAGCCTCATCGGCGTGGGGCTGGCTCAGTACCTCCGGGAGACCTCCATGTTCCGCCTCCCGAATCCTGACCGCCTCGTCCTCTTGCCTCTCCGAGTTCAGGACGCGGCTCACCGCTCAGTCGGTCCCGGCGTCCTGGGTTCCGCTCTGCTTCAACAGCTCGGCCCGGTTCGTGATCAACTCCTCGAGCTGCGACGGGTGCAGCAAACTGAAATTTCGTGGGCTGTATTGGAATCGAAAGAAGGTCGGGCCGATGTTAATTAGGAACCGTCCCTTCAGAATAAATACAACATTAGGGCGAGAATGATGTCTCCCTATATAATTTAATGTATGGTCCTATGCATAGTCAGATATACTGGAATTTTTAATAGGTATATTTTGAAAGGCCGCGTAAATTAAATATAGCCTAGTAAATTGGTATATGGATTCTAATAGGGATTGTGTTTTGAATACATTACGCCTCCGGCATAATTGTCTTGGAAATTGTACCAAAAAAATCTTAAACATACGACATTGATATTAATTTAGTCATAAACCTTTAAATCGGACCAATTTAGAACAAAATATTTTGCATTGGTGCCAATTCGGTTCATCCAGGCCAATTGTAGCCGAAAATCGTTGATATGGATGCCGGCCATTTTACGTAAGGTGGCCGCACCGACGTGGATATTTTTAAATAATATTTTTTTTTGTCCATTTTGGGTTTGGCCAACGAGAGTCTCCGGCAACCCCGTTAGCCATTGGACGAGGGCCGGCCGACCCTTGTCACACGTAGCGAGGATCATGGCCCTCACCGAATCTAGGCGAGGGCTACCTCACCGTTGCTACATTAGGCGAGAAGGCCCTCACTCAGATTTTGCAAGGGCCGCAACCCTCGTTGGCCAAAATCAAAGTGGAAACAAATAAAAATAATTTAAAAAATATTGTTAAAGAATGTCCACACCAACGCTAGCCATGCCACATGCATCCACGTTAATGATTTCCTGTCAAAATTGATCGGATAGATTGAATTGGTACCAATATAAAATATTTATGACCAAATTGATCTAATTAAAAGATTTATGATGTATTGGTGATGATCGAGTTTGATTGAGGTTAAAAAATATCATAGTTGTGTCATGAACTTAGCTAATCGATGAAACACGATCGAGTTTGATTTTTTTTTTTTTTTTGTGATGGTCGGAATGGAGATCCCTAGCTAAAATAATTATTTAGAGTAGGAGAAGAATGTGAAGACTTTTTCTTCCTCAACTAAGCTCTTTTAGAACCCACTCTCGTCGATCAAGAACACCAGAAAAATCCTTTCTTTCAAACCTTGGTTCGTATGTACCGAATCATTGTTTCCTTTTCTTCGCAAGATGATCTTCTCATCGTTCATGCTGCTTAGGATAATGTATTAATCGAATGTTTTCCGCTAACAACAACAATATTCGCTAATGATAAAAATATTACTTGATTACTCATTTTTCTAAGCGATAAAAAACAATTGAAATAATGAGAATTAATGTTTTCTCTTATCGTTCTATTGTGTAGAAAAATGTAACAAATAATAAAAAGACAAGTGAGCATATGAATATCTAAAAATAAACCTTGGCATTTTATTATTTATTTATTTATTTATTTTTGGATAAAGTTCTTATTGTGGAGGCTTATAGATTTTGGTTTTGAGAATTGATGTAAATTGGTGGACGGGCCGGGATGGATCCAAGCCCGCCCTGGCGGAGGCTTCGGCTCTAACGAAACCCGACTGCCCATTTGTATAAGAGGAATTGGGCCAAACCCGCCCACTTGGGGATTAGTCCTTTGATAACGTTGTTCTAGTTTTTTTTTTTTTTTTTTTTTTGAAAAATGACACAGATAATCCCTAAATGGCCTAATGTACGATGTCATTTCTGAACTTTTAATTTGTTCAATGTGATCCATGAACTTTAGCTCAATGCGCAATGCTTTCTCTAAGCTTTTAAATTGTTCAATTTAGTCTATGGACTTTTGATACACTTTCAATTTAGACGTTGAATTATATAGAAAAATGTCCAATGTTGTCTATGAATTTATCTTAATGGAAGGATATCGTTGAACATTTTCATATAGTTTAGAGACTAAATTGGACATGCACCAAAAGTTCATGGACCACATTAAACAAATTAAAAGTCCAAGAATCACATCACACATTAGTCTAAAGTTGATGAACCAATTTGTGTCATTATCCCTTTTTTCTCTCTCTTTTGCATTTCTATGTAAATTGCCATATCTTTTACGTGCACGGTGATTCTTATGGAATAGGTGAATTTGAAATTCAAATGACAAGTCGATTTACACGAGTTGACATTTACGCAAACGACTATCGAAAATAGTGCACAGTTGAGAAGTAACTTTACAATCCTCTCCGTCGTTCATTCCATATTTTCAACACGGGAATTTCCAGGAGGGTCCTCAAGCAATCATACACTCTTTTTGCTATCATAACATTTGTTTTTCTTGGGTACTATCGTCGGTCGAGGATAACAAATAATCTCTATGCGTTAAACGAAATCAATCTCTTTGACATGGTTTGAAATAAGATAGTTCGCGCTAGCTGCACGATGGGCACGTCCTTGAAGGCTAAGTCATTTCACCAAATCGGAATAAGATCAACCAGTCTTCAATCTCTCTCTCTCTCTACATGTATTATCTTGGTGGAAAAGGACCGGTTCCTCTAGGAGAAAAATGCCGTTTGAACGTCGCAAAATGGGGCTTCAATGGGTTAGGTCTTGGACTCTTTTAACTTTCAACCCATCTTTCCCTCCAGGCAGTTTTAAGTGGAGAGAATCTGTCAAGAGTCAAAGCAAGCAAAGTCTTCCACTAATCCCTCATGATGAAGAGCTGCTGAAGCTGACATTTGGTGACGCATAACGTAAACCAATCTCTATCTGAACGAAGATATCGAGGGAAAAGGCAGTTTGAAAGAGAGGGAAAGTAGAAGGTGCTTGATTTTTTTTTCTTTTTGGTAGGTGGGGTTGGTTTCCATTTTTTCAGCCTTTTTAGATGCTCCTTTCTTTAGGGTTAAGGTGTGATATGTGGGTTATCTATCTGAGACTTAACTTTGGTGCCAAAGCATCTTTTGCTAAGATGAAGGATGAAGCCTAATGGATTTAAGTGCATTTAAAGCTCAGCCTCAGCCAAACCCTAGTGACAATAATGCTTGTCTACTTCAATGAATAGCTGTTTTGCATTTAAGCTACTGCCCATCTTTACGCGTCTCCAGCTAGAGTGCGCAAAATCTTCCCATTTCGTTTGGTTATCACCTGCATACAATCGTGTCAATTCGGTCCTAAATTTTTATTTTTTACCAAGTGAGTCTTAAACCTTTTTCTTTTATACCAATTTAATCCATCCGGTCAATTTTGACAGAAAAACGCCTGACATGAAAATTATCTATAGTTTTTCTTTTAATTTTTTTTTCTTTTCTTTCTCTCTTTTTTTTTCTATTCCTTCTTCCTCTAGTTGGTCGTTAGACATCGACGACCGGCCGGAGGCCGAGCAAGGCTTGACTTCGCTAGCCACTCACAAGGATCGAGCTCACCATTGTTGGGAAAGGTCAACCTTGCTGGCCATCAGCAATTGGCTAGAGGAAGGAAAAAGAAAGAAAGAAATGAAAAGAAACGAAAAATAAATAAAAAGAGTTGAAAATTTTAAAATACTATAAAAAATTATCCATATCGGTGCCTATCGCCCTCATAGAATGGTCGATGTCAACGTCTTTGATTTTTTTTATCAATATTGACCGAATGGACCGAATTGCGGAAATAAAAAAGGTTTTATGATTCAACCGACAAAAAAAAAAATTATAACCGAATTGACATAATTGCGATAGGTTTAGTACTTTTTTTTGTAATTCTCCCAGTTCTATAACAAGTGTATAGTTATATTCATATATGCATTATCACAAATGTTTGTAGTGAGTTTAGATCGATTTAACCTAATACGGGTAAATTATAGCCGAAAAGTCATGAAAAGAATATGTAATTTGAAAGAACGAGGTGGGATGCCGAATGGAAATGTTCAAATAAAGCAGTGGAGACCTAGGTTAACTGGTGGTTTTGTAGTAGTACAAAAATTGGAACAACAAACATCATCGAATGAAAAATTTGGTACGATGGGGACGGTCTTCTTGGGATCGTGTACTTAGGACAAACATAGTTATGTAGTTATTAGTTACAATAAGTCAATAAGGATAATCTAGGCAGTATAATGGATCGTGAACATATCTGAGCCACCAAGTTTCACGTAACAAGAATTTCTATGCTTAAACATGTTTTCAGGTACAAAATATTAGCATGAAAGTATATTTTAGGCAAATGACGTGATCATTTGTATTGACACCTTTGTAACTCTCATTATAGTGTCCCAAGTCGACAATGTCGGAAGTTGTCGAATGTGCATCACTAATTGACATAGTGGCTCCTACTTGTACAAGCTTCTAAGCTTCATTTGTCTTGCTAAAAATGAATGATTTGAAATTTTTTTTTTCTTAAAAATGATGGTATGTATCGCTTAAAATAATTAATCAATGAAAAATATTTTCCTCGCGACAATAATTCATGTCTAAAATATTCTCGTGGACGAAGAAAATACTTTTCGTTCGTTCATTTTCGCAAACGACACAACCGATCGTTTTGGGAAAATATTTTTCGAATTATTTTTTTTTGCGAAACAAACGGAGCCTGAGAGAGAACTGCTCTTTCTATCCTCGAAGATTATGGAGTATTGGTATTTAGTTCTACTTTGTCTTTATAGGAACATTAGACTTCCAACCGTTCAATAAAGAGGTTTTAAGTATGAGCTTTTCGCACTAGTGGCGCTGGCTATTATTTAATGTCCACGTCTACAAGAAACATAGATGGTACCATCAGTTATAAGTGAAATGACCCTTGAGTTGAGGTTGACTCTTGACACCAACATAGCCTCTGCCCCATAATAAATGTAATAAATGCAATGGGAAAATGTTGGTACATTATTAAATTAGCAGGAGCTTCTGTAAATCGTTAAAAATATTTTGATTGCCAGACGGCGAGTTAAAACTGCCGGTAAAAGTTTAGGAGTTAATTTGTTTTAAGAGTAGCCTTATGTACTTTGGCTATTTGACCGCGAGGGCGTGTTTCATCGTTAAAATACGGACGGAGATAGGGTAAAATAAAGGGAAACAAGAAATCACTAGAATTCTGAATGTGGGCATACACTAAATTATTAAATGTTGTCACAAAATAAGGCAAAAATATCTGAGACTAAAACCTGCATCGGCCACTGCGGCGATCACAGCCTCAGCGACCGCCATTGCCGACGACAATCACCACCGGGAATGGAAACCCATAAAAATAGGAGGCGGCAACTTGATTGAGGGAGGAAGAGTGACGACTTCGCATGGCGATGATCACCAAGGTGGTACGGCCGCACGACATGATCAATTGAGGATGGCAATTGCAAAGATGGTGGTAGCGACCAATGCGTGATCGGTTCCACGCGAGCACGAAGAGCGTAGTTTGTTTGCGAACCGTTCTTTTTTTATTTGGTGCTTCTTTTTTTCTTGTTGGTATTTTGTTGATTCATCTAAGTGGGGTAGTTCTAGAGGTGTGCAAACGAATCGAAAATCGATCCAATTCCCGTTTCTAATTTATTGGAATAAGTGAGTACTAGTCCGATTCTTGATTTTATGTGTGGAACCGTCCACCTGACCGGAACACAAAACCCTAATATCTTTCCTAATTCTCACCTCATCTCACTCTTGGCCACCTCCATGCAAGATCCTCTCGCTCAACTCTCTCGCCTCATCTTGCTTTCGATCGCCTCTCAGCTAAGCTTTCACCTTCGGCCCTTCATCGTGGCATCACTGTCGCGACCTCGTCTGTGAGCCTCCCTTGCAGTCACGGCCTCATTTTCCTCTTCGATTCCCTCGCATCCCTCAGCTCATCTCTCAAACGATTATTGGGTGTGTGTAAATCCGAAGCACCATATGATGGATGATATGTTCTTGTCATCTCCATGCCATATCCCCCATTCTTGTGTTGAATTCCGCATCTCTTGTTGCTCTTTTCGGTCTATTCTTTTATGTTATTGCTTTTGGCATTGTTCTCAGTCATACTGAGTATTTGTAATCAGGTAGTGTTCATATGGTCCTTCGATGGAGGAAGAAAGCTTGAAAAGTTTCTTAATCAGCAAATGACAAACTGTAGGAACATCATCATACTAGTGACTAAACTGGATCTGATTTTCTGGTGGGTCTATGGAACCAAGTGGGCAATTCTTGATTCCCATTTTGTAGAGTCAATCCTTAGTGGCTGGTTCCGGACGGTTCCCAATTTCATGGTGAGAACCGTCCATCTTGAAATCGATTCCCTAATTCTATCCCACCCTAGTCGGGATGGATTACTCATGCTTTTATTGGCCTAAACCAAGTATATCCCGATGAAACAAAAGGTATGGTGAGCTCCATCTTGAAATCGATCACCCTTAACTCTATCCCAACCCTAGTCGAGATGGATTACTTAAGCTTTTATTTGGCCTAAACCTAGTATATCCTGGTCAAACAAAAGATAGATCATTTATATCCACTTGAGTCACATGGCCATTCCTCGTAAACATTCGGCTCTTTCATTTTTGGGATAGTAGCATAAATAGTTATTAAACTTTGGGTCAATATAGAATGTCGTCTTTACATTTTTTTTATTTATGTAATGTGATTCATGAACTTTGCCGTGTGCTAATCCGTTCTTATATTTTTAATTTGTTCAATGCGATCACTAAACTATTGATAATGTTCATTATAGTCTCTAAATTACATGAAAATATTAAAAATTTCAGGAACCATATTGAATATTGTACCAAAGTTTATAAACCAAAGTAAACAAATTAAAAAGTTCATGAGGGATATTAAACATTGGACCAAAATTCAAGGATTAAATTAAACAAGTTTTTGATTAAAAAATTTAAAAAAATTTAAAAATTCAAATACATCCTAGCATATCGAATCAAATTTCGGAAATTATTTGTGCCATTTTCCGTTCATTTTTTTCTCTTGTCCCTTTAGACTTCGTTCATTCATTTTCCTTTTTTTTTTTTCGGGACAAGAAAATTAATCGAAGTGACATAAATAGATCACCAAAAAAAAAAATTAACAGCAAAAGCAGGTGGCACCATTTCCGGCCACCGCCCCGGCGGGCCCCACAAAACACGCCCACCACCGATCCAGCTTGGTTACAGTTCATGTGCGTGTCGGTGTTTGCATTATGTCGCCGCCCTCCCTTACGAGGATCCTGAGGGCACTTTCGTCCAGGTGGTGAGTTGGTTTTTTGTCGTCTTGCTATGACATAAAATTTGAAATATAATCGCACCACATTACTTGATATACATCGATACGACAGACCGATCACAATGATTTTTAATGTCGGTGTCGGCTTAGTAGAGTGCTTTTCGCCGTCCGTGTTCTTTCCCTTTGCCCCTATAGAGCTCCGGCTCGCCAGCTCCTCGTTGCTTGTCCACGAATGCCGCATCATTAACATGTATGGTGTTGAACATGTAACTTACATCACTTCACATTTTGATAACAATTGAATCGCCGCTTCATCGAAACGGATTTCTTAATTTCTAAAACAATCACATTCAAATTTGGGCCGGTCTGCTTTTACCTGTTTATGTAATCGTTGGCCTTAGAGGGGATTCCGTGGACATAATTTTTTTTTCGCGAAAATGCAAAATTCAATTATTTCAATATTTCTCTTCTTTTCCCATAATAATTGTGGAGCCCTACCGTTAAATGACGTCGTTATCATAGGAAGAGAATGAAGCCCCTCTTCCATGTGACGTGACACCTAACTATTTCACCTGAAGTCGGTTTTACCGGCATAAAAGAAAAATTAAGAATTATATGTCGTGCTATGTATTAACGTGTGGAATCATAATCACTGTTTTTGTGTTTTTTTTGGCTTTATTAGATTCCTAAGCAAACAATTATGCCTTAAAAATCTAGAGTTAATATAATAAAAAAGAACGAAATTTCCATCGGCATCTTGTCGTTGGCTGCTGTACCCGACGGGAATCTCTTAAGACCGAGAGAGAGAGAGAGAGAGAGAGATGGGGAGCTTAGAGAGAGAAGAGAAGTTTTAGTTTCTCTCTCCTGTTCTTGCTAGATTTCCTTCTTTACTCTCTCTCTTTCTCTGTCTTTTCTCCCCTCTAATATCGGATTGCCACTGACAACGAAGAGAGAGAGGAACGAGAGGCTGCATCTTCACCTGAGCGGAAAACCTGCATTATAACCTCTCTCTCTCTTCTGTGTTTTCTTAGGCAGGTCTCCGGCAAGGAACAAAACCCCTCTCCTGCGCCATTGAAGGAAACCGAGACACAGTAAGTGAAATGACTGAGCACCCATCTCCCATTTCTTTGCGTTTCTTTAATAAGATCATCTCGAGATCTCCGGGGTGAAGAAAAAAGAATAATGTTCTTCTGTGCACGAATCGAGGCTCTTGAGGGTTATTAAAGAAAGGCATTCTTGGAATGTGGCTGTTCTTGACTCTTGAGCGTTCTTGGGGAACTTTGTCGCACGTCTTGGGCTAAAATAAACGAACTTTACCTTTCCCTTTATTGTGAATCGTGACCCCTTTTCCTTTTTAATCTTTTTTTTATCTTTGTTGTTTCTCTTGGGTATGTAGCTTTCTTCGTAGCTGCTCTGCCTCTGGTGGTGGCGGAGGGTTTTCTTTTTCCAGATGCCGGAAAAGGGAGCGAGCTCGCCCCCGCCGTTTCATAAATGGGTTCACCGGCCGAGCCCGGTGGTGCACTGGCGGTTCGGGGTGTTGAGCGCCTTAGTCTTTGGGGGCATGTTGGTGGTTTGGAGCATAGATGGGTGCACGATTAACAGCCTTCTTGACGCATGGAGGTTTAAGCAAGATTACGAGTCCATAAAGGTCCAAGCTTCTAATTCTGATCTATCGTTTGACCCCCATCAAAATCAGACCGTGACCCGTCATGGGTTGACATCGAACGCCTCCCGACTTCCTGTTGATTTGTCAAACGATGTTCCCCAAGTCCCTGTCAATTTGAATGGTAGCTCGGATTCAGGTGGCTTTGTGGAAGAGCCTCACCGGAAGGAAGAGAAAAATGTAGTGGATGAAGTTGTTCCAGATTGGGTTTCGTCCCAATCAGAGCCCAACTTCACCTCCAGTCTCCTCTCGAGGTGGCTGGCTCCTGGGGGAGAGCCTTGCAGGGACTCCAAGACGGAGGACATTTCGATTCCTGGGATAGATGGTAAGGGTTCGATTGAATTGTCGGTTGGGGCTGTTCATGAATTTGATTTCACTGCATTGGATGGGGCGGGAAATTTGCGGTGTCTGGGCGGTGATTATTTTGAAACGGATCTTTCCGGTGAGTCTTGGAAGTCGAGGCCCCTGGTGAAGGATTTCGATAATGGATCTTATTCGGTCTCACTTCAAGTTCATCCAGATTTTGTGGGGAATTACAATCTGACGATCATCCTGCTGTATAGGCACTTTGAAGGGCTCAAGTTCTCGCCGGGCCGGTTTGTGTTTGATCGGGAGCTAAGAAAGGTCTCAATAAGGTTCTATAAGAGCAAGGTGAAACTGCCAGAGCTGCATCTTTGTGGCAAATCTGATTTTGGTAAGGATGTTTGGTTTGGCCGCTGGACCCAGCATGGCAAGAACGATGATTGCCAAATCAGCAATGATGGTCGTTACCGGTGCCTTGTGCCGGATTACAAGTGCCAGAGCCCGTGGTGCGATGGCTTTTTAGGCCTTTTAGAGAGTAATGGTTGGATATATTCTGCACACTGTTCATTCAGGATATTTTCGCCTGATGCTGCCTGGAATTGCTTGAAGGGCCGGTGGATCTTCTTCTGGGGTGATTCGAATCACGTCGACACAATTAGGAACATGCTCAATTTCATCTTGGATTTGCCTGAAATTCCATCGGTCCCTCGAAGATTCGACATGAACTTTTCAAACCCTAAAGACGCTTCTCAATCTGTACGGATCACGAGCATCTTTAATGGCCATTGGAATGGGACCCAAAACTATGAGGGTCTCAACTCACTGAAGGATGAAGGGTTCCGCAGCTTATTGAAGAAGTACTTTTCGGAAGAGACCGTACCGGACACCATAATCATGAACTCCGGTTTGCATGATGGTGTCAAATGGAGAAACGTAAGGGCATTCTCGGTTGGAGCACAATATGCCGCCTCTTTCTGGGCAGAGGTGATGGAGGGGGTGAGGCAAAGGGGTTTGGCCGTGCCGAGGATTTTCTATCGTACCACGGTAGCTACAGGTGGCTATGCCCGAGCGCTTGCGTTCAATCCTAACAAGATGGACGCGTACAATGGGGTGGTGATTGATAAGTTCAGACAAGCCGGGTTGGTATCCGGCGTGATCGATAACTTCGACCTCACCTACCCGTGGCATTTCGATAACCGGTGCAACGATGGGGTCCACTATGGCCGTGCCCCGGCGAAGATGAAGTGGAGGGATGGGGAAATCGGGCACCAGTATTTCGTGGATCTCATGTTAGCTCATGTGCTGCTCAATGCGCTATGTTCGAGATAGGATTGGAAAAGAAAAAAAATTCCTCAAGTAGGAAAAAATTTTCGGTACGTTCTGAGGAAAGAGCATCTGAGAGCAGATGTTCTCACACGCACCACGAGTTCCGCAAAGTGCAGACATCGGCAGACTGCCAAGAGATGCAAGGGTTTAGTTTCGGCAGTCAGAGGCCAAGTACGTAGCAGTAGCAGTAGCATTACCCAGTGTGTTTGGTTGATACTTGTTAGCATTAAAACAGTCATCATTCTTTGATTTTTCCAGCTTCCCTCAGGTGTTTTCAGATGTATGTATACTATGTCATGTAACACGCGATACCGATATCTGTATAGTATGAGAAAAAGTTCCTGATTGTTCAAGACTTGAGGCAATGTTCAGTTGCTTCAAGCGTTTCAGATCAATCTCAGCTACACTGGAGAGCAAACAGGTACCCCCATTTTTACCCCCACCTTAGGGCAATGT
Source organism: Rhodamnia rubescens (assembly GCA_021437795.1). Classification (NCBI taxonomy): domain Eukaryota; kingdom Viridiplantae; phylum Streptophyta; class Magnoliopsida; order Myrtales; family Myrtaceae; genus Rhodamnia; species Rhodamnia rubescens. The sequence continues at coordinate 2,973,498 of JAILYA010000023.1, forward strand.
TCCGGATCTGCGAAACATGGAAAATATGTAACGAGGGTGCTGATACCGGCATGAGTTTCGTTCGATGAGTTCATTATCTTGGATGTTCTCAAATTGTATGCAGTTGATTTTGGGATGTTATGTACAAGAATCAGCTGCTGTATAAGGTGTCTTTGAATCAGAAAAGAATATCTCTTTCATTCTTTCACTTGTGTCGTTTGCAAGGGCTGAGATACGTTCTTTGAAGGCGCATCCTCCACGTCGAGCTTGGTGCATGCGAGAGATTTTACTCCTAAAGGGCCCGTTTGTAATATAGGAATGTGAGCAATAGATGGGCTGGCCGAACAAGTTTCAATGCCCCCCTGGTGTGAGCGTGGCTCTCGGCTGAAACAATTTCATTGCTAATCAAAACGGCTGGGAACGACTCCTAACATATCTTCGAATTTGGGCCAAACGGTGGGAAATTCACTTATTCTTCTTGAAAAACGATTTTTTAGAAACTAATACGCGTAAGTATCAAGTTTTTCGAGGAAAAAAAAAGGAGTACTAAGGAATATGAGCACGAATGAATAGACCAACCTTGTTTTGCCGCAATCCTGAGTAATAGGCGCAGACAATGTAATGACAGAACTTGTGATATTTTGGAGTGGCAGGGCCGGCAAGGAGTCCAGGTGAAGTAGAGCCCCGCCGATCTACAAGAGGATAGTTCATCCAACATCAAATGTCGAGATATACAGACCGGACCAGAAGGTGGATCCAAAGAGCGATAACCCTTATGAATTGAACCGTGCCAAAGAAAAACACACCAGATAGTGTCTATAATATCAAAAACAGGTTCAAATGGGCCCAACAAATAAACGTTTAATTACATATGGGCCTTATAACATCTCGTTGTATAGTCGAACATTATATACATATAACATATATCTTATATTAGGTAATGTATAATGTCATTAAGCGTAAAGCATCTTAAAATGCGAAAATGAAATTGCACGCTCTATCCCAAAGGATACTCAATAAAATTCCTCTGCCAGGGCCTTAAAAAAGTTTATGCCGCGTACCATAAGGTTAAGGATGTATAAAATTAAGTAATTTTACATGAGCTCTTTGTGTCTTTTCTCAGAGCATTTTGATATGGGTTCGTATAAAAGAATCGCCAAGAGCTGTGGTTGGGATTTTCGTTTTCTGTTCGAGCCGGCGGCCTCACCGTGAGTTGGTGCTCAAATGCAATATCGAGAGCTCGAGCTCGTGACCTTGTTGTACTTGAGCACCATGCGTGCACACACACAAAACACACTTGCGCACGCGCGCACAAACAGGCCAATTCTGGAGACGGAGATGATGGTTTGGTGATGAGTCAGCCACGAGAAAGGCTTGGCTCGGTCACAAGGAGGGATAGTCCGCCGGCAACGACGGTTCATCGGTGGCGCAAACAGATGTTGCAAGTTTCTAATAGCATATTTACAACGAGACAACAATTCCCCTTTTTTATTTACTTTTATTTATATATGTTATTTATAAATATTTTTATTTTTATATAATTATTTTTTTCTCTTAATAGGTCTTGCTTTGATTTTATTTATTTTTAGGTTCATCGACCGCCAAGCCCAACTTGTTTGGGATAAATGTGATGTTGATGTTGATGTAACGTTCATGTATGCTTTCTTAAAAGGCCCAATACCAAAAAAAAAAACTAACTTTAGCATTTATGACAATTATATCAAAAAAAAAATTATCTCATAAAAAACCTTCAATTTTTACTTTTGTTCCAATTCTATCACAAAACTTTTACTTTTGTTCCAATTCTATTGACCTAACACTAAAAAAAAAAAACCTCAACTTTAGCATATGTATCAATTATATTCTAAAATTTATTTTGTCTCATAAAACATCTTCAATTTTTACTTTTGTCCCAATTCCACCAACGTCAGCCTTCCATCCATAACTACTATTAGTTATTCTTACGTGGCATTTCTATGTCGTTAATGAATTATACCTTAACAAAGCTAACATTGAAAAACTCTCGAACTTCTCTTCTATTATTTGCTTCCCTTGCTTATTGTCGGGAGATATAGAGTCACGCAAGACAAAGCGTTGCGTATTATCTTCAAGCACTAGACATAGAGGTATTTGGACGAACGATCTAAAATCTCGTCGTTCCCGAAACCTATTATTTTTAAATTTCAAAGATTCACTAGTAAGTTCGGCGTGAAAATTTGAGCCATGTAGGATAATTAACGGTGACTATGGACGGAAGGTTGCGGTGGTAGAATTGAATACAAGTAAAAGTTGGGAGGTTTTTTATGCGACATAAAAAATTTCGGATATAATTAGGACATATGTTCAAATTGATGGTTTTATTGGGTATTATACCGGTAAAATTGAGACAAAAGTAAAAGTTGAAGGTTTTTAATTAAACAAAAATTTTTTTTTGGATATAATTATCATAAATGCTAAAGTTGGAGATTTTATTGGGTATTAGGCCTTCCTTAAAATCCCAAGCTAACACTCACATATTTACCCTATGTTATGATTATGTTGAAAATCATCGGTACAATATGACGTGGCGCCGATGTGGCACCTTGTCGAAAAAAATTAAAATTAGAATTAAAATAAAAAAAAAAAAAATCAAAGCACCATTATCTAGACGTGGCCATGGGCCGTGAACCGCCGGTTTCGGTTCATGAACGGGCATTTCCGATACATGGCCACGCTTGAACCGGAACCTTAGCCACGAACCGAAACCGGCCCTTGAAGGGGCGGTCCCGGTTCGGTTTCGAATTTTAAATTTAATTTAAAATAATAAATTATGAAATTAAAAAATAAATTATAAATTATAAATTATAATCAAATTGTACATTATAATCAAATTTGGGGAGGAAAAAAAAGGAGATGGAAGGGGTTTGAACTTAATGAATTATCATTAAGCGCATGCATTTCTTTTTGGGGATAAAAGAATCAAAGCTCATGTAATTCTTTTATCTTTGATAACCCCAACTTACTTTCATTGTCAATCGTCGCTATCCGTTGTGGTACCCATGGTTATGATATCTCCATCATCATCATTGAAGAATTTGTCGTCTCGATCCAGTTTTTGTTGTCGAAATTTAACCTTTGTCCAATCATCAATACAAGCTTGAACCTTCATAGCATCCAAATTTAATCTTGAACGGCGATCGTCCAAAATTAATCCTCCAAAGCTAAATGCTTGTTCAACCGCAACCTGTTGAACAAGAGGTTACTAATATCCCGTTTTGCGATGAAAAGCAAGAACCGAGAATTGGGTTGAATAAGTCTTCCACCACTTTAGAATTTTGAAATTTGTGTTGTGTTCGAAATCACGGAACTCAAAAGGAATGGTTAAATAGTTTTTTAATTCGAAAATATTACATGTTACTTCCTTTTTGTTTTTTTGCCTACTAATAAGCAAATTGTACCTTCTATTAAGTCTACCACCCTCTTCCCTTTGTGAGGCACTAGGTTGGGAAGATCCACTATCACCTAAATCATATCTATTACAAAATTCATTATATAATGCTACTATAACATCTTTAATCTCTCCTTGTATAGTTTTAATATCTCTTGTTTCATTCAAATATAACCAATCATAATAATAATCCTTCAGATAATCATATAAACCATCTAATTTAGTGCGTGGATAGAAAATAATAGCAACCAAATAAACAAGAGGAATGCATGCATAATAATGCAGCCATTTTGCTTTCATTGCTATAATAGTACGAGCGAATTGAGCATCTTTTTCATATTCACAAAAAATACCAACAATGTTAATACATTCTATTAAAAATAAATGCATAGTAATATAATAAACACAAGATAAAGTATAAGTTGCATCATTAAAAGCTTTCAAAAAATCTAATTTTTTTTTTTCAAACAATCCAATCTTGCGGGAGTAAAGTAATTTCGAAAATATTATTCGAAACAAACGCACATAATAAATCTTTATAATAAAAAGATTGATAAATCAACTCGTAGGTAGAATTCTAACTAGTCGAACATCTTTTGAAAATCCTTTTGGTTTTTCCCCACGTGTTTTACAAAATCTGCCCCATTCTTTCATAACTTGGGGACGACTCCATAAAAGTTTAATTGCTCTCTTTATTGGGGGTGAGAAAAGCGTCAAGAGTTCATTAACCATATTGTACACATAAATTTAAAATATGGCAAGTATATCTAATATGAAAAAAATTATCCACCAAAAGAGGGTTTGTAAATATTTTCTAACTCGGGAATGGAAGTGGTATTTGACGCAACATTATCAAAACCAATTGAAAAAAATTTATTAATCAAATTATATTTTTCTAAAACTTGCTTAATTATTTTATAAATATTATTGGCCATATATCTTTCATCAAACGCTCAAAATGCAAGTGCTCTTTTTTGAATATTTCAATCGTCACCTATTCAATGACATGTAACACCCATATAAGAATGAATTTGCCAATAATCACTCTAAATATCATTACCTATATGCACACGTCCATTGAAATTTGTAAAAAATTTTACAAATTCTTTTTTTGTTTTTTACAAACCCTAAAAAGTTCGCATTTAAGAGTAGTTCTCGAATAGGTTTTGCTTCGGAGTACATGCAATGTTTATAAAAAAATTAAATCAAAATTTTCACCAGTAGTAAATGGTAAATGTTCAATGGCAACATATTGAGCTAATTTTTTTTTATAAACTTGATCACCGTAATGAAATAAAAGAGAACTGTTAGGATTGACTTACCCAAAATTTATTGTTGATCGGTGTCGATCCCCACTTGCGTTGGATATTTTTGTTTTAAATGCCGACGGTATGTTCCATAGCCGTCTTCTTTATTAAAATTGTATGATTTCGTACAATATTTACAGCTTATCTTATACTTGTATACGCCTACATGTATCTTGTCGAAGTGTTGCCATAAATTAGATGTACTCTTTTGGGCCCGCCACTCTAACTCTTTCTTGTCGACATTTCTTCGATGTCGGTAGGAGGAGGAAAACTTTCTTGCGTTGGGACGTGCTCGACATTGGGAATATAGTTGATATTATCATCATTGTCTACTCAACATGTAAACTCATCAAGGATCATATTGATCATGAAGTTGAGGATAATTTGATTTTTCCATCCCCATCCGGCTCTTTCTCTTGTCACAAGCTCCGTTTCTACTTGTCATTTTTTTTCGGAGAATTGAGCGAAAATCCGATTTAGAAAATTAAGAGAATTGAGCGGGATTGGGAAAATTGAGCCAATTGAAAGAATTGAGAGAATTTGAGAGAACTTATGAGAAAAAATGAAAAAAGGGAGTGGTATTTATAGAGAATTTAGAATAAATTAAAAATTTTTAAAAAAGGAGAGTGGGGTTTTGCCGTTGCATTGCAATGGCCCAAAATTGGGCCGTTGGCTCTTTTCCCCTTTATTTATTTATTTATTTTGGGGCTTATAGCCGTTGGGCTTTTTAAATCCAACGGCTATAAGGAGATTCGGAACTCTCCCGAAACCGCCGGTTCCGAATTTTTTTGTAACCGTAATAGGCTCGTGAGGGGTTAGGCCGATTCCAATTCGGAACCGGTGGGCCCAATCAACGGGCCGGTTCCGAGCCCAAACCGGCCCGTGGCCATGTCTACTATTATCTTGGTTACTATTCATCATCTTTGATGCATTGTTCATCATCTTCGATGCTCTATTCATCGTCTTCAAGTGCTCATATGTGGATGAAAGACCTCGATCAAGGTTGTTCATGGCTTTCCCGACTTGGGATCGAGGAGGTGGGGTAATCGGTGACCTCGAATCTAAGGTCACCGCAGCGGTCGATGACTATGGGCCTTATTCGTTTGGCCTTATTCGATGTTCGAGAGCGAGATCTCGCTTTGGTTGCTTCCATCCAAAGGTTCTCCTTTTCTTTCATTTTTCCTCAATCGTGCTCAACAAGCTCAGCTTTTACTAGGGTCAAAACTTTAGTGTGACGAGTTCGAGAGAATAAGATCTAAACTCAAATTTGTGTTTTGTTTGGGGCCGAGCTCGCCGAGATTTGGAGTAGCCGAGCTGTCCATGTTACTCTGTTCCTCCTCTTTCTCACAAGCTTCTACAATATTGGGGCTACTCTCCATGTCTTTAACCCATTTCCGAGTAACCATCAGTAGCTGTTGAACCTTTTCCCTCTCTCTCAAAGCCATGGAATTTCGTCGTATCATGGAATATGCCTTGAAGAGTTGTGATAGTGCAAACATCGGTTAAAATTTGCCAATCTTCCAGTGGATTGGAGAAGCGGTGATCAAAGTAGCGAGTCCATGGATTTTTTTGCCAGAATTTGACTGATGAAAGTGGAGGAAATATGTTTGACAAAAAACAAAGTAGAGGAAAAATGGAGGAGTTCACCCATAAAGATGAACACTAAACAAAAAACAAAGGAAAGTGTTGGCACTCAAATAATCCGTCCGTCGAACACATTTTTCTCACGTGAGACATCGATACATGTGTGCAAAGTTGGAGGAGTACTTGAAGAGGATGAACAGTGCTTCGAGTTTCTTTTAGTTTTTTTTTATTCTAAATTGTTTCGATGTGACGCTCTTGTGGCGCTAATGTGGCGCCACATCATAATTTCAATGGTGGTTTTTAATAGACCCCTAATGGAGAGTAAATGTGTGACTCGGATATTAATTTGGGATTTTTGGTGTCACAATAAAAAGTTTAGGATAAAGTGTGTCATAGTAACATGTTTGTGATTTTTGTGGTTTTTTCCCTATTGGTTATTCAAACTTACTAGGAAAAATGACACAAATAATCTCTACACTTGGGCCCAATATGTAATGTGATCCATGAACTTTTACTTTGACTAATACGGTCTCGAACTTTAGTTCAAATGCAATGTGGTCTCTAAATTTTCAATTTGTTCAATGTGATCCTCGAATTTTTGGAACATATTTAACTTAGTCTTTGAATTATAGTAAGATATTTAATGTAATCCTTCAATTAATTCAAATTTAAGAACGACTTTGAACATTTTCTTATAGTTCATGGACTAAGTTGAAAATATTCCAAAAGTTCGAGAACCATAGTTTGTGAATGTGAGAGATAAATACATGTGTGCAGAGCCGGAGGAGCACTTGAAGAGGATGAACAGTGCTTCGAAGATGAGCAATGTTTCGAGTTTCTTTTAGCTTTTATTGTTATTCTAAATTGTTCCGATGTGGCGCTAATGTGGCGCGCCACGTTACACTTTTAATGATGATTTTTAACAGATCCATAACGGTGAGTAAATGTGCCACTAGGATTTTAGTTTGTGGTTTTTTGTGTCATAATAAAAAGTTTAGGGCAAATGTGTCATAGTGACATAATTTTGGGTATTTTTTTACTTTATGTGTTTTTTATTGTATGCTAAAATTGGAAAATAAAATTATAAGAGAGCCCACATAATCAAGGTTCTAATGAAAATAAAAAGATTATGTGGATATTGTTTCCAAATTACGAAAAAATTCCAAGTCGGACTTTGCTTGGGTGACAGTACCATCATTCAACGGTGCAGCTTGAACCGTACATGCCAGACGTGGATTTTTGGTTGACAAGTATATTACGCGGATATGTGGTGCATACATGTCCGTGGACTTTTGGCTAACAAATATATCACCCGGATATATGTTGCGCATGGATCCGCACTCTCACGAACTGTCATCTTAATTTTTCTCAATTCTTAATAACTCAAAAAATAGAAACGTAATTATTTTGTATAATTTATCTTATAATTTTAGCTTACAATGAAAATACGTAAAAGTAAAAAAAAGAAAATAAGGAGTCAAAATACTGAAATCGGATCAATAAGTGATCCGGTTTCAACAAATCAAATTCGTGTGGTGATACAATAACGATCCCACCGTCGACATAGGGGGACGGTCGGGTAAGCAAATGAGATATTACCACCTAATGTACCGTTAGCAACAAAAAAAATTGTACGGTGACTTTTGCATTTAGTATATGTACGCGTTGGTTGGGTCTTATAAAATATATTCGGAATTTTAGATCAATTCGAGTATAATTCTCCATAGAAGATTCCAAATTACATTAAACTTGATTAACTCGAAACTAGGCATATGTTGCATTCCAACCATGATTTATTTGACCACATTGAGTCACGAAAAGCCTCTCAAATACTTATAGAAAGAGAACCTTAGAATTCTACCAGAAAAGATGACCTTACTCAACATTTGAGCAATTTCGCGTTAAGATTAGATATTGGGCAAAGCTGAATTCTTCGGAAATGAGCCTTGATCATTCTCGGCCGGATGAAAAAGACTCGTCGTCAAGCCGCACTTGTTCTCGTTTTCAGCGTAAAAAAGAAACATCTAAAAAACCGAACGGGACAAAATCACTATCGATCCGACCTCGTTGGACTCGCCCGAAACAAGCGTTGAGTTTCTCGTGCCCTAGTGTAGAGTTTCTTGTCCAAACTTTGATACCTAATCATATTTTTAAAAATAATTTTTAATTTTTTTATAGAAGAAATCAATTTCCTGAATTCAAGTTTTGGTAGAAAAAAGTTTTCTGTTGATTAAGAAATTATTTTCAGAGAACCAAACATCGAAAAAAATAAAAATAATTCGTGAAACAACAGATGGAGCTGAAGATCCTTCGTAACAATTGCTCTCCCGAACGCAGGGGATTCTAACTTTTTACACAAACGAATTCAACAACAAAGGAAATACCAAATCTTAATTATCCGAAAAGCCTTTCTTCTGGTCCATGTTCGTCGTCAACTCTCTCCCCCCTCTCCCTCCATTGAAGATCGAAGAAGAAAGCGCTGCACGGAAGCAGAGTTTCAGAGAATGGGGCAACGCAAAGGCGAGAAGCAAGAACAACCTCCATAGCACGTGATTCACAAGCTCCCTCCTGGCGACACTCCGTACGTCCGGGCCAAGCGCGTCCAGGTCGGTCTTGGTGTGTCGTTTCTTCCTACTCTTCCTTCTTTCGAATCCTGGGATTCGTCGTTTTCGCCTTCGCAGCGATTGGAATCACTTATTGCCGTCGTGTGCTCGCTCTTTTCATAAATTTTTTCCCCGTTGAAATGACTCTGTGAATTCGAAACCTCAAAGATCCAAACTTGAGCTTAGCTTATGATGACATGTTTTTTCACAATATGGATACCCAAACCTTGGAGTTTACTAATCTTTGCCGACGAAATGTGAATCACCCATCCATGCCGAGGATCGAGTTAGGCGGCACCCGCAAAAGGGTGGACCTAGATCTCGAGGTTACTGCGAGTGGGAGACGCAATGATTCGAACATGTGATCTCCGCATCCGAAAGTCAATTTCTTAGCCACTCAGCCGATCCTCGAAGTTATAAGTGTAATTACAGTTCCACTAGAGCTGGTGCAACTTACGAAAATTTGTTGAGCACCCTCGTGAATCACTTGATGGTTCGACTGCATTGTTTGTTATCTATTGTTATGCCATGTCAATTGAGTATGGTTGAAGCTATTACTATTGCTAATGTTGAAATTGTTGGATGAGCATGTGAAGCTATTGTTCTTGGATTGATGGTTTCGCATTTACCGGTTTTTTTCACATTTGCTGAGCAGTTGGTGGAGAAGGATCCGGATGCGGCGATTGCTTTGTTCTGGAAGGCTACAAATGAAGGAGACAAGGTCGATAGCGCTCTTAAGGACATGGCCGTTGTGATGAAACGGCAAGATCGAACAGAAGAAGCCATTGAAGCGATCAACTCTTGTAGAGGCCGGTGTTCGAAACAAGCTCAAGAGTCGCTGGACTACATTCTCATCGGCCTGATGCATAAACTGTTCATTGGCTGGTGGAATTAGTCCGTTAGATCGCGCATTTTCCCAGACCTGGGATAGTGTTACTAGAGTTTTGCAGAACTAATATTTTTTTCCTCTAAATCTCTACATTCAGATTGAGTCTTGAACAGTGCCATTCGTTCGACCGCGCTCTTTCTGTTACTTTTAAAAGTGAGATTTTTTCAGGCAAACTTCAAGTTCGATTCATATTAAACTATGCGTTAGCTCTTATCTTCACAGATGATCTTCTGTGGAGCATCTGCCTTTCCGTTGCATTCCCCTTTTCGATTCTTCGCTTTCTAAAGTTAACCATGACAATTCCACCAGAAATGCGGAAGACTCGAAGAGCAGATAGAACTATTGAAGCAAAAGCCTTGGACAATATACCACAGCGAGGCCTTTAACGCGTTCTCATGGAAAGAAGTTTCAGGTCACTATCAAGCAAGAGATCTCCAGGACATGCAGCTTCCGCCTTGACGGGGGCGGTGCTCCACCAATTTAACTCCAATCCCCAGGAAGCCACGTGCATCCATACATAATTACATCGGAACCACTTCTTTCCTTATTTGAATTGCCGAGCTTCCATGATGTTTGGCAACAAACAAGCGCAAATTGGAGAGCAACCTCTAGTTGCAGGAGCAAACGACACGCGAGAGAAAAGAGATTTTACATAGATAAAAAAGTATCATTCGTGTGTAGCCGAGCTATTCATTGAGGAAATCCCAACCAATACGTAACAGTGATGAGGCAAAAAGAGGAGCTTCGCCATGGACAAACAGTGTTCGATCATCAAAGCATTTCAAGATTTTCAAATACTGGAACTGGAACTGGAATGTCGTTTAATCCCAAACTAGTTGGGGTCGGCAGTCGATGAACCAAAATAGGTTAATCTCAGATAGCTTTTTTTACGCCGGCTCGCCACGCCCGACGCAACCCTCCTCCTTTATCCTGGCTTGACACAGGCTATGTAAACATACATAGGCGGAGTTACTTTTTACGCCGGCTCGCCACACCTGAAATCAACTACCACCACATACAACCAAATCCACGATACAAGAACTTACCCCAGAAGAAATGGCTACCATTGGGGTAAAGGGAGAAAAGGCTAAAGGGCGAAAAAGATAAAAGGCAAAAAAATCCAAAAATTGAGAGAGCGAACGAGATGGCACATGACCTCAGCAAGTGAAGCACAGTCAAACCAGAAACAGCCGTAATCAGCCAGTTGGGAAGTAGCCGTGAAATTCTGGAGACTTTAACATTTGAATCCATGGCAAACGGACAGGATAATGATGAGTATCAAGGCAACGATGATCCCCAAGACGATCAGCTTAATCTTCATATTCTGAATCCACATCTTCCTCCTTATCTTTGTTCCCTGTTGCCCCGAGACCTTGTGCCTGCATCACATCCATCATTAGAATACGCAAACATGGAATCACTTTTTTAATAGCAAATAATGGGACATGCAGACCAAGCAAACACAACCATATGACGAAGCCCTCTGGTTGCCGGCAGTCTTCAGAATACCAACAAAAGTTCCCTCCAAACAGAACCCCATAACATCTAGAGCCACACAAACACAGGGATGCTTCTGCAAAATATAACCACGAACTCCTATGACAGTATCAATGGCAATAAATTCGATCCTACTAAGTACTAACCTAAGAGCGAAGGTTCTCGGTTTTATCAACCAGCAGCTCAATCTTCTCACTCCGGTCAAGAATCTGGAATAAATAATGATTTACGGACATCGCATCACCAAAATTAATCATCATACCATCACCTAAGGTATTACCCATCAAAGAGGCAAAAAGCATCCGATTAATTTTTCTTAGCAAATGAAAAGAAGCTCCTTACCTTTTCGATATTTTCCATCATAACACCTTTGACTTCAGAAACTTGAGCTCTCACTTTCGCAAGCTTGGTGATTTCTTCAGGATGATCAACACAGTGTTGCACGTGCTCCTTCAACTTGGGACTGAGAAGGTATCATTGGGTAAGAAGTACATCTAATCACACAAGCAGCTCAAAAACCAAATTTCTAAATTTAAAGAAAGCAAGATAGAAGTGCATACCCAAATTCTCTTTTCACGCTGTTGGCAGCAGCTGTTATAGCTTTTCCCCCACCATATCTTTTGTTGAAGTCATCCTTGACTCTTTCCAAAAAAGCAATGGGAATCTGTCTTCCAGCAGATTCAGCAGCAACTACACAATAGGCTGCAAGTACCCACATAAAAGTTAATTTACACAGATTAATAGCACAATATAGGATTACGTAGATGTCGCAGCTTCTATGAGAATATAAGAGGCTATGTCCGGAAATCCTACAAACTTTAGTTAAACGAGTCTTGCAGAAAATAAGATCCAGAACAGTATGACACCAGTACAGATTCTGACAGAATATAGCAAGTTCATAAGCAAAGAGAATAGAATATTCCAAAAAAAAAAAAAAAACTCACATTATAATTCACACAGAATAGGAGAGACCACATGAATATACTAGCTTAAATTTGAAAATTTTCACCCTCCGACACTAGGTAAAGCAGCTTCTCCAACAAATAAGCATCATTTTGCTACATCTGAATGGTTAAACTTGAGAACCCAGAGGCTGCAAATCAGCTTCCTTCCAAAACCCAACCCTAACCCCAAAAAAAAAAAAAAAACAACCCAAGTGCAATCCAAAAGGAAAACAAAAGTAAAATCCAGAAAGAGTAAAGGCTCCAATCCTCAAATGTCAAACAGATTAATAATTAAACTACAAGTACTGTCATTAAGGCAAGACAAAAGTTGCATTTATTTTGTCTTAATCCTGCAGTCAATTTGTAATAAACACAGTATGCAGCTAAAAAAGGAAAATTAAGAGATTATTAAACTAGTATTCTATGTCATCTTGGTTTCCTACCATTTTTGGCCCTGTTTGGTTCAACATTTTGTTAAGGGACTTTGAGAAAATATAAATAATTTTAGGTTAAAGGTTTTTTTCAAAATGTAAGTAGTATTTGATAAAATGTATTTTTTGAAAAGTAACTTTTACGTAAATGTTACTCGGTAAAAAATGAATTTTATAAAGTTTTTTTTTTTTTGAAAAAAAAAGCTGGGGCGGCGGCCTCAATTTTTTCAATAATTTTTTTCTGTCATTTGCCAGCCACAAGTTTGTGGCTGGCAAATAACGTTGACGAAGACTTGATCACCTACTTTACTTATTCCCTCGATCATGTCAAGAAAGTAATCCGAAGCCAAGGCCAGCAAAGAGAAAACGAAGAGCGAAGCAGATGGCGTCTACATGGTTGTCCGGAGATGTAATCGCTCAAATAATCTCTCTCACCACTCCACAAGATGCTTGTGCCATGTCCTGCGTCTCCACCAACTTCAGATCGATTGCAGATTCTGATCAAGTGTGGTCCAATTTCTTGCCTCCTGGCTGCGAGGACTTGATCCCTCAGATATCAACCAAGAAGTCTCTCTTTCGCCATCTCTGGGAGCATCCGGTCCTGATCAATGGCCGGAACATGGTAAGCTCGATTTATAGAAATCGTTGGCTCGTGTGGACATAGCGTGTGATTGTCAGTTACCGTAGCTGTTGAACTAGAGGACATATTCATGCGAGAGTTCGATTTTGAATGATTTCGCTTGGAAAAAGTTTGGACAAATTGCTATTAGGTATAGCATAAGCTCACTTTTCATTTAGTAGATAGGAAAGTTAGGGATAAGTATACCGTGAGTGCCATAATTTGTGTACGGCGTTCACTTGAGTGTCATAACTTTCAAAAATCGTTCACTTGAAAGTTATGGCAATCAAGTAAACGCCATATAAAAGTTATGGCATTGATAATGTACATATCCCAAAAAGTTAATTTTGTATCGTGAAATATATCCATAGTGGAGGTTGGTTTCGGAGAAATGGTGAGATTGAACAAATTTGCAACTTGCAAGTGACTAAGTAAGTAATCTGTGAATTCGTTCATTTGTCAAGTAGAGGCTTTCATTGGATAAGAAGAGTGGAAAGAAATGTTTCATGTTGGGAGCAAGAGACCTGGCCATCACATGGATGCATGAGCCGAGGTATTGGAGATGGATGGCGGCACCAGAATCCAGGTCTTATATTGCTTTTTGGAAATCGACTCGAAAGTTGTTTCAGGACACTCCTTGACATAATCTTAACAATGAATCCTTGGACAGGTTTAACGAAGTGGCTCTGCTCCGGTATGTGTGGTGGCTTCACATCACAGGAAGAATCGAGACCTCTATGCTCTCATCCGGAACAAATTATGCAGCTTATTTCGTATTCCGGTTCGATGGCCAAGGGGGTGGATTCAATCAGCCAGTGAATTTGCGCGTCTGTATCGGCAGCGAAGAGCACGATGAAGGGCGATTCGTGACTCTGAATCCTATAGGAGGAGAGCCTACGGCGATCCGCGAGCGTGCAGACGGATGGATGGAGATCGAGATGGGGGAGTTCCACAATGAAAATGGGTATGATGGAACACTGGTGTGTTGTCTCATGGACCATGACGACCACAGACAGAAGAGCGGTCTCATTGTTGAAGGGATCGAACTTAGGCCTAAAGAAACGCGCTAGATCACGGAACGAACACAGGTCTTTTTGTTGCGTGGATGTGGTATTTGTTGATGCTAGTCATTTAGGTGTGTGCTTGTATGGACGATATACACTGGCTGAGCTCCGATCCAAGCTAGTCTATGTAAACGATACTAAATAATCACAACAAAAATTGCACTACAAGTTTTATCATTTACTCTGTTAGATCATTGGTTACAACTCCACAAGATGCTTGCACCATGTCATCGGTCCCTACCTCCTTCGGATCAATTGCAGATTCAGATCAAGTGTGGGCCAACTTCTTGCCTCCTAATGTCCAAATGTTTTTCTCCAATAACGTTGACTAAATTTACTGAAACAAGGGGAAATTGTGGTACGAAATCAAGCCGATCGAACGATAAAATAGACGCAAAAGAAAATAAATCGGACATTTGGATATATGTGATCGTAGATCGTCTGGGTGCAAGAACCTATAATTCATGGAGATTATTGACTCAATCAATGTACTCAATCATTCATTGTTTAGTCGCTCAATTTCTAGCGAAATAATCTCTCAATCTCGCAAATGAATTAACGCAAACCTTAATACAAGATTTTTATTGGCTTAAACACTCGGAACTCGATGACGGAGAAAATCCTCTATCAAACGCTCGTACGTTGGCGCTACAAACGATCATTCTTACGGCCACGGAGTTCGTTGCTTTTATATTTATGTCAAAAACAAGACCCACAAAAGACAAGCCCTCGCATGCTCTATGCCACCGCCAGAGAAGCAAATATTTATCTTGGTCAAAGAAGTCAACACCGAATATGCAAATAGATATTTCCTGTTCGGTTGTTATCTTTAGCTCAAATTCATACGAAACAGACTATTCCGTACCTTCCTTTATTCTTATCCTTTATCGTATGTTGACCGAGTCCAAATATGCGTGTTGGACTTTTCTATTTCTTGAGCAAAGACATCAACGCACAATCAACTTTAATTCGTAAGTTGATTACGTGTATATTTTCCTTTGCTCGATTTCGGATGTCCGCAAATATTCGGTTTTAATTTGTAAGTTGATTACGTATATATTTTCCTTTGCTCGATTTCGGATGTCCGCAAATATTCAGTTCGAAATCTTCACAGTTTTCTTTGCTTTAAACTCGAGGCATATTATAACAAAAATAATACATTGAAGAGAAGTTGGGTGCAAGAACCTCAATTCTTGCTGAATTGACTGAATCATTCATTGAATTACTTCCAAACAAAATACAGCAAAGACTCTGCGGGGGGGTCTCCCATAAGCAACCAAAAAAGAAAGCTGAGACACACCCTCCGACCTCATAAGAGTACAGAGCAAATTAATCGCAGATGGGTTTCTAAGAGCTAATTCATGTCCAGCTTTGTTTCCCAAAAACCTCTCTCATGTGTCTTGGATGATAGAACTCAAGCGCCACTCCAAGTTGCGGTGCCGAACGACCAATCCTTCGACCACAGCTTCGCAGTCTCCTTCAACGATAACCTCCTTAGCTGGGAGTAAAGCATCCACTCCAAAGCATTGTGATTTAATCTCGAAAACCTACAATTCACTTCTACGACATGCAGAAGTATATAATGGATCTTCATTGGCACTTTTTTGGAAAGCTTGAGCCAATGCGCATTCCAATGCTCTAGCTGTAGGAACTGTAACTGCATTTCCAACTTGAATGTATCTGGTGCATGTTGGAGAATAAATGAAAGAGCAGAAACGTAGAAATACTCAGATGTACTTATAATTGTGAAGTAGATCATCACTAAGGATTTTTTCTAGTGGAATGCTTGCTTGCACTTCTAGACCACCTACATTAAGTGTGATAATCTGATCCAAACTTCTTGTGCTAACAAAAAAATGATGGGTACACATAAGTATATATTGTAACCTAGTCCCGAGCCACATCTATTCTACTGTTCAGTGTCAACAGACAAATAGCAAGCATTTTCTAATTTCAACTGGATTATCTATGTATCTCTCTAGATTTTGTTGCCAGCAGAAGTAAAAATGCTCGTAGCGAGTGTACATTCTTCCCGAACTCCAGCGACCAAACTACTATTGTTATGGCTGGTAACATTGACATAAGCTCTCTCGGAACTTGACGATAAATGATCTAGTGCCTCAGTTGATATAGGAATTACATGCCCTCACTTCAGCACAACTTTAAAGCGTAAAATTCTAACACCACCCATTAACTTTACGGGGACATGACTATACATTCAGAACAATATTCATAAAATAAAAATATCATCATAGTTAACAAAATTAAAGGTAATTTAGCAACTACACAACATTTATTGTCCAAAAAATGCAGTGACATAAGTCCTCATCATTGTGGTTAGACAGAATTTAACCATCGGAAACTCTATATTAGTTGACAACCCAAAGTTTAGAAACCCTAAAAGACGGACATATAATCATCTCCAAATCGACCTCTGCCCCTAATCAAGGGAAGTAGCATACCTGGCTGTGCGGTTCTGCTCTGGTCACCACAGTAGGCACAGTTCCATCCCACCACACAAGTGCTAACGGCCTACGTAATTCAAAGAGGTTGGAAAGCTGAAACTAAAAAGACTGAATGTATCAAAGCGTCTTAACACTTTGATGATGTGCCATTCACAAACGTCATTCCATAATCAAGGACCTGCAGAAGGACAGCAAATCTGTTATAAGACTTGCACAAAATGCGATTAGGAAGTATGAACAAAATTCTGTCAAAAACAGAAACCGAGGGAACTATAAATAGATGAAAAAATTTACCAATGGTTTCACCGAGCCCAAATAAACCCTGGGAACATCAGGACCCCATTTGACTTTGTTGTCCGGACGCGCACAAACACCAGACAAATTCCTAAAATTCGCGCCCTTCACGAAATTCACCAAACTTTCAGGAAACTGCAGAGCTTCTAATAAAATACATAAGAAGAATGTTCACTTTAATGAACAGAAGAAAAGAAAGAAAACATTTTTCTTTGGTATATGGCAAACACGTCCATAGTCCTCTGAATTCAATTAAACGGCCAATGATCAAAGACTAATCCACCTGAATCCACTGAGTTGTCTGTGATTCCCGTCATTTCGGTAAAAAATTGAGGATTAGAGAAAAGAGAAGGAAAAACTAGAATTGAACACTTAATTTGAGTTAAGCAGCCCAAGACACGCAAAAGCTTCAATCCATAAGTCTTAGTGACGGGAAATATCCTGCTAAGCTCTCTTCCCCTTAAACTAGACCCATCCAAATCGACTCCTGCTAGCGTGCCACCCTATCCTCTAAAGCAATACGAAAAAGTATAAGGCAATAAAAGAGGAGAGCCCATCAAGCAACATCAGTATCAATCTTGTATCGACAATTTTCAAATTGCTCATCTCTGAGAGCTTCTATAATTTAAGCTAGAGTCTCATGCATGTCACGAAACCACTGGTTAAAGTTACTTTTAAAGCAAAGATGGTTTAATGATGGCACCTAAGAATGTCTATCTAATCGTGAATTACACTACAATCTATTTATATCCATGTAAAGAGTGTACATGTTGAAAAACTTGAAATCAAATATAGTACCACATTAAGCTGCTTAGTTATTCAGGCATTTTGCATTTAATGCTTTATATACAGGGAAATAAACCAATGCTATTCACCTTTTTCACTAGATCTAATGAAGCATTGACAACGTGTCCGTTGAGCTTTATCATAAGGCATTTCGTCTCTTCAATCATGAGTTCCAACCTAAGTCAATTGAAATCCATCAAAGATTTAAAAACGAGACCAGGATGATAAAGATACACACAGGTGGAAGATCAGAGATTGCATCCTCCAGTAGCAATTTCTTTTGCACTTCGTTTGAATGGCCCGCATCATAGGCAACAGTGTGCATCTTATTTTATTTCAAGGAAATTTTAGACTTTGCCTTTAGTAAATTACACATTATAACACAGAAACCCACACCTCGAATTCTATAGGAATGACACCTCTAACCACAACATCGCGTGTCGGCAATGGGTACTAGGGCAACTTCTAAAGCATCAAATAAAACCCAATGAGTGAAATTCATTTGAATCTCTACTATAAAGACAGACATAAGTTTAAGACTACTTTATCTGAGACATAGGTGCATATAAAAATTTACCTCACTAGGATGAGCACCCCACAGAAAACAAAATATTCTAAATTGAGGAAGCCCGCTATCATAACCAATCTTGTTTGATTGTTCATTTGCACCAAACAACTAAGTGCATACAGCCCCAGGAAACAACAACAACATCATCAACATCACCTTTATCCCCAACTAGTTAGGGTCGGTGGTCGATGAACCCCAAAAATAAATAAAATAAATTAAAAACAAGAACAATTGAGGGAAAGAAATGGTTATATAAAAATAAAATAAAACAAAATTATATATATATGAAAAAATGACTAGAAATGACAGGTTTGGAACATAGAAATATTGTCCCTCCACAATACTAATAGCTTTCCTCCACTCTGTCCTAAGACAAATCGTAAAGCCAATCTATTTTTCACTCTATTAAATCTTGTTTTACTACTTTCCCCTAAGTAAGTTTCGGCCGATCTTTTCCTTTCTTCATATCATGCTCTCTATAGCAAACTTATGTACTTACTTGGAACATCTAGGGGTTTTCGAAAAATTTGCCAAAACCATCTCAATCTATGTTCTCTCATCTTTTCTATCACCGGTACCACTCCAACTTTTCGTCGAATATCTTCATTTCTTATCTTATCTATTTTTGTATGACCACACATCCACCTTAACATCCTCATTTTCGCTACTCTCATCTTATGCTTATATTGCCTCTGTCTTTGGCCAACATTCACTCCGTATAGCATTGCAGGTCATATTGCTATTCTATAAAATTTTCCTTTTAGCCTAAGGGGAATTTTGATGATCACACAAATATCCCGATGCATTGCACCATTTCATCTAACCTGTTCGATTCTATGGCTTACATTCTCATCAATCTCTCTCCCTTTTTGCAATATTGATCCAAGATATCTAAAAGCATCTTTTTTGGGTACCTCATGTATGAGAATATTCACGGATTCTTGATCTCTCCCTCTTACCATGTCGAACTCACACTCATGTATTCGGTCCGACTTCGACTTAACGTAAATCCTTTAGACTCCAATGTGCTTTTTCATAATTCTAATTTAATGCCAACCCCCACCCTAGTCTCATTAATAAGCACAATATCATCTGCAAAAAGCATACACCACGGCACCTCATCTTGGATATCTTTTGTTAGCTCATTTATAACTAGGGCAAAAAGATAAACACTTAAAGCGGTAACCTTGGTGTAAGCCTCTTGTAATTGGAAAATAGCTTGATGTGTCATTACAAGCTTTCACACATATAGTAACACCATCATGCACATCCTTTATTGCCTCTACATACTTTGAAAGTACTTTTTTCTTCTCAAGAGCCTACCATGAGCCTTTCTTGGAACCCTATCATACGCCTTCTTGAGATTAATAAACACCATATATAGGTCCTTCTTTTTTTCTCGATATCTCTCCGTTAATTGTCGTATCAAGAAGATAGCTTCCATGATATATCTTCCCGGGATAAATCTAAATTGATTTACAGAGACTTTAGTCTTTATTCTCAAACGATGCTCAATAACTTTCTCCCACAACTTCATTATATGGCTCATAAGCTTAATGCCTCTATAGTTGGAACAATTCGGATATCCTCCTTGTTCTTATAGAGAGGCACAAGCATACTTTTCCTCCATCCATCAAGCATCTTATTAGTTTGGAGAATCTTATTTAAAAAGTTAGTCAACCAACGAATTGCCACATCTCCTAAGCATCTCCACACTTCAATAGGGACACCATCGGGTCCCAAGGATTTACCGGTCTTCGTCTTCTTTCGTTTCTCCTTAACTTTCTGCGCTCTAATTCCACGCACAAATCTTCGTTTAAATCATCGAAGCGTCCTCCAAATCCACCTCATTTCTATCGCTCTCTCCATTAAAAAGCTTGCTAAGATAGCTCATCCACCTTTCCTTAACGTTTGCATCTCTTACTAAAAGTTTTTGATTTTCATCCTTGATGTATGTAACTTGTGTCAAGTCTTTACTTTCCTTGTCCCTTATTTTTGTAAGCATATAGATACCTTTTTCTTCCTCTTTGCTCCCAAGTTTTTTGTACATATAAAAAAAAAAACCTTGCCTCTAGCTTCTCACATAGCTTTCTTGGCATTTTTTCTCGCCAATCTAAATTTTTGCAAATTCTCTTCATTAGGACATTTATGCAAACATCTAAAACACTCCTTCTTTCGTTTAATTACCTCCTGCACCTCTTCATTCCACCACCAAGTTTCTTTTGTTTGATGTCTATTCCCTTTACCTTCCCCTAACACCCCTCTTGCCACTCTTTGGATGTAGTTAGACATCTCGTTCCTCATCATATTTACTTCGACCTCCAATTGCCACGGACCTTCCTAAAGCATTTTTTCCTTGAAAACTATTTGTTTTTCCTCATTTAACTTCCACTATCTTATTCTGGGGTTCGAGCACTTCTTTGCATTTTTTGTACTTTGTTATACCGAACCTCTAAGACCACCAACTTATATTGCGTAGCTATGCATTCTCAAGGGTAGACTTTGCAATTTACATACGAGGCCCTATCCTCTCTTCTAACAAGAAAGAAATCAATCTAGTTACAATTTTGACCGCTGCAAAAAGTGATTAGATGTGACTCTCTTTTCCTAAAGAAAATATTTGCCAACATCAAATCATAAGCTAATGCAATGCTCGGGATGCCCTCGTTAGCCTCATTTCTAGTCCCATAACCAAAACCTCCATGAACTCGTCAAAACCTCAACTATTTTGATCGACATGGCCATTTAGATCTCCTCTTATGAATATCTTCTTCTCGCGTGGTATCCCCCTTAAAATCTCCTCCAGATCTTCCCAAAATCTGTTCTTATCGGATACTTGGAGTTCAACTTGGGAGGCATACATACTAAGGATATTCAAAATCAACTCTCCCACTACTAGCTTAACCAAAATAATTCTATCTCCTATTCTTTTAACATCAACAACTCTATCTTTGAAACTCGTATCGATCAAAATCCCAACTCTATTTGCACTCTTTTTTGTGCTTGTGTACCACAGCTTCAATCCGGTGCCTTCCACTTCCTTAGCCTTTTCTCCAACCTATTTAGTCTCTTGCAGGCAAGCAATATTCACTCACCTTCTAGCAAAAGTATCCGTTAATTCTCCCAACTTACCCGTTAAGGTTTCTATGTTCCAACTCCCCGGCCGAATTCTTACCCCCGAGCATTGCTTGCCCCCCACACTCGCCCATAAAAGTGTGAGGACCCTCGCTCACTTTTCACCACATTCGGGCCCCGATGTGGTGCATCACTCGGGAATGATGGCCCAAGGCTAGCTTCCTTACCCCTTGCACCCACCTATCTTGGTATAAGGACCCCTGCCCATTTTTCGCTACACCCGGGCGCCGATGCAACGCATCGGTAAGAAGGGTACGCTCCAACGAAATATCAATAGGGTTCATATCATAAAAAATAGCTCTTTTTACACCGGCTCGCTACGCCCGACGTAACCCTCCTCCTTTATCTTGGCTTGGGACAGGCTATGTAAACATACATAGGCGGAGTTATACATCCCTAGGAAACAATTAGAAAATTTAACTAAATCCACCATGTTCTCCATCAAAACAAATCTTGGTTTAAAAAACTCTACAACTTCCATAAACACAAGAAGTTGCTTGTTTTTCACATCAGCCAAAGGATTGTCATTATCTCTAAAACAATTATCTCTAAAACAATTCAAGCAGCTTATTCCTTGACTGGGCAGTCCACCACAGATTACATCTACTTTCCCCTGAAAAAGTCGGCCAAGGAAAGGAACTCTTGAGGTGATTGTTTCTTTGTAATCATGTATAATGGGCACACTAATGTGAACGGAACAATTTTCACTAGGAAATATCCAATATGACATAACAAAAATGAAACAAAGAGACGAGTCTCCTAAATCAAAGGAAGGCTTCTCGTGTAAAGTGTACGCAGGGGTCATCATGGAGTAGGTTCAACCAGAGGATACACAACAAGACGCCAAAAAAAGAAAAACATTGGAAATAAAAATCCTCATTGGTAAAGGGAAAATCTTTTACACGAGATCTTCAATTATGAATTCCTTTAGTCTTTCACAACAATTGCTGACACAAAGACACTAGATTAGAGAAGCTGTGCTTAGGATTTTCATATCAAGCTCATTTTTTATTGTCGTGCCTACCATAAGCCGTCAATTGGCTCCCAAGTGTCCTCATGAAGACCATAACCTTTCCATGAAACCTGCAACAAAATGTGACTCAAAATTATTTAAAGCACTAGAAAAGAATCACACTGGTAGGATACTAGGTTATGCAAAATTAAGATCACAAGCTAAAGTACACAAAAAAGCATCATGATCAAACTATAACATAGACATATACATAATGTACATGGGTTTGTAAGACATATAAAAAGAATAATAAACAAACAAATTCATCAACAACCTATCATTGTCGTGGACTAGGAATCGACTAAAACAAAAAGGTTTGCATTCTAAGTACTATGCATATATCTAGGACTAAGAAGAAAAAATGGATGAAACAGTGAAATAACAAATGTCCAAGTTTGTCAAGTTAAATTCATTATTCTTACAATGCTTTGTCTCTCTTCTCTTTAGGATCTCCATAACAAATTGCTAGAGCTATCTCTACACCTTACCATCACTAGCCCCATCATCATTGTTACCATTTTCCACCTCATCGCTTATTCCATCGTCTATGCTAAATAAATTAGCATATGGCAGCTGCTGACCATCACTTTCAATGAGATGGAGTTGTATGGAGCAATTTTTGCCATTCCTTCAACAACAAGAGGAAATCTTCTGTAGACTCATTCCTCACCTGATTTTACGATGTACAATGCTATCAAAATTTATGCGGATTGGCAAAATTAATACATTCATCAACCAAAAATAAAGGCTATACCTCTATCTCTCGGGTGGTTGATTTCAAACCATCGCATGCATGTTCATTCATGTCAACAGCCCACCTCTATGATGTCACTAAGAAAGATTCATTCTGATGAAACTAATGTTAAACATAGATCCTGGGGCACTCGAGCAATGTTCAACTTCTCAAGAAGGCATTCGAACGGGTTGTCATTGCGTATTTTTGAGAAGAACACACGCTTGTCATCAATGAGGTAAGACAACTGCTTAATGACCAGTTACAAATAAAGAACTTGGCATAAGATAATCGTAAAGCTGATAAGAGCATAAAAAAATATTATGAACATACTTACAGTCTTGAGCTATGTAATCCCATTGCATACAAAGTTAATTTAAGCCGTCAACAGCCTCAAACAATTCCATGATCTTACAATTCCAGTTGTCTTCCCCTTCCCCAGCGTTTAAGTGGGGCAAAAGGTGGTCGATGAAGTTCATATGGTGCTATCGCAATTCATAAATGTCGTCGATTTACAATTAGTTACGAAACCATTGTCTAGTAAATTATCAATCGCAAAATATTTTCACATAGTTGGAGTACCTTGGTTTAAAGCTCCCTCAAATGCACCAAAATATAAAGAAGACATGAAATATGCTGATAAATAAATTAACAATCGCAATTTGAAGTTCATACAAAACAATACAATCCTGGAAAATAGAATCAAAGTATCAAGAAATGTGTACTGTAATCACGGCTAAGCGATTGGAAGTTTAATGTACTTCAATGGTGACATTCAGCTCAACAAGAGCTAGAAAACAACTTCGCAACTGCCTA
This sequence comes from Rhodamnia rubescens, assembly GCA_021437795.1. NCBI lineage: Eukaryota > Viridiplantae > Streptophyta > Magnoliopsida > Myrtales > Myrtaceae > Rhodamnia > Rhodamnia rubescens. The sequence continues at coordinate 2,997,651 of JAILYA010000023.1, forward strand.
ACTCTCCGAAACGACTTCGGAACCGGCTAACTCTCCAAGTTTGTGAGACAGTCCTTAGATTCTAGCCTCCTTAATAAAATCCTGGGGAAAATGATGAGGAAGAAAGACAGTCGAAACCTAGATAGATCCTTCAACTAGAAAGTACATCATCTTCCAAGCGAAAGGACTGTGGAGCCTTACAATTTAATTAGCCAAAGTAGAAACACAGACAAGAAATCATCATAGCCATGTGGACCAAGAATATGAGATGTGTGTATGGCTTTTGAATGATAATAAATTCAGTGGCATTCACACTTTTTTCCAAATGTTACCATACGTCTTGTACAATTTATGAGACGATTTAAACAAGTACCTTTCAAACACTCTAATCACATCAAAATATGATTTTACTGAAAAGCTTAAGTCACCTATGAACAAAGTTGGGATTTTGATGTTGCATACCTATTAATAGAGATTAAGCATGAGCAACACGCACTGGTCACCCACCCCCTCCCACCCTTTCATTTATCCCGAAAAAGAAAAGTACAAGCAACATGCGTTGAAAGGTTTACACCAAACAAAAATGCTGTATCTTGTCTTTCGGGGTACAAATAACACAAAAAATGGAATACAATCTTGACAATTTAGATTTAGAGTACACAAGCTTCATGCTACTGGGATGGTGGTGGTAATCTGTGTTATACTAGAGATCTACCTCATTTTTTCATAAGACGAGCACACCCTGATTGTCATGTCAATTGTCACAAAGTTTGCCATTATTACTCCCTTGATTCAGACAATATTTGAATGACTCTTCAAACAAAACCACATTACTTACATGCATATCAAGTATGGGATTGATGCATAAATGTTCCAGCATATTTCAAGTTATACAATACGACCATAAGTAGAATCCTTTAAATCATTTCACAATAGTGCCATTTTAAACTAGCAAGAAATAAGTAGTCATTGAAGCTATAATAACACCACTGCTAGATCAAAATTCGCTTCTATAGATAGACCTTTTATCCCATTGGCCTGATGTTTTATATTTGCAAAACATGTATAGTTTCAATTTTGGACAGGAAAATGTTAATAACTAACCTTCACATAGGCATCATCACCAATATCATAGCAAGCCCCATCCGCACTAGCCTTCGTGTAGTGGCGCTTGGCATGGATAATTTCCTTAGAGTTATCCCCTCTACAGATGAAATATTGTACTAGAACGTCTAGGAAATAATATTGTTTACAAGCAAAAGAAGGTGAACCTATCTCTAAAAAAATAAGCAGATTTTCAAATCTAATCTTACTCTTTATTGTTTTTTCCATTGACCACCTTTTCCTTTTGCAAGATAGAAAAGGGAGCACAAAAGGATATTCAAAGCAACAAAAGGAATTGCATGTCAATAATCTCATGTGAGGTAATGTAGAATGGTAGTAAGGGTTCATTGCCTTTAAGTAGATGACCATGTATGACGTTTCCACTATTTATCCACACACTAGAGAGCTGGAATGTGAACTTGACAGGGCAAAAGTCATTGTCTTGAGATTAATTATTTCTAAAACAAGTGCAAACGTTTTCTGTTTTCACTGATTTTCAGCCATGAACAAATGCCATCGCTTAATTAGCTATTTTAGTTTAGCTAATTATCTTCCAAATTAAAGGATCAATACTTGCACCAAAAAACATGATGAGTAAGCACCTTAATGAACTACTTAGGAGTACAAAACTTCATAGAAAAATAAGCTTCAATACCTCCCACAAATGATAGGTGCCTTGTATGTCTAATGACTCAAGTCTTAACAGTTTAATTAACAACAAATGAGAGCATTTTGAAAAACCATCAAGTCAATTCGAGCCTGCTTTGAAATACTAAAAAAACAAGTGCTGGTGACCAAAAGATAAGGACGTCACATTTTGACGGTGCGGAATTTAAGGGCACAAATGATAACCATTCTATTTTCCGAAACAATTTATGGCTAGAAATGGATTTTTCTATTCTATTTCCTGGACGAGTTTTGAGCAGAGAAACACATTTAATATCGACACAAAATTTCTATTCCCGAAACATAAATTCGTTTGATAACATCATAAAATTTCTATTTCCTAGAATAAAAATCCATTTGATGGCAAATGGATTAATCTGCAGAATAAAAAAGAGATGATCATGCCAAATAGAGAATTGCATTCAATACTTGATCCCACTTCCTTGCTTAACTATACCATCCAGCAACACCGCAAAAGATCGGCACAAAAAAACATGCGATCCTTAAGAAATAATTCTTTAATACTGCAAATGATGATCTTTTGAAACTAATAGGAAATCCACAAATACATATAACGGAAATCCTCAAGTACAACATCACATTACAAGAGCCAACATAGGAAATCCTCAAATACAAAAAACGAAAATACATTACAAAAGTCGAAAACACTATTTGGGAATCTCCGGCATATTATAATCCTTTGCCATTATGTTGGCAATACTTTTCCTGAGCATATTCATCTCGGTACCCTCCTCGGTCAATGTATCATTTGTAACTTCATCTTGTGTAGGTCCAAACAAATCCTCCGGGATCTTTATATAGGGAAAAGTTCTTATCCCTTCTATCTTGATCCCGGATGTAATTATGGACAACACAACATGCAATTACAATATATGCTTGCTTTCGAATAGTAAAAGAAGGCATGTGTCTCAAAATAGAGAAGCGATTCTTTAATGCGGCAAATGATCTTTCAATGACATTCCTTAGTGAAGAATGGCTATAGTTGAACAATTCTTTTAGTGCTCTTGGCTATCTCGGTCTACCCCTATAATCACTTAGATGATAACGTTCACCTTTAAAAGGAGTTAAAAATCCCGAAATTGCGGCATAACCAGAATCTACCAAGTAGTATTTTCCTATAACAAGGTATTCATAATTTGATCATGATATGTAATCGCAACACATTCTTAAGGTAAGTAACTCTTTATAGAACAAGCAAATACTTGGTGGTGGTCGAGAAAATTTCAAGCGAGGAGTCTCGAGAGCCGTCGAGAGCACCCGACGATCGCCGGAGATCCTTCCCAACCAGCATACACAAAAGAAAATTTCATATCAAACGGACAAACACAAATCACATTCGATTGGTAATTCCTTTCTTGCTTGTAAATGGAATTTGCTTCAACACGGGGTACAAATGTAGGAACATGGGTGCCATCAATAACACCTACAGAGCCATGTCATTTTATCAAAAACTAGTATTATACAAGATTATCGACAAAATGAAACTGATGGTGTAAAGGAACGTATGAAAATCCTACCTTGAAGTAACTTTTGTGGTTAGGATCCATAAGAATCCCCTGCGGGACAACATCAAACGAAGGTGATACAATAATCTCTTTTGCTAGTTTGACAACTACTTTCAACACTATAGTGAAGTACTTGCTAATAGTTTGTCCCAAATGTTGGAATCTCTCACATAAATCTCTATTGGTCTTCTTATGACAAATCATAGATAAGAAAATCCCAATTTGTTCATCTACCCTAATGTATTGATTGTCTTCCAACCAACCTCTTGCCTTCATCAAATCAAAGAGGTTGAGAAAGACATATCTCTCCATTCTAAAAGCTTCATATACCCTACATGAATGTCCATAAAGAACCTCCCTTACCCATTCGGGTCCTAACAATACATTGTCCCTAATAGGTTCTCTCGTGTGCATGGACATATCCAGCATAACAATGCACAACCATGCTATAAATATATCAAGATCAAAATCATCAAAGTCCTGTTCAACTGGTGCTACCCAACAATTATACACGCCACTTTCATCCCCCTCCATATTACCTATGACATCATAGGAACAGGGAACAAGAACGTCGTTTAATCCCAAACTAGTTGGGGTCGGCAATCGATGAACCAAAATAGGTTCATCTCGGATAGCTCTTTTTTGCGCCGGCCCGCTACGCCTAACGCAACCCTCCTCCTTTACCCTAGCTTGGGATAGGCTATGTAAACATACTACCTATGACATCACACGAAAAGAAAAAAACATAAACACAACGGATAAGTAAGGAATCCAATAACAACAAACAATAGCCACAATGTCATCATAGTTGCATCATAAAACAAAAAACCAGTCTCAAATACATAAGTCAAAGAGTGAAATTAAGCCAAATATAAATCCATACCATGTTTCCTAATATCTACTTAAAGAGATTCAAGAAATCCACGTTTCCTTTTGGTAGAGATGTGATGAAAGTTTTCTGCAAGTGGCGTTAATGCATGGTTGGTTCACGACTTTGTTGTATAGATTTTGCTTCCGATCGGGCATGCCATTTAGGATGGCAACTACTAGTACCACTAAGGCTCAAGCAAAAACTCTAGCTAGCGATTTGGACACATTTCCCCGATCTATCTTTGGTATTTTCACTAGTACGAAGCAAAAGGATATGGTCTGTAGGTAAGTCTTCAACACACTTGCAACCAAAAAATGCTCAATTCCAGGCACTACATTGAGCTCAAGGCGTTAGGCTGTAGTGTTATCATTTCTAACTCAACCCACGTGTCTTACAATTAGACCGGCAAAGCATTTCTAAACAAGACTTGGTGTAAATGCCCATTATTTTCCTAATGAACTCAGCTCGAAACATCCATATAGCTTTGCTCACTCCAATGGACCCGCCAATAATTTCCAAACCCACCCTATGTGCAAAGAACTCATCTACCATTGCAAGTCACATGACAGTTCACATCAAGCTAACTAAAATCAAATTTCGAGCCCTAAAGTAGCACTTTTTAACAAGCAAAATAAACCAGCCCCAAAACCCAATGACAAGTCATTGAGCTTAATCATATTCGAGAGAAAACGACTAAAAAGAAAAGAAAAAAAAAGACACGAAAGACTACCTTGCCCAAACCCGGATACCGTCTTAGCCATTTCTAGCAAGCTTCCTCTTGGGGATCGGAGCCCCAACGAATTGGCACTTTGGCTCCTCATCGTCGCCTGTCGCCGGCATGAGCCCTATTCGGAGGGACGACATTATTGGATGAGGCATCACTTAACCTCTCGTTGAACTCACTATTTAGCTGCTACTCTTACGCCTCCGCAGGCGCCTCCTTCGGTTTCTTTGCCTTCCCCTCTTGGAGGAGGCGGGAAGCCGCTTTGGCCCAAGATTTTCGCTTGCTCGGCTTTGCCTCGAGTGAACAGAGAGAGAGAGAGAGAGAGAGAGAGAGAGAGAGAGAGAGGCGGCGAGCGAAAGCGATGCGGGAAGGGGCGAAGAAATGGATTTCTTCTCCATTCTTGATTTTGGTGAAACCTCGGGCAAGTCTCGAAAGATGAGCGGGAATATGAAAATTCTTTCCCAAGAGTAGACATGGCCACGGGCCGATTTGGGCCTAGAACCGGCCCATGGAATAACCGAAATCGGCCCGTTGACCGGGACCACCGGTTCGAATAGGAACTAGCCCGGCTCCTCACGAGCCTGTTACGATTTTAAAAAATTAGGAACCGACCTAGAATCGCCGGTTCCAAGCCGGTTCTAAATCGCCAAAAAAAAAAAACAAAGGGGAAAGAGCCAACGGCTCTTTTCCCATCAATGGCCTAAAATTGGGCCATTGCAATGCAATGGCGATTATACCCCCCCTTTTTTTTCTTCTTAAATTTTCTATAAATACTATTCCCCCTTTTATTTTTTATCACAATTTCTCTCAAATTTTCTCAATTCTCAATTCTCTCAAATTCTCTCAATTCTATCAATTTTCTGAATCGGCTTTACACCCGATTCTCGACAAAAATGGCAAGCGGATGCGGGAGCAGGTGATAGGGGAAAGAGCCCAATGCCGATAGGGATGGGGGAATCCGATTATCCTCAACCTCATGATCAATATGATCCTTGTGAGTTTACATGTTGGATAGATGCCGATGATAATATCAACTATATTCCCAACGCCGAAAGCACGTCCCAATGCAAAAAAGTCTTCATCCTCCTATCAAAGTCTAAGAAACGTCGATAGTAAAAGAGCCGGAATGGCAAGCTAGGGAGAGTACATCCAACTTATGGCAACATTTCGATAAGATACGGGTAGGAGGAGACAAGTACAAGATGAATCTGTAAATATTGTATGAAATCATACAATTTTAATAAAGGAAAAAGCTATGGAACATATCGTCGATATCTAATGCAAAAACATGTAACAACAAGCGGGGATCGACACTAAGGCAACAACAAATTTTAGGGTACCCCAATCCTAATACTTCTCCTTTATTTCGTTACGGTGATGAACTTTATAAAGAAACATTAGCTCAATATGTTACGATTGAACATTTACCATTTACTACTTATGAAAATTTTAGTTTGAATTTTTTTATAAACACTCGCATGTACTTCTCAAGCAAAACTTGTTCGAGAACTATTCTTAAACGCGAACTTTTTTGGGTTTATAAAAAAAAAAAGACTTTGCAAAACTTTTTCACAAATTTCAATGGACGTGTGCATATAGGTAGCGACATTTGGAGTGATCATTGGCAAATTCATTCTTATATAAGTATCATATGTCATTGGATAGGTGACGATTTGAACATTCAAAAAAGAGTACTTGCATTTTGAGTGTTTGATGAAAGACATACCGCCAATAATATTTATAGAATAATTAGGCAAGTTTTAGAAGAATATAATTTGATTAATAAAGTTTTTTCAGTTGATTTTGATAATGCCGCTTCCATTCCCAAGTTAGAAAATATTTGTAAACCCTCTTTTGGAGGATAATTTTTCACATTAGATGTGATTGCCACGTTTTAAATTTATGTGTACAAAATGGTTTACAAACTCTTGAGGCTTTTCTCACCCAATAAAGAGGGCAATTAAATTTTTATGAAGTCGTCCCCTAGTTATGAAAAAATGGGGCGATTTTGTAAATCACATGGACAAAAATCAAGAAGATTTCCAAAAGATGTTCCGACTCCGTTGGAATTCTACCTATGAGTTGTTTCATCAATCTTTTGCTTATAAAGATTTATTATGTGCGTTTATTTCAAATAATATTTTTGAAATTACTTTACTCCCACAAGATTGGATTGTTTGAAAAGAAAATTTAGATTTTTTGAAAGTTTTTAATACTGCAACTTATACTTTATATGGTGTTTATTATCCTACTACGCATTTATTTTTAATAGAGGATGTTAACATTCTTTGGTGTTTTTTATGAATATGAAAAAAATGCTCATTTAGCTCCGACTATTATAGCAATAAAAGCAAAATGGCTGCATTATTATGCCTTCATTCCTATTGTTTATTTGGTTGCTATTATTTTTTATCCATATGCTAAATTAGGTGGTTTGTATGATTATCCGAAGGATTATTATTTTGATTGTTTACATTTGAATGAAACAGTAGATATTAAAACTATACAAGTATAGGTTAAAGACGTTATAGTAGCATTATATAATAAATTTTGTAGTATATATGGTTTAGATGATAGTGGATCTTCTCAACCTAGTGCCTCACAAAGGGAGGAAGAGTGGTAGATTTAGTAGAGGGTATAATCTACTCATTAGTAGGCAAAAAAGATAAAAGGAAGCAATAGGTAATATTTTGAATTAGAAAACTATTTAACCATTACTTTTGAGTTTCGTGATTCCAAACATTGCACATGTTTCAAAATTCTAGAGTGTGTAGAAGACTCATTCAACCTATTTCCCAAGTCCTCGCTCTCATCGTAAGACGGATGTTAGCAACCCCTTCTTCAATAGTTCTGAGTTGAACAAGCATTTAGCGCTGAAGGATTAATTTTGGACTACCACCGTTCAAGATTAAATCCGGATCTTTGTGGAGGCTCAAGCTTATGTCGATGATTGGACAAAAGGTAAATTTTGACAACAAAAGTTGGATCAAGACGACGAATTCTTCAATGATGATAGTGGAGATACCACCGCTTACGTGCACCACAACGGTAGCGACGATTAACGATGAGATAAGTTGAGATTATCAAAGGTAAAAGAACTATATGAGTTTTGATTCTTCTATCTCCAACAAGATATGTAAGCGCTTAATGATAATTCATTAAGTTCAAGCCCCTTCTCTCTCCCTTTTTTTCCCTTCAAATTTGATTACAATGTACAATTTGATTATAATTTATAATTTATAATTTTTTATTTCATAATTTATTATTTTAAATTAAATTTAAAATTAGGAACCGGAATCCCGGCCCTTGAACCGGCCCGGAATCTAATGTTACGAACCGGAACCTGGACCGCCCCTTCAAGGGCCGATTCCAGTTTAAGCATGGCCACGAACTAGAATTGGCGGCTCACGACCCATGGCCATGTCTACCTAGGAGGAGGGAAATGGTTGGTGGGGCCCAGCTGTGAAAAATCAATTTTTTGTAGATTTATCCAAAATTAGGATTGAGAAAATTCTAATTAATTTCATTTAATTAATTTTGGTTCTTCGAATGAAAAATCTAATGAACTTCAAACTCAAAAGAACATACATCCCGTTACTTAACTACAGCTATCTTTCCAATATATATATTATATATATATTAAAGATTTGATAAAAAAATACTATACAATTTAAGTTAGCCAAAATTAAGGGCCCATTTAATTGCTTAAAATTGAAAATTCGGCAATTAGTGATATTAAACCTCTTTCATAACCTTCATCGGCATGTAGCGTTAGGTCCTATTTAGCAAAATTGAAAATTAAGTGCTGGAAATCTAAATACTGGACATTGTAGTGTCGAAAATAGAATTAAAAAGCCATTTTGATGATATTAAAAATTGATAGTTGAATATTGTTAATTTCTTACCGAATCTAGAAAAAGATCGTTATTGGTAGGTTTTGTCAATATGTTAAAAATCGATGACACTAATCATTCTCCTATCTTTGGCAAAAAAAACCATATTAATATTCAACTATTAATATGCATTTATCATCGAACAACTTTTTTTGTATCTATTTTCACCTAGGTTATGAGCATTTAAAAATTTACTACTTGCATTTTCAGCATTCTCACATTCCTCAAACATAAAAACAAAATCACAACTCTTGTGACATACCGGCGCAAATTGGAAGTTTAAACGTACTAATCTCAATTGTCGCATGCCGGAAAGGAGGTAACAATACTCTCACCAACAAAATAGATTTTAACATGTCCTTTTACTATTGAAGTTTTACTTTTCTGCCTCATGGTTAATTTTCTGACTTCATTATGTTGTGGTAATTTTCACGAGTTACCATAATTTTACACACCACCGTTTGCCAAATGGCCAATAGGAAACTTGTGCGGTGAAGGGGTCTAACCATACAGTTAACTCTTTTACCGCTGAAAAATCTTACAAGCAATCTGGACCATTCATTTTATGGCCTGCTGGTCGGGCTGCCTATTGCTCTAGTAAAAGCCCCTCGTTGTTAGTAAACTTCTGAATTATGGGCAGAAAAATCACGTGTCAATAACAAACGATCTTATATCATTGAACTATTTCCTCTTCGCAACTCTGCTTCTGCATTGAAGAGCCTCGATTGTTATGGTAGTGATCGAGGTACAAGCGTTGCAAAAATTATATGGCCGCGGTGATGGTACATATTCCTCGCTTATCTGACTTTTGATGCCCTGGATTACAATTCTTTGTTTTTTGGGTAAATGATACAAGCGGTCTTTGAGATTTTGCCCAATGTCTTGTATGATTCTGAACTTTAAATTTATTCGATGTAGTCCATAAACTTTATGCCATGCGCGAAGTCGTCCTTGAACTTTTAATTTGTTCAATATGATATTTGGACTTTTAATATATGTTCAATTTAATCTATCGATTGTATGAAACCGTTCAATATTGTCATTCCATCAATTCAAGTTCGTGGATAACATTGAATATTTTCATACGATCCGAAAAGTAAATTAAAAATATACAAAAAACACGGGAATCGCGTTGAGCAGTTAAAAGATCGGGGACAATATTGCAAATTAGGTTAAAATTTATGAGTTGCATCGAGCAAATTTAAAGTTTACGGATCACATTACACGTTGGGTCAAAATTCAAAGACCATTTGTATCATTATCCATTATTTTGTTATGATCATAGTCTTGTAAGTGTAATGCAGTTCCATACTTCAAATATTAAATGAAGTCTTTTCATTATTTCACGTGTTTGGTACTTTCCAGGCAAATCCTGTTTTACATGGTCCGACCTAGGGAAAAGTATCAAACTTGTTTTTTGCCTAATCCGTTCGGATTGGCAGGCAAATCAAACAAAATCGAATCACCTAAAAATCAAGCATGCACAGAAGAAACGAAAAGGTAATCTTTTTGAAGAAACAAGAAGATTGTGCTTCTATATGTACTAGTAATTTCTGTCACACAAGTCGTCGAAACGAAATAGATGTATCAGAAGCGCGCCTTTATTGCTCGATCAGACGGTGCCAACTTCGATAGAAGCATTGATCTTACCGGCAGTTGGCCATTGACTTCATGAATGGGTTCTATCGGCAGGTTGTTTCGGCCAACAAGTTAAGCGGCACGATACGTCTGTTGAAACAGCGGATTCCTCTACTCCGTTGACGTTGGATTCTCTGCGAAATTCGCTTCTATTCACCACAAATGCCACTTCGAGTGAGAAGATACAACTGAACTCCGACGACCCGAGTCTTGCTAGGCTGCTTTAGCCTATGTCCCTGCTTCAAGACCCCAGTCGAGAAAGTATTCCCACCTGGTCCTTCTAAAACCTTTCGAAAAAAATTTGCTGTTACACTAAGCTACCATGAGCATTTGAGATTGTGTCGGAGGTCGACGATGATAACTTAACAGGTACAACTTTTTCAGGATCACTTGGTTTCACTTTCTTTTCACTTTGAGTAAGCGGATTGTCTCTGCTTACTTTGTTTAATTCAATGACGCAGAAATCCTAAGCACCTTCAATCAGTCGGCAACAACGAGGGTAAGCATTATCCCACCAACACCTTCAATCAGTTGACAAAAAATAAATTCTTATGGGTGAAAAAGGGTAGATTCATCACACTACACTATTTTCTCCAACGTAGCAAGCATCGACCTTGGTAACTAGCCCTTTAAAGAAGCTCAAAAGAATTCCAAACCTAACATTATCCAGAATGAGGATTAAGACTTGCCTGACCACTTAGATGATTGCTGCGCGAATATATTCGCATTCACATGGATGCATGTTTCCTACTTATTGCAGAAAGAATGAAATCCAGCAGGAGCTACATAATCCTACTTGTTTCCTTCTCATTGCAGTGTTGGAGTTGGGAAATATTTCGGACCCTTGTTTTTACGGCACGCCCACGTGAGCTTAGGAAACGAAGTATGATCCGACGACATGTGATCCTTACGCACGAAATGAGGGTTGCCCCCAAAATAGGATTCCTTGTCCGGTCGGCGGGGATTCCGCTCCGCCGTGAGTGGCTGCTGTCCGGTTTTGTGTGGATAATGGTATTGCAAGGCAAAAACGACTCCATATATACCTCAACAAAATGGGGTAGCCGAAAGATTAAATCGGTCACTCATAGAAAAGGCGAAATGCATTTTGAGTTAGGCGGAGTTTGGAACCTGAATTTTGGGCGAGTTGTAGCCACGACCAGTTATTTGAAGAACATCGTATACAACAGATGTCTTTCGTGAAACACAATCTCAAGCGAGCAAACAAAAAAGTGATGAGCCCAAGAAAGTGGTAGTACTTGAAGAAAGTCCTAGAATCTGTGGAGATGGTTCCACAAAGTACACCGGTGGAGTCTAATTCGATCCGGAGCAAGGAAACTTGGTTAATGAAGTCGAAGATGCGGATTCGGATGAAGATCCGGATACGAGATAGCATGCCAACTCTTAGGAGATCAACACGGGAAAGGCGGGTACCACTTGCTTAGTGCGTTGAGTACGTTTCATGCCTTAAACATTACCAAAGATGATCCTAGTTCTATAAAAGAGGTGAAATCCATGAATGACGCAATTAGTGGGAGCTCGCAATGATAGATGAGATGTCACTTGATCAAAATGAGACATGGAGCCTATGTAAATTGCCTAAGGATAGAAAGGCCATTGGGTGCAAAGTGGGTGTTCGAAACCGGATGGAATTGTAGAGAAGCACAAAGCGAGGCTCATAGCTAAGGGATATTCTCGATCGAGGGAGTTGATTATGACGAGATTTTTTCTCTCGTGGCGAAATTGACCTCAATACGTTTGTTCGTCAGTAGAAGTCGCATATGATCTTGGGCAAACGGATGGATGTAAAACGGCTTTCCTTCATGGGGACTTGGAGGAGGAGATTTATATGAGGCAACCGAAGGTTTTGAAGCAAAAGGAAAAGAGAATTTGATGTGCAAGCTGAAAAAGTCTTTATATGGTGCTTCATCAAGAATATGGTACGAAGTTTGACACATACATGCTCTAGCTTGATTTTGTGAGTTCAAACTCGACCACCGTGTTTATGTGAAGAGGACGAGCGATCGGTTTGTCATTCTTACGCTATATGTGGATGATATACTATTAATCGAGAATAGCGTGAAGATGGTAAAATCCGTGAAAAATTTGTTGGCTAGAAAGTTCAAATGAAAGATTTAGGGCCTGCAAATTTTATTTTGGGCATGCGATTACGAGGGACCGTGGGAAACGAAAGCTATGGCTAGGTAGGATAATTACATTAAAGAAGTGTTAAGAAATTCAATATGATGAACTTGCAAGCCTATTGGTACCACTATACCTTTAGGAACCAAGCTATTCGTGGAACAATGCCCTAAAACGGATGAGGATGCTGAGGAGATGACCCGAGTTCCATATGCAAGTGAGTGGGTAGCCTGATGTATGTTGTAGTGTGCGCGTCCGGATATAGCCCAAGCATTGAAAGTCTTGAGCCGATATATGTCTAACCCAGGTAGAGAACATTGGAATGCGATCAAAAGAGTTATCGGTATTTTCGTGGAACTTGAAATTTTTCTTTATGCTTTGAAAGTACAGGGAATGGAAACATTCGTGATATCATAAGCCATGTAGATGCAGATTAGGTGGATACGTTGATAGTAGATGGTCCATTAGTGGGTATGTTTTCACATTATTTGGACTGCGTTGAGTTGGATGAGTACGAGGCAAAGCGTGGTAGCGCTCTCTTCTACGGAGGTTGAGTACATGGCTCTTACTCATGCCGGAAAAGAAGCCGTATGGTTACGATGATTGTGCTTGGAGCTCAATTTTGAGCAAGGTACCGTGGAGGAGAGATGCGACAATCAATGAGCTATTTATTTAGCTAAGAATTCAGCGCTTCACTCATGTACAAAGCACATCGACATGCAATATCATTCTATCCAAGAAAAGGTGGAAAAGAAAGAGGTTCGGCTTGTAAAGGTCGATGGCCACCAAAGTAGGAAAATAATTTCAAAGTTAGGTCATCGAGGCCTCTAAGAAAGGAAAAAAAAGGTTGATGAACCTTCAAGAGTAAAAGAAATCGAACTGTTTTCCTTCGAGGGTGATATGACTAAAAGAGAAACTAGGGCTGAAATTGTGCTGGCTAGTGTCATGTGAGGGAAAATGATGATGAAATGATCTATGCTAATTTCAAGGGAATGGCGATGAAGTTCTTGTTAAGAAGGAAAGGTTGATAGAATGTTCGATCAAAGAAGCATCATAGTTACTACAATTCTCTGACTGCCAAAACTTCTATGGCAAATAGGCTGTTGACTTTGAATATTTTAAGAAGAATGTTGTGCAAATTCTTAACCTTCTTTCCAAACTTCATTTGCAAACTCTTTTTTCTCTAAATAATTCATGTTATTCTGCCTATTCCTATTTCAATTTTTCCGTGATCTCTAGAGATGCCATTCGGTTCTCATTCTTTGAATAGAACATCATTCGAGTGCTATAGACCTTGGAAGTTCTCTTCTGAACTGTCCACTTTCACTAAAATTCCTATCTCGAATGAAAATGTGCATAAATTTCTTTCTCGAAATCAAAATCTGTCCAAAACAAACAAGGCCCATGTTGAGCATCATCATTTTCCTCCGAGAACTATCATTCGCACAATATAGTCATCAATTGTCTTAGGCCCAAAGGATCACCCAAAAGCGATGTCTCCCGCTTTGAAGCAAAAATCATCGGGTCATCCTAAATGGCAAACCTTTTTCTCTTCCACATCTCATTTTCTCGCATATAGGCGGAACTATTAGGAAGAACAAGGTTCAATTTCCATATGGGTCATTGATCACCGGGATCTTTGAGTATTTAAGAATAGAAATTTCACAGAACTTGAGTAAATTCCTCAAGGCGTCTGGTGAGATAATGTTTAGCAAGATGGGCCACAAGGTTAAAAACGACAATTGAGAAACGGGAAGAAGAACATAGTGTTGATTTTCCTTTGGTAATTCGTAGTATAATTGAATCTTCTCCTGCTGAAAAGTTAATATATACCTATTTAGAAACATCCTCCAGTCTACTAAAAAGAGGAGGATGAAAATGTTGGCTCACAAGTCCACTAAGCATGGACTAAAGAAGAGAAAACTTGCCAAGAAATTACTTGAAAGAATCACAGGTGAACAAACTCGATAGCTCCTTGGTAAGCAAAAATGACATTGGGAAAGTGATTCAAACTATTGAGAGGTCAACCTTTGAGAATGTGGTCGTAGCTCAAATTGAGCAGCAAGAGAAAGAGAGAGAAGAAGAGCAAGAGAAGTAAAAGGAAGAGAGAAAAGTAGAAGAAAGACAATAGGATGCACCTATTGGGTTATCTGAAGATATCCTAGATAAGGACAAAGAAGTTGGAGAACCTCTGTTGTTCAAGAGTCTGATTTCATTTTAAGTGAAGGGGTTGGATAGAAAGAAGCTCAATTTGAGGGGGAGAATACAAAAATGGCTATTGATGCTGCTGATACAGCAGTCTCCAACAAGATTGCTTTAGGTGCTCCAACACAAGATACTACAGATTCATCAACTGAAAAACATGCTAATACTTAGGGAGAGTTTTCTAATGTTGGTATTCTGACTGATGACGACATGGGTGATGCTAAAAACTCATAACTTCTCCGAGAACTGGTGCACAAGTAGAAAGAGATGGATGAAAAGATGACAGACATGCGAAAATCTCCGCACTTAGATGTTGATGGACTTAAGGTCAAGCTGGATTCTGAAGCCATGCAGCTTAAGAAGGCTATATCCTTTAATACACGCCTTATTGAATTTCAATTGGAGCATTTGGACAAGAAGATCCTCAACATGAAAAGGGATCTTGTCAGAAGATTAATCAACTTACAAAATTCGTCCTTGTCCAACTTCCTAATGACCAAGCTCCCACTCAAGCCCCATCCACATCTACTCCAGCTCCAAATTCTCCAAATTGAAACTCATTTTCATTTGTTTAAATGTGTTGTTTTTTTATCCGTATTATATCCGAATGCTTTTGAGCTTGACTTGCACAAGAACTTTGATGTTTATTTTTCAGTACTTTGATTGAGTGATATGACTAAACTTATTTGAGCCTTTATTGCATATATATCGGTAGTTCGCTATAACCTTTTGTGCTGATGACAAGAAAGGGGATGAGGTATATGAGATCAATTGTATTCTCCTTAAATTATCTTACTATCTTACTATAAAGTCTCACGGTGAAAAAGGATGTGAGATAATGATTTGATCTACTGCTTCTTGATTTTGCAGAATTGGTTTTGCGTCTTTAAAGAAAGATGAAATGTTGATCTAGCGAGAAACGGATGTCATGATCAAAGAATCACTTTATCTTCTTGTCTTACTATGAAGTCTCACGGTGAAAAAGGATGTGAGATTATGATATGATCTACAGGTTCCCGATTTTGCATAACAAGTTTTACATCTTTAAAGAAAGATGAAATGTTGATCTAGTAGGAACATATGTCATTATCAAAAAATCATTTTATCATATTGAGCATGTTACGAACGGTTTGAACGGAAGAATAACTTGATCGGATTTCAAGTTCTAAAAATAGGTTGAACAGATTTCAAGCTCTAGGAACAAGTTCTAAGAAAGATACGAGAGAGAGATATTCTAAGTATTATAGTACATAATTATTTAAACTTAAAGTACTATGCTATAATCTCTTGAAGATTATTAACCTGATATAGGTTCACATAAATCATATGCTCTTATCATAGAGGATCTCTTATTATCTCAAATACTGCGTTCGAAACTTAAAGATTTAATGATCTATACCAATGCGTTTTTTATTCTAACTCTAATACGGGCTCTACAAGTTCGAGAGCAAAAGAGGAACCATACTTAAAATGAATTTAAATTTTGAATTCATCCCTACTTGGGAACTTATCTCTTGCTAGAATACAAAATTTGAAATGTTGCATTTTTATTCAGCAAGACTTCATTGAGTAACAAAATTATTATTTTAATCATCTCTACATAACAATTGATATTTTTTTATGGATAGTTTTATCATAAAAAAGGGAGAAGATTATTGAGAAAAATTCCTAAGTGATTTTGAAGTTGACAAAATAATCCACGTCGTCTTGATCCGAGTTAATGAGGTGAAATACTTATTTTGCAAATTATCAAAGGGTGTGAGGATACACATGATTGAATCCGGCAAAAAATCGCTCGGATGTTTTTCTAAGGGACTCGAATCTTGTGTCAAGCTTAGATGTTGAGCGGGGAGATCGGACGTTGAAATGATGCTCGAGTTGAGAGAAGTATTTCATGCCCAACGACCGAATATCAAGATATATTGAAAAATTATTTAATTGATATATTACATCATCACAATGGCTAGTAATTGAGCTGGATCGTTCTTGAAGACTTTTTGTCATGAAGATCAATCAAGGACACGGGTCAATGGAGATGAGCGTGACCTTCCTAGTGAAGAACTCTATTTATGGAACACGGGATCATAATTATATGGACGATTTGATCCAAATGGAGAATACTTTTCTTTGGCAATTCTCAACCGATACGAGATCTTCTTTTGAGATACGATCTTGTCCAAATGAGTACTTTTGGAGAGCGATCCTCCTGGAGGCCTTGTAACGATTAGTTGGAAGTGTATGAGTATAAAAGACATTTCAAAGCCAAGGAGACTAAGAGTTGGCATGAGAGGGAATATGATTCTAAATTACAAGATCAAGGGAATTTCAACTTTTCATATTCACCTTGATTTATATACTGAAATTCTTAGAGGTATACACTCGAATGTTAAGCATTGGGTGGGAAGTTCTTTGGCTCAAGAGAGATCACCGTGTTGTAACCTCCGAGCTATTAACTAGTGGAATCCAGCCGATTGGCTATCGGCATGAATGTGGATGTAGGTTTGAACAAAGCCGAATCACTATAAACCTCTTGTGCGGTTTCTCTATCCCTTACTCTCTTTAGCTATATTTTGTGATAGTAGAACCGTGAACACCGCCCACCCTAAAATAATCTCAGGGTTATACTTGTGTTCATCATTCGAGGGTTGAACTATGACTTAATCACCTATTCACTCCCTCTAGGTGATAATGCTAGCCACAATATTCAACGCTTCAATATCAAATATATTTTTCGATACTATCAACATATCATCAACGTATAATAACCGATATATACAATCTCCTAAAGAAAACATAGCTATCTATATGACTTTTTGAATAATCCCGACTAGCCATGAAAGCATCAAAATGCTTATACCACAGCCTAGGAAACTATTTCAGCTCATGTAACGGTTTCTTTAACAAGCAAACATGATTTTCCTTATCCGGAATAGCAAATCCCTCGGCTTCCTCTTGTAAATCTGTTTCTCCGACTCACTGTGAAGAAATGTTGTTTTCACATCAATTGCTCCAACTTAAGATCTTATGTAGCAACTAAAGCAAGTAAAACATGAATAGAAGTATGTCTTACCACATGAAAGAATATCTCGTTGTAGTCAATGCTCTCCCTATGTATATACCCCTTCGCAACAAGTTTATCCTTATACCTTATCGCTTCTACATCGGGAATACCCTCTTTATGTTTACGAGACCCATTTACTTTTGACAATCTTCTAGCTCTTAGGTACTTTAACTAGCTCCCATGTTTGATTTCTATGGAGTGATTCCATCTCTTCACTCATAGCTCCTAGCCATTGCGACAACTTAGAACTAGCCATCCCTTCAAAGTAAGAGGAAGGCTCATCTGTCTCCACCTCGTTACCTACAATCAAAGTATAAGCAATATCTATATAATAATAACGTACCGTGGTTTAATATGCTATCACCGTCTGCCTCTAAGCTATAATGTATTGTGGTTGTATTAGTTTTTCACTATGACCTATTTTAGGAACTGCGATCTCATCTACAATCTCAACATTTGTTACCTTCGAGGTTTTGAAGTATTCACCTGAAGCTCTACCTCACTACCGACACTATGATTTATATGCTCTGCTTGGTAATATCTTAGGACTCTTTTGTCGAAGAGTTGCATTCTCATGGAAGACGAGATTAGTGCATCACGGCCGATAGCCTTTCAACTTATATGCATAACCCAAAAATATGCACTTTTTCGACTTTGGCTCAAGCTTACCATCACTCGCATGAGTAAATGCGGGACATCCGAATGCTTGTAATCTAGAGTAATCCAAATACTCATAATCGGGAGTAATCAACAGTTTTTCCCGACCATACTTCTTTTGGAGTTTTTCACTCTATAGCGAGATGATAGAAATCAATTAATTAGGTAACACGCCATGTTCACTTCTTCGCCCCAAACTTTCTTTTCTATTCCAAAGATGTGAAAGCATGCTCGAGCTCGCTCAAGTAAAGTTCTCTTCTTCCGTTACGTCACGCCATTCTATTGTGATGTCCTAGGTACAATGCGATATCTCACAATTCCTTCTCACTCACAAAACTTGGTAAAATCTTTACCACAAAACTCCATACCGTTATCCATTCTCATGAACTTAATCTATTTATTTGACTACTTCTCAATCAATGCCTTAAATTTCTTGAACCGATCAAGCACATCGATTTGTGCTTGAGAAAATACATCCATACCTTCCCTGGAATAGTCGTCGATAAATGTCAATATATATCGAGAACCTCTTTTTGAAGGAACTGGAAATGGGCCCTAGATATCCGAATGAATATACTCAATCGGTTGCTTGGTCAAATGAATGCTTATAGTAAACTTAATCTAGCACTACTTCCCAAAGATACGGTGCTCACATAAGTTTAACTTACTTGTTTTTCGACCTTTTAACAACTCCATATCATTTAGCATCGTCATACATGCCCCACTCATGTGCTCCTAATGCATTTATCGTAATTACGTTAAATCGAGAATCGACTCACCTAATGAAACCGCAGCAGCTCCTATCACGGTCTTTCCTAGTAGATGATAGAGAGAACTCACTTTTTTCCCTTTCACCATTGTCATGGAACCTCGAGAGATCTTCAAGACTCTACTTTCGGCGTTGTACTTACACCCGATATCATCGAGTGTCCCTAGAGCAATGAGGTTCTTCTTGAGCTCTAGTACATGCCTCATGTCAATGTGCGCATCACACCATCGTGCATCCGAATCGAACTGTCCCTATCCCTACAATCACGTAGCCTACATTATTTTTCATCACAACTTTACCATCATCTACAGCCTAGTAAGTAGTAAACTAGTTTCTATAAGATGTCATATGATAAGAACACCCCGAATCTAGCATCTATTCGTCTCCCGACAAACCTGCAGATTACACACAAAATGGCCTCTACATCATTGATGCTCTCCTTAGCAACGTTTTCCACACTCGCTTGTAACTTTCGGTTTATCACGTCTATTTCTCGGCTTAGGACAATCTCTCCTGTTGCTATTGGACCCTTGATGTTGCTCTCAAATCACTAATTCCCCGCTACATCAAGTGTTGGATCTGTCTTCTCATAACTTTCTCTTGCATTAGTTAGAGAACAAGGGGGATTTTACCTCTTCCGAAGTAATCGTAATATGCACCACAATAGTGCATCAGTAAAGTACACTTATGACTCTACCGACGTTCTTCAAATTTATCATGAGTTTATTAAATTCATCTAAGTGAGTTCGATAGACGTGCCTTCAAGATATCTAAACCGAAATATTTTCTTCAACATGCATAAACGATTGTTCAATCCCTTTGTTATATGATCGCCTGAAGTTTTGCCCACAACGTTGTAGTACCCTTCTCCTTGCCTACCTCTATTAACACTTCATCTCGATAAATTCAACATAATTAAACTCCTAACTTTCCACATTAACACATCATTTTCAGCATCTCTCATTGTTTCGGGCAATTTAGCCTTGCCCTCCAATGCTTCGCCAAACCCTAAGTTATCAACAATGCCTCAATCTTGAGATTCCATAACCTAAAGTTGTTCCTCCCGTTAAACTTCTTAATTTTTATTTTCACTCCGGACATAATTGGAATAACAAAATATCCAGATGATGATTAGACACGTAAAATCCTCAAATTACAATCCGGACAATTTAGAGATATCTCGATCCCAAGCTCCGATACCAATTGTTGTAATAATTAATGTGAAAATAGGATCTTGTAAATTAAGTTAATGCGAAAAGCCCAAAAAAATAATGATGAATAAAAAAGGACACTAGAGATTAACGCGGTTCGGTCCAAATATCGGTATCTACATCTACGGGAGAGTTAGCAAGAATAATCCCACTATAATCGGAAAATTGGAGTTACAATCGATGAATGCTCTCATATTTTTCAAATCTAAATTATATCCAAATTCAAAGTGTTTACAAATAAAACAACTCTTAATTGGATATAAAACAACTCACGCACAAATCTCCATATGCAGAACTTCTCTAAGCGATCAAAACAGGGCGCCCTGTATTGCTTTTGTTTTTCTGTTTTGTGAAGTCCCGTGTGGCCTGGTCAAAAGAAACATAAAAGCACGCACCACATGTGCCACACACGCGCCAGGGTTAAGTCACCCCGCAACGCTCGGGATTCGAACACTCGACTTTTGCGAGAGGAAGAGTCGCAAATCACGGCGCCACTGGGTGGGTGGTTATCTTTCTTTTTTTGTGACTAAACCTACTGGCCCCAGAAATGCATACGTGGGGTCTTATTTTCTTTCCTTCTTAAACTCTCTTGGCCCCACATATGTAGAAAGTAGATATTATGGACTTATACGAACCCCATCCTCTTACGCGGTTGACGAAGAAAGATACAAGAACTTTCGTCAGACTCCTTTCTCGTGGCTAAACAACACGTCCAAGATAAAAATTTCAACGGAGCCCAATACTTATCAACACGGGTTATGAATGACGGAAGCTTCCAGCGTTCAGACGTTCATGCGCCAGCCAGGAAGGAGGCGAAGAGGAAAGCGCAGAGAAGCCGCCAATCGCCGCGCACGACATCATCTTCCGTCTCGCCTTCAATTAATTAACGAGAATCTGACCTTCATGACCTTCAACTTTATTTTATGATAACTTTATTAATTGGCGGAACACATCGTCTTTACAAAAAAAAAAGGGGGGTATTTCGTAATGACTTCCTTGAGTCAACTCGCCCACATAGTTGACAGTCATTGCACGATATTAGTTTCATTAATTATGATAAATTTTAGAAAATTAATATATATAGAATCGACTTACAAAGTAACTAAATTAATTAATTGTGAGAATGTCGAAGGATTCCTGAAAAAGTTTGTTGATCAAAATAATGTTGAAATCAGCAAAATTAAAATCATAATTTGTTAGTATTGACACCTAATTTTGCCGTTTTCAATTTAATTTAATTTATTTTTAGACCAAAATAGGTAAAATTGGGGGTTTTTTTCAATTTAATTTTTTTAAAAAAATTATTTACAAAATTATTTTTTTTAAAAAATTACCAATTTAGGCCTTTCGGCAATTGGGCGTGAGCGAGGCCCGCTCGACAACCCAGTGCCGAGCAAGGCTTGCTCGACAGTTGGGCTGCCGAGCAGTGGGCCCCTTCTTCTTCTTCTTCTTTTTTTAAAATTTTATTTTTTTAAGTGTTTTAATTATTTATATTTATAATATTTGATTTATTTTATATATTTTTAACATTTTTATATTTATTTTATTTATAATTTTTTTCTTGTGAAGCTTATCTTTATAACATAATTAGTAATAATTAATATAAAAAATTATGAAGATCTATAATTAATAAATAATGTTGTAATTATTTTAATTAATTAAAAATATTCATAAAATAAAATTGATAAGATATATAAAATTAAGGAAGATGAGAATCGGGACGTCATTTAGTAAATATTTTTTTAAAAAAATTAAATTGAAAAAGAATAATTAATATAAAAAATTATTAAGATCTATAATTAATAAATAATATTATAATTATGTAATTAATTAAAAATATTCATAAAATAAAATTGGTAAGATATATGAAATTAAGGGGATGGATGTATTTTTTTAAAATTAAATTAAAAATAATAATTAATATAAAAATTATTAAGATCTATAATTAATAAATAATATTATAATTATGTAATTAATTAAAAATATTCATAAAATAAAATTAAGATATATGAAATTAAGGAGGACGAGGATTAGGATGTCATTTCGTAATTTTTTTAAAATTAAATTAAAAAATAATAATTAATATAAAAATTATTAATATTTATAATTAATAAATAATGTTTTTAATTTAATTTAATTTTAGATCAAAATAGGTAAAATTGGCTTTTTTTTCCCTTTTATTATTGCAAAAAAAAAAAGAGAAATAAAAAATATAAGAAAAAGTGAGGCCCCCTCACGTCTTCCCGCATCTCACGCACACCCTATCACGTCACATTCTCTCTCTGCCTGACTTCATTCCCACGGTTCGCTCATGTCCACCTATTCCCTATCCCTTCGCGTTCACTCATGCCCACCTACTCCCTATCTCTTCATGTTAACGCACGCGCAAAGCAGAGGATAAGAGAACATCGGCTAAACACGGAGAGGCAAGACCTACCGAGATCTCCATTTGTAATTCCTGTGCTCACACTCCTGATCGCGGCTTCCAAACTTGTTCATCTCTTGCTGCCGCTGCTTTCGCTGCTATCCCGTTCAGTTTTCTCTTGAAGAGAATATCAAGTGAGATCAATGCAGAGGAGTGCAAAAGAACAGTGCATCCGTCGAAACGATGGAATAGCAGGAGGCGCTTCTGCTGCTCACGCTGCAACAGAAGGGGACGGAAGGGCTACTTCGTCGGGAGATGACTTTGAAGTATTCTTGAGCTTCAGAGGACCAGATACTCGAGCAACTTTTACCGACCACCTTTACACTCGTCTTAAAGACGTAGGAATCCGTGTATTTAAGGACGACGAAGATCTCCGCAAAGGGGAAGAGTTTGCTCCAGAACTTCTCCAAGCAATTAAGCACTCCAAGATCTCAGTACCTATCTTTTCGAAAGATTATGCCACTAGTGTATGGTGTCTCAAGGAGATAGTCCAAATGGTTGAGTGCAAGAAAAATGGGGGACAAAAGATCATGCCCATTTTCTATGATGTGGCGCCTTCGGAGGTTCGATACCAAACCGGGGGGTTATGGAAAGGCCTTTCTTTTACATGACAGCAAGAAGCGATATGACCAAAAGACCATCGGAGAGTGGAAGGCTGCTCTCAGTGCAGTCGGGAAAATAAACGGATGGGACCTGCAAAGCATGCCCAACAGGTGACTGCTTTTAGAATTTCATCTTACTTTCCTTCTATAATTAAACTCGATGCATTTAAAATAGTTTCTTTTCAAGTTTTGTGTTGGCCTTGTTCAATTTGTATTGTATGCGATTGAAGTTATACCGCAAAATCACACTCAATATTGGCACAATCCTAGTTTTGTCCCACTTCATTTCCAGCAAAATTTTGTCATTTCAGGTCATTCATTAACCCTAAGTTGCAATGCTATTTAATCGTAATGGAATAAATCATTGAAGAGCATATTTAGAACAGGTCTGTAGTTTTCATTGTGGTCTCGTCAGGAGATAGTTTGTTTCAACTCAGTTTTCTAATTCATTGCCCTTTTGACCTCCAACATATACTAGGCGAGACGGTGAGTTCGTGAAAACATTCACGCAAAAGGTTCTCAATGAGTTGAAAAAGGCTTCTCTAGCAGTATCAGACTACTTGGTCGGTGTCGACAACCATGTGGATGCAATCATGGAAACGATAGGTGCTGGGACAAGTAAAACACGGATTATAGGAATCCACGGGATGGGTGGCATCGGAAAGACGACTATTGCCAAATTAGTCTTTAATAAGTTGTTTCATGACTTTGAGAATTGTTGCTTTCTCCATGATATTCGAGAAACATCAAAAAATAATGGCATTCAATGCTTGCAAAAGCAGCTCATCTCTAACATCCTCAAAGTGGAATGGATGGATATAAAAGACATTGATGAAGGAACCCAAACAATTAAAGATTGTTTGTCTGATAAAAGAGTGCTCCTCCTTCTCGATGATGTAGAAGAATGGAATCATATTGATGCGCTCATATGTAAGCGTGATTGGTTAGGCGAAGGGAGCAAAATTATTATCACTACTAGGAGGAAAGATGTTCTTTGTGTTCCAGAAGTGGATGGGAGGTATGAGCTTACAGCCATGGATCGAGATCAATCTCTTCGGCTTTTTAACAAACATGCCTTTAGAAGAGATTCAGCTTTAGACGAGTATATCAAACAATCCAACAGGGCGATAGACATTGCTGGAGGTCTTCCGCTCGCTCTTGAGGTCATAGGCTCACTTTTATGTCGCACTAAAAGGGAAATGTGGGATGCCACATTGAAGAGGCTAGAAAGTGTTCCTCATGTGGAAGTTCAGAGTAAGCTGAAAATAAGCTATGATACATTAGATTTGCAGCAAAAGCGTATGTTCCTTGACATAGCTTGTCTTTTCATTGGATATGATAAAGACATTCTAGTTCGTTTCTGGGATGAACCTAATTTTTTTCCGATAGTGGCCATGGAAGATCTACAGAACACGTCTTTGATAAAGATTACAGAAGATAATGAAGTGTGGATGCATGATCAAGTCGGAGACCTCGGAAGGGAAATGGTTCGTCAAGAAAGTAAGTTGAAAATAGAGAAGCAAAGTAGGGTGTGGGATCATAAGCAAGGATTCGATTTGCTGAGGAAACATAAGGTAAAATCCCCCTCCCCCATATAAATTCCTAGTATTTATGAATTTTTTCCATATAAAAAAAAAAGCCGGTTACCTTTTGTGTTGTCCAGCACCAGTATGACTTCCTCGTCCTTTATTTTTGCTCTTTTAATATTACAAGAATGATCCAACCAAAAAAAAACTACAAGAATGATAGTACCGAACACAACCCCTTAACATAAGCACTTGAATAAATGTGTTTCCCTTCGACTTTTTTGTTTTTAAGTTTTTTCTTTGGACAGGGAAAAAAAGAAGTTGAAGCTCTTTGTCTCAACTTGGAGTTGGAACATCAGCCGCCGAGTCATTTTACCTACGAGGGCTTTGAGAACCTATCAGATCTAAGGTTCCTTGAAGTGGGCGGTTCGATGGTATCTTTTCGTGCAGAAGATAGGCTTCTTTGGCCCAAATCACCATCTAATGTTCTTCCAACTAATGAGAATTCAGATCTCCTTCCACAATTACGATGGCTTTCGTGGCGTGATATTCCCCCAACATTTAACATTGCGAATTTCTTCGTTGAGGATCTGGTTATTCTCAATCTATCTAAGAGTAAAATTACAGATGATTGGAAGGGTTGGAGCCACATGAAGGTATGTCATATGCCAGACAACATTTATTATACTGTCGTATTAGATTCAAAAGTAACATTTGCATGCTTATTCTTTTACAGTTGATGATGAATTTGAAAGTTCTGAATCTATCGAAATGTCGAAATCTAAAAAGGCTGCCAGACGAGCTGGGTAAATTTCTTGCAAGCCTTGAATACTTATCTCTGGAAGATTGCGTATGGTTAGAGAGGCTTCCGAATTCAATCGAAAATTTGGAATTTCTGATTGAGTTGGATATATCCGGGACGAGGATCGAAGAGCTGCCAGATTCCGTTGGAAAGTTGAAAAATTTGAAAAGATTGAAGATGCGGAAGTGTGAAGTAAGCAAGATATCCAATGCCCTTTGGACGATTGAAAAGCTCGAAGAAATAGAAGTCTCCAACAAAACTATTAAGGTTTTCTATGTGAACATTGGCAATTGCATCTACAAGAATGAATCCCTGAGGATCTTGAAATTGGATGATGCGGATATATACGCACTACCCAGGCTTCCTGAAAGTCTGGTCACTCTACATCTTGATTCGTTGAACATGGACACGTTTCCAGATCTGTCAAACCTCACTAATGTAGAGGAATTGCATCTGGAGTTTGGCTCACGGTGTTCTGATGGGCCTGTGGAAGAATATCCGATACCAGGGTGGATGGGGAACTTGAGCAAACTGAAGTCTCTGCGCCTGAGCTCTCCTTATGTGACCACCTCACCAACAGACCTTACCTTCCCTTCTCATCTCAAGGAGCTTTACCTCTGCTGCCCTAAACTGCT
This sequence comes from Rhodamnia rubescens, assembly GCA_021437795.1. Lineage (NCBI taxonomy): Eukaryota > Viridiplantae > Streptophyta > Magnoliopsida > Myrtales > Myrtaceae > Rhodamnia > Rhodamnia rubescens. The sequence goes on from JAILYA010000023.1 coordinate 3,024,084, forward strand.
TCGTCTCCCGAGGCTGCCCTCAAGTTTATCCTCCTTATATCTGTACGAGTGCAAGTCACTTTGCTCGATGGAGTCTCTGGACCTGAGCTCTCCTTATGTGACCACCTCACCGGCAGACCTTACCCTCCTTCCTCATCTCAAGGAGCTTCACCTCTACGACTGCCCTAATCTGCGTCGCCTCCCGAGGCTTCCCTCAAGTTTATTCTCCTTATATCTGTGCAAGTGCGAGTCACTTTGCTCGATGGAGGATCTATCGAATTTGAAGAATCTATTATCTCTCCTGATTAGGGACTCTGCAATTGAAGAGATTCCAGGCCTTGGTTGTTTGGAGAACCTACGAGATTTGGAGCTTCGGAGCCTTGGACAGCTGCAGATACTACCTGATCTAAGCAATTTAAACGGACTAAGGAGTGTTCAAGTAGAATCTTGTGGTAATCTGGTTGAGATTCAAGGCGCAATCCCACCGTTTTTGGATAAATTGTATATTTCTTCATGTGATTCTTTACAGAATTTGCCCGATCTGTCAAGCTCGATGGCTGAGACAGAAGTTGAAATAGCGGGTTGCAGTAAATTAAACAGGGAGGCAATTCTTGGATGTGCTGGGATCAATCCACCAGATACGCAGCTTTCTACCTTGGAACAGGTGCAGGTGCAGACCCTACCTGATCTAAGTAATTCAAGACGTCTTGAAATACGCGGCTATCATGAGTTGATTGAGATTCAAGGCGAACTACCAGAGTCTTTGGAAGTATTGGTGATTGATTCCTGTGAATCTTTAGTGAAGTTGCCTGATCTGTCTAGCTTGAAGGAACTGCAAGAGGTTAGCATAATAGGTTGCAAGAACTTAAAGGGGGAGGCAATTATCGGTTCTGCTGGGAGAAGTCAGGCGAATTTGTGGGAGAAGCTTCAATATTTGCGGATTTGTGGCCTAGAACAGATGGACATACTACCCGATCTTAGTAATCTAAACAAACTAAGACGTCTTCAAGTACAATCTTGTGAGGATCTGTTTGAGATCGAAGGCGAATTCCCAGAGTGTTTGGAAGAATTGGAGATTTCTTCCTGTAAAAATATACAGAAGTTCCCTAATCTGTCGAGCTTGAATGGACTGCAAAAGGTTGAAATATATGATTGCGCTGGATTAAATGTGGAGGCTATTTCTTCGCTTTGCTCAGAGAAGTCAGTCATATTTGTGGGAGATGAGTCGGAGGGAGATGAGTCGGTGGGAGATGAGTGGGACACAGAAGAGGAATAAGTGCGTGTCGCTCTTGAAAGCTTCTTGATCCACGACCACAAATTGTTCCCTTGTGTTCAAACTCTAAATAAATTGAGGTAACTTATTTCCATCTGACAACCAATGTCTTCCCTTTTCTGCAATCAATTTCTTTCACGGATATGAACGGAGAAGTTTCACATGCACCCTTTTATCACCGTTTCACGAGTTGATGACTGAAAATCTGATGAAGGTATTGAAATTATGATACCTCCGTGCAACGAGGGGGTCCTTAATTATGTACAAATATTCCTTCTCTTTCCCTAGTTTGGTTTGGCTTTTTTAGCTATATTCTCTTTGGATGGTTTCTCCTTGCTTTTATGTTTCCCAGCTGGAGGTATACATGTTGATTTGCTGCTTCACATATTTCGAAGTTGATAACCTCACCTCGCTCTGGAGATAACTTTGTTATGCTGTAAACAATTGGATGGAATGTGTGCTGGAAGGTCATATAACTATGGTTCTCATCTTGGAACTTTACAGCATAATCAACTCATCGTTGCAACGGTCAAGAAGACACACACTCTGTATTTACATGATTATGTTCGGCTTATTTTCCAGGAAAGGTGTGCTTCTTACTGGATTTGCAAATGTTAGGAAGAAGTTATAAAATGAAGAAAAAAGAATTTCACTTGCGTAGGGGCATCAATAGTTCGCGCAGCAAAACCTCCAACCTGTGACAGGAGAGGAGCTACTTAGCTTCTCTGAGGTGTCATAAATCATGTTATAGCCAAAGACTAATATTTCAGTATTACTGGTGCGTAGGACATATGATAAGTCTTACTGGGGTTAGAAATCATGTAAATGGACTCTAGTGTGATCTCCATTATCGCCTAGATCTTCTAGAGATGGTTAATGCATAGGTGATTATCTGTAATAGAAGCCCTTTCATTCGCCTCATGCTATACTAGAGGACTCTTTCAGGTTTTAAGATTGACAACAAGTGCTAAGGGAGATGTCTCAAACGACCAGCTTCTTGCTGGTTTCTGAAGTTGCTGAGAGGAATTAGAGTTTTTGAGAAACTTAACGGAAATCTTTCTGTGCAGGGAGCCGTGGCCAATTGGGCCGATGTACAAATGAAGACCGAATAAGGGAAAATGAAGATACATTTCGTGTCGACTAAGTTCCCTTTCACAATTGTGGGTTGGTGAACCATGCATTCATCCGTTGAGAGACAGAAACTTGAAGATTAGTGAGGGGAGTGTTGCCTCACGATGAAATTATTAATCTGTTGAACTTAATGTGAAGTTCCAGTTGAATGTTTGGCCCTCTTTTCCAGAGAAATCCTTAGAGAAAGGCAGAGGGATTCATTGTGCAATGTGGGGCATCATATGTAGTGTTTTTGGGGGGTACAGGAGCTACATAAGCAAACCTGATTGTTTGTTTGTCTTTTTTGTTGGGCCATAAGAATGAATGTCGCCACTTCATCTGCATCTGTGTTCCCTTCGTTGCGTGACTAAGCCAATGTCTTTCATATTTTCAATGGCCGGTGTTGTAAAGTGGACAATGGCCAAAATTATCTACAATTAGTTTTTCACATGATTTTGAGCTCAATGGCATTCAGGACTTGTAGAATCAACTCATCTTCTATGTCCATACAAGGAAACTTGAAGCTCAAGCCGAGTCCCCCAATTTTGACCCTGACCACGCATAGGGCTCAAGCAAAGGGAGAGATCGGTCGGAAGCGATGAAATTGGAATTCGAAACCCTAGCGGCACGAAAAAGAAAAGAGAAATCCAAACTCACGGCGAGCAAGAAGTATCTTATTAGATGAGCTGATTCTCTAGCAGCAAGAGCAACCATTCCACGGAACGATTTGCAAGAGCCGTTTTAGGGCGATCAAAAACAGAGGAAGCAATCAATTTATGTGAGAACAGAGGGAGCTATTTTGGGGAAAAAAATTAATCGATCTTTTTTAATTAAAGTGACACAGTTGTGGGTTGTTTTCCCTCCGGCGTCCATGTCAATATCAGCACTGCTTGGCCAACGCCGACTCGGAATTCACATCAAACTTTTTCCGATCAAAATTGATTGGATAAACCGAATTGGTACTAATGCATTGAAAGATTTAGGATTGAATTAATACCGACTGCAAAAGGTTTATTTTTTTTTCTTATACTTTTTCCAAAATCATCAAACGGAATATTGACGGAGGGTAAACTGTCAAATGGATACAAGTTTGGGGTTTTCATATTAGAAGAAAAAATTTGGGGCATTTGCATCACTTTGAATATAATTTGGGTTTGTTGATTCCGCAATTTTTTTTTAAGGAAATTGTGTCGGAGCGAGTATAAGTTTTTTCTACTTTTACAATTCGTGGGATTATCATGAAATTTACCAACAAAAGCCTAAACTTAAATTAACCATTTTCTAATTATATGTTGTATATTATCATTGTCCTCATTTATTTTATGGTGGCACTATTTCTACCTCCGTTTTAGCTAAGACACTTCATTTTTAAGTAAATGACCAAAATACCCTCCCCTCTCTCTTCAATTGATTGTTTCTTTTTTTGTTAAACTAAGCGACATAACTACCTGTATTTCATTCATTTCTCTTGTCGGTTTCACAATACAAATACTCCATTACAAATATCATCTTGCCTAGAGGAGGTTGTTAATTTTATTATATGATCTCATGTTTTCAATTAGAAAAGCTACATAGATTATTATAAATCTTTATTTATAATGACTCCAAGGCTTAACGACACACAATTAATTGCCTATGTTTTATCAAATAATTTGATCAAAACTATATTCAAAGTTAAAAATTTAAATTAAATCCGATTATCTAGCCAGTCTTTTTAGGGAATAAATTTGTGGATTTTTAAATTTTTTTTTGGTCAAAAGGATTTTTAATGTTAAACATTATTTATTTTGTGCTTTCTTTTGAGATTCTCACATTAAAATTTGAGCTGCAAGATGGGGGATGGGGGTTGAGAATCTTCTTACGCACTCCTCACTTTCAAGCTAATATAAAATTATTTCGGATGAAAGTTTTAAGCATGGATGAAAGTTTTGATCCACTTGTTATGAGGCTGAATCTACATCGATATTAGTTATCATGGTAGGAGTAGAATAGCAAGAAGTTCCTTTTTATTTTCTTTTCTGGTGGTTATGTTTTGTTAAAATTTGGATAAGATCAAATTTTCTTTTCCATTTTTGATTAAGATCAACTAGATAATTACATTGAATTATAACCTTCAACTTTGAAATATAGTTTCAAAGAAAATAATTATATTCTTGTAAGCCGTCATATATATAAAATTATAATATTCTGTGTTGCTTTTATGATAGAAAAATGTGAAACCATGAATTAAATTTAACAACTAAGTGAAGGTATGATGCCATGATAAGATGATGTCTTATTGAGTATAATGGAGTATTTGCATGATGCGATTAACGAGAAAAATAAATAGAAATAAAAGTAATTTTTCGATTTGACCAGAAAAAGGATAGAAATAAAAATAAATTTTTTGGTTTGGTTTGATTTAAAAAAAAAGAAACAATAATATTTGATGTCTGCCTAATCAATGTCTACGTCGATCCAATGACACATTCTCTCCCTCCCTCTTCCTCCTCGTCACTCTCTATGTCCCCTTTGCAAAGGTTCCGTTCTTGATCTCTTCTTCTTTCTTTTTTTTGCGACGTTTCTTTGATTATTTCCTTCTTGGTTGATTGGATTGCGCTTGATTTGGGTTCGTCTTTGTCTGGCATATGGATTGCATTTGTAATTGAGCTCGATTGGGTGGCGGATCCCAGGTTAGCCTGTCGGAAGTCGCCTCTTAATCTTCTTCAGGTGAAACAAAGAACGGGGCTTTGCTTTGCTTAGTTTCTAATTGGAGCTTGTTTTAGTCGGCTTTGAATTTTTTGTGCTTTCCCTTTATATGGGTGTTCATTCGTGGCACTGCTGGTGAAGGACTTGAGCTGATATGGTGTGGTTTAGGCTTTCATTGGATAAAATTGGAACTTTATCATAGGAAGCGCTCGAAAATAGATATGATCTTGTTCTAGACAGTGTCATGGGCTCTCTATCCAACTGCATGGGAGGCTAAGCTCAACTTTTTGTGCTCTGAATGTTGTGGTGGATGTGAGAGGAGTCGTTTTCCCCCCAAATCATAGCCTATGAACTTGGAGCCTTGTGCTAATGTGTTTTTAATAATCATTCCTTGTGGACATGTTTATTTCTAAGATGCCTGACAAGGTTGGCATGGGCTTGTCCTAATTTTGATAGATTAATTGTATAGGATGTTAATTTATGTGTCCATTCTTCCCCAGATAGATTAATTACATTTTTAAGGCCCGTTTATGTTCTCGAGATCTTGTTAGAGTCTTAACTTTTCTTATTTAAAAAAGAAAACTTTGCACTGTGCTGTGTGTAATGCAAACATGTTCACGTTCTCCCCTTGAGAAAAATCAATATGGTCCTGGTTATTGGAAGAGTACTTTGCTAGCCTTGGTCCATCCACCGGCTAGCCTTCCGCCAACATTCCACCGCTTTAATACTCGCACCTGCTAGCAAGCACACCTGAGGTAATTTTTTCTTTTTGAAAAAGAAAAACATTTTCTTGCATCTTTCCTCCCTCCACTCCATCACATTCCTTTTCTTTTTTTTTTTTCTTTTTTTTTTCCTCTGCCGAACATGGCGACGACCGATGACCGGCCACAAGCGAGGCTTGGCCTTGCTCGAGGCTGGCAAGGCGAGCCTCGACCTTGCCTAGGTTGGCGAGCTCGAGGTCATCGAGGGTTGCCTTGCTGGCCTCAAGCGAGGCCGAGCATCACCAGATTTGGTCGACGGCCATGGCCAGCCGAAGAAGAAGGGAAAGAAAATACAATAAATTTAAAAAATAAAAGAAAAGAAAAGAGAAAATATAAAATATAAAATAATTAAAAGGAGCGTGAAGGGGCAGATCTCTAGAACAGACCGTAGAAAGGGGCAATTTTCGTTCTTGAGATATGAGAAGAGACGACCTTTCATCGAAGCGGATGAGCTTGGCCAGTCTTGGAGACCATCACAGCACGTGAAATGTTTGCTAATTCTCATCATAACTCCTAACAGAGGAAGTGTGAACCCGAAGAATTGCATGTTCTCCCTGTGATTTGAGACTACCTTGGCTTCTTGTGCTCACTCCACCCTGATCTTGAGCGCTAAGCTCTCATCTCTGCCGTTCCACCATTCGCCTGCGTATTTCAGGCTTGAAACCTTCTTGTTGCTAACTCTCAAAATATTCGTAAATTACCAAATCTTCGGAGATGTTATCCGTGTGATAAGTAAATTAGGAAGACTATCAAGAATTTACTAACATTCCAATGAAGCCGTCAGTAAATTACCAGCATGATCAGGAATTACTACCATACCAATAAAGTAGTAAACTACCAATTCCTACAAAATTTTGCGAGTGTGGTAAGCAGATTACCAACTCCTGAAATTTTACTGGTATTATAAATAAATTATTAGCGTTATCGAGATTTCGCCGACATACTAATTAAGCAGTTATTTATCAACCCTAATGAAAATTTACTAGCGTGTTAAGTAAACTACCAACACCATCACGAATTTACCAACAACATTCCAATTAATTAGTCAATTACCAATTCCTCCGATAATTTATCAGTGTCTTAAACAAATTACCAGCACTATAAAGTGTATATAGCAACATACCAATGAAGTAGTTAACCAACTCCTATGATATTTCATCCGACCAAAAAAAAAAAAATGCTCTTATGAAATTTTCTTTAGTATCGTTGAGCTGTACATTGGAAGACTATGGAGGGCGTGTATTGTGCATTGTTGCCTGTGTCACAGTCAAATTACCTCGAAACTGTAAATGTTGGTACCTGTGAAATCGGAACGTTGTCAATAATGTACTAACAATTTACCGTGGTAAAATAGTTTTTTTTCCGGAAGTTACAAAGGTTAACCTGTTTTACTAGAAAATTATGTAGGCAACTCGTAGTATACTAGCGGAAAATCATACCTTATTTGTAAAAGAAAACGAGTATTCATAATCTACAAGAATATATCAGCTTGGTAAATCGGTACTTTCACTAGTAAGTTATTGACAAATAAAAATGGCTACTTGTGAAATCGAAACAATGTCAATAAACTACTAGGAATTTATAGTGGTAAAATAATTATTTTGTCCATAAGTAATTGAGACCGCTAGTAAAACATGTAAGCATTTGTAATCTATTGGCTAGCCGAATGATATGAAATGCGCAAAATTTCAAAGTGCAACTATCCCATCTATTGAGTAGCTATGGTTAATTTTTCGGTCCGATCTAGCCAGAACTACTCATTTTAGAAAGAAAACTCTTCACTGTGCCATGTTTAATGAAAACACATTCTCGTTCTCCCTAAAGATTTAGATATCCTACTGGGGTATAATTTATTGTCTCGAGATCTACGAAGAGTCGAACCTCTCTTTTCTAAAATGAAAACTCTGCACCGTCAAATGCCTACACATTCAGATTCTAGCCATGATATTTAAAACTCCAAAAGTTGTTATAAAAAAAAAAAAAGGTGCATTGTCAACTTTGACAGGCTGGAGTAAAAAAAAAAAAACAAAGACTGACAGGCTTGAGTGATGTTGCAATAAGTGTTTTTTATTTACCCAATTCTACGAAACTGGCCCACGAGTCTCTCCATCATTAGCCAATCCTGGCTTCTAAGTTTAATGACCTACGGTGATCTTTTCTTGAAGAGAAGATCAAGTGAGATCAATGTTGTAGAGTGCAAATCAAGTGAGATCAATGGAGGAGAGCGCAAAAAAAGACGCATCTGTAAAGATGATGGAATAGCAGGGGTGCTTCTGGTGCTCACTCTTCAACAGAAGATCACGGAACGGCTAATTCATCAGGATATGACTTTGAAGTATTCTTGAGCTTCAGAGGACCAGATGGTCAAGCAACTTTTACCGACCATCTTTATATTAATCTTAAAGATGCAGGAATCTGCGCATTTAAGGATGACAAAGATCTCCGCAAAGGGGAAGAGTTTGCCCCAGAACTTCTCTAAGCAATTAAGGAGTTGAAGATCTTAGTACCTATCTTTTCGAAAGATTATGCCACTAGTGTGTGGTGTCTCAAGGAGGTAATCCAAATGGTGGAGTGCAAGAAAACCGAGGAACAAAAGATCATGCCCATTTTCTATGATGTGGCACCTATAGAGGTTCGGCACCAAACCAAGGTTTCTGGAGAGACCTTTCGTTCGCATGAAAACAAGAAGCGCCATGACGAAAAGACTATGCAAGAGTGGAAGGATGCTGTCAGTGCAGTTGGGAAAATAAACGGATGGGACCTCCAAAGCATGCTCCACAGGTGACTGCTTTTAGCATTCCATCTCATGTGCCTTCTATAGTTAAACTCTATGCATTTCAATTGGTTTCTTTTCTAGTTTTGGGTTAGCTTTGTTGAGATTGAATTGTATATGGTTGAATTTATGCCGTAAAATCACACTAAATAATGGCACAATCGCAGTTTTGTCACATTTCATTCCGAGCAACATTTTTTGTCATTTCAGGTCATTCATTAACCCACCGCTATTTAATCGAATTGGAATAAATCATTGAAGAGCACATTTAGAATAAGTCTGTAGTTTTCAATGTGGTCTTCTCAGAAGATAGTTTGTTTCAACTCAGTTTTCTAACTCAATGCCCTTTTGACCTCCAACATACATTAGGCGAGAAGGTGAGTTCGTGAAAACATTCACGCAAAAGGTTTTCAATGAGTTGAAAAAGGCTTCTCTGGCAATATTAGACTACTTGGTCGGTGTCGACAACCATGTGGATGCAATCATGGAAAAGATAGGTCTTGGGACAAGTGAAACACAGATTATAGGAATCCACGGAATGGGTGGCATCGGAAAGACAACTATTGCCAAATTAGTCTTCAATAAGTTTTCACCGACTTTGAGAAGTGTTGCTTTCTTCGTGATATTCGGGAAACTTCAAAAAATAATGGCATTCAATGCTTGCTAAAGCAGCTTATCTTTAACATCCTCAAAACGGAATGCGCGGATATAAATGATATTGATGAAGGAACTCAAACAATTAAAAACATGTTGTCTAATAAAAGAGTTCTCCTTCTTCTCGATGATGTAGAACAAGGAAATCATATTCATGCACTCGTATGTAATTGTGATTGGTTAGGCGAAGGGAGCAAAATTATTATTACTACCATAAGGAAAGATGTTCTCTGTGTTCCGAAGTCGATTGGAGGTATGAGCTTACAGGCATGGATCGAGATCGATCTCTTTAGCTTTTTAGCAAACATGCCTTCAGAAGAGAATGCTTTCGAAGAGATTCCCCTTCACACGTGTATATCAACCAATCCAACAAGGCGATAGACATCGCTGGAGGTCTTCCGCTCACTCTTGAGGTCATAGGTTCACATTTATCTGGCATTGAAAAGAAAAAGTGGGATCTCACATTGAAGAAGTTGGAAAATGTTCCTCACATGGAAGTTCGAGTAGGTTGAGAATAAGCTATGACACCTTAGATTTTCTGCAATAACATATATTCCTCGATATAGCTTGTCTTTTCATTGAATATGACAGGAGACATTTTGGTTCGTTTCTAGGATGAATCTTTTTTTTCAGAAGACGCCATGGAAATTTTGCAGAATAAGTCTTTGATTAAGATTATAGAGGATAATGAAGTATGGATGCATGATCAAGTCGGAGACCTCGGAAGACAAATGGTTCATCAAGAAAGTAAAATGAAAATAGAGAAGCAATGTAGGGTGTGGGATCACAAACAAGGATTCGATCTACCGATGACACAATATAAATTCTCAGTATTTATGGATTTTTTTTATAAAAAGAAAAGCCGGTTACTTTTTGTGTGGTCCAGCACCACTACAACGTCCTCAACCTATAGTTTTGATCTTTTAAGATTATATGAAAGATAGTACGGTGCTCAATCCCTTATTATAGGAACTTGAATAAATGTGTTTCCCTTTGACATTTTTGTCTTTAAATTTTTTTTGGACAGGGAAAAAGAAGTTGAAGCTCTTCGTCTTGATTTTGACCATGAGGGCCAATATTTGATTATCGCGTAAGGGGTAACGATAGCTTGTCTTCTCTGTTCCAGAAAAATATTTTTTTGGATGTTATGACGTTCATTTCACGAATAAAAAAATGAGTCAAGGAAAACAATTTTCACCCAACATTAAAAAATGATGGAGAAAATGATTTCATCTGTTTAAAAAGCTGAAAACATTTTCCCTCATCTTTCCACCTTCCACTCCTTTACATTCCTTTTCTATTTAATTCTTTTTTTTTCTTTTCGTTTTTTTTTATTTTCAATTTTTTTTTATCTTTTTAATAAATTTTTATTCTTATTTTTTTTTTCTTTCCTCTGCCTGGCGACTGACCATAAGCTAAGCTCAAGCCTCGCCTGTGGCCGATCGTCGGAACCAAAGCGGAAGGGGAAAAATGACATAAAATAATAAAAAATAATTAAAATTTATTAAAGGGAGTGCACAAAGGAAATTGGTTTTCCTTACCGAAAAGGCAGAAAATATTTTGCAGTTCATTTTCAAGTTTCTGCGGACATCGGAAAATAGCGTTTTTTTCCTCGAAAATGATTTTTGGAAACAACAAAAACACTTCATTTTTTGTTGTGAAATGAACGGAGTCTAAATATTAACTTAAAAAGAAAAATGAAGGGCCAAATCTCTATGACCAACCTTAGAAAGGGGCAATTTCCGTTCTTGAGATCTGAGAACAGACAACCTTCTATCGAAGCTAATGAGCTTGGCTGGTCTTGGATACCATCACAGCACGTGAAATGCTGCTAATTCTGTTCTTTTTCTTCCTCAAAGCTAGTGCAGTGTGAACACTGTTTAGGAAATGCCAGATGAAGGACAGTGCCCTTTTGTGATTTTGAGATAATATTCTTGGGACAGATTTTATGAAATTGCAGTTGAATGTTATCAAACCATAAGGCATTGGAGAAAAGCAAAAAAAAAAAAAAAGTGTGTATTGTTCACTATGCAATGTGAACCCGAACACTTGCACGTTCGCCTGTGTATTTCAAGCTTGAAACCTTCTTGTTGCTAACTCACAAAATATTCGTAAGTTACCAATTCTTTCTGAAATGTTATTTGTGTGGTAAATAAATTAGGAAGACTATGAAGAATTTACCAACATTTCAATGAAGTCGAAATTACCAGCATAATCAGGAATTAATAACATACCATTAAAGAGTAAACTACCAACTCCTACAAAATTTTACGAGCGTGGTAAGGAAATTACTTACTCTTTAAATTTTTTAGTATCATAAATAAATTTGTAGTACTATTGAGAATTCACCAACATACCAATTAGGCTGTTAGTTATCAGTTATCATATTAATTAAACTACCAACACCATCACGAATTTACCAACAACATTCCAATGAACTAGTAAATTACCAATTCCTCTGAAAAATTACCTGTGTCACAAACGAATTACCAGCACTATAAAGTATTTACCGACATACCAATGAAGTAGTTAACCAACTCCTATGAAATTTTATCTGACAAAAAAAAAAAGCTCGTATGAAATTTTATCCACGCGGTAAGTAAATTATCAACTCTACCTTGCGGTTTTACACTATCAAAACAAAAATCATGTCTCAAAAACCTTGAATCACCTAAGGTGATCAAATCATAATGACAGAGTCATGGAGGCTGGACTCAAAGTAGTTAAACACATACACTTGTTCAAATACAATTTGAACGTCAAGCTAAACTTGAAATAATGACTAGTATATTGAAACTTTTTTTTATATTTTAACATGCCAAATAAATAGCAGGGAAAAAACCACCAAAAACCTAAACTATGCCAACTATGACACATTTACCCTAAACTTTTTTTGTGACATAAAAAACCCCAAACTTTCACTCATGTGACACATTTACCCCAAACTTTTTCTTATGTAACCGAAAACCCTAAATTTATACCCATGTGACATATTTACCCCCGAACTATTTTTTTGTGACATAAAAAATCATAAACTTATATTTGTGTGTCTCATTTACCTCAAAACTTGGGATAAATATGTCATATGCTTACAAGTTTGGGGTTTTTGGTGTCACAACAAAAAGTTTGGGGTAAATGTGTCGTAGGAGGACAAGTTTGGGGTAAATGTGTCACATGAGTGAAAGTTTGAGGTTTTTTATGTCACAAAAAAAGTTTAGGGTAAATGTGTCACAACGGGATAGTTTAGGGTTTTGGTGGGTTTTTCCTAAATAGCATTGTATCTGTATTTTATTCTGAACTCGAAATTCCAATAGACAAATGGTCTCACAATGTCTGCAAGTCCTTGGCAGAGAAAATCTCGAATCAGGGAATTTTCGTGCTTAGATATTCTTTTCCTAATCGTGGTCTATGAGCTTGGAGCCTAGTGCTAATACATTTTAAAGAATCATTCAATGTTGACATTTGCATTTTCGAGATGCCTGACAATGTTGCCATGCGCCTACCATCCGATTAGATTATTGGAAAAATATTATATTTGAAGCATCCGTAAAATTTCCCATGAACCTTACAATATGCATTAAATGCTGGAAAAAACACAAAACCACGGCTATTGTTTAGCTGTACATTGGAAGACAATGGAGAGTGTGTACTGTGCATCGGTGATTGTGTCACAGTCAAATTACCTTGGGATTTCATACTCGAAACAGTAAATGTTGGTAGCTGTAAAATCGGAACGTTGTTAATAATCTACTAACACTTCACCGAGGTAAAACAGTTATTTTTTCGAAGTTACAAACGTTAACCGATATTACTAGTTAATTATGTAAGCAACTCGTAATATACTAGCGGAGAAACATATCCACTTGTAAAAGCAAACTGTTGATAATCTACAAGAATATATCAGCTTGGCAATTGGGTACTTTCGTTAGTATGTTATTGATAAATAGAAATTGCTACTTGTAAAACCGAAACAATGTTAATAATCTACTAGGAACCTCATCACTCGTCCATCCTCTTCTCTTTGGAGTATATGGGTTCACAACACCAAATGCAGAGGCACTCCAATTATGCATATCAACATTCGAGACAGTATGGTTTGGAGTTGGCAATGTCTCCTTAAATTGCAATCTTTTTTAACCTTGGCTATCTATAGCTTAGGGTACCGCTGCTAAGAAATATATTATGAACTTAGACATGTGGGATAGGTTGTGGAATGGTATCACCTTATTTGGACCAACGGCATTAGCAAACCCAATTTTATTGGCTGTCAGAGATTGTCGGCCAATGGATGTCTTTAGTTGATATGCAATGTAACTTTTGCAAAGCTGGTATAGAAGACAAAACATGCTTATTTTTTCCAGTGTGAATGGATTGGCAACATATGGCGCAGAGGTCCTTAGGAGGATGCAAGGAGGAACTTTAATGGATGATTAGGGCAACAAAAGGAAAAGACTTGGTGGCAAAACTCCTCAAGGTATCCCTTTTAGCAACCATATATGGCATTTCGATGGAGCGCAACCGTAGGCAGTTTCAAGACAAGTCAACCGATATCCATATTATTTTGGCTAACGTGCGTAAAAATGCAAGAGGTAGAGCTCACTCGCTCTATCAAAAAATTAATCCTTCCCAGTCAAATGTGGTTTTGGCTTCTATGGGGAGACTATCTACCTCCATCTTTTCGAACTACTAGCACTATTTGTAACGTTTGGGAGATGCCCCTCAGCTATTGTACTTTATTTGCTTTATAATATTTACATTTTTCACCAAAAAAAAATAATCTACTAGGAATTTATAGTGGTAAAATAAATATTTTGTCCATAAGTAATCGTTAACCGAGACCACTAGAAAGATATCTAAGCATTCGTAATCTATTGGCGAACCAAATGTCAAGAAATACGCAAGATTTCAAACTACAATTATCATAAGACCAATTTATATATATATATATATAACTATCCCATCAAATGAGTACCCGTGGTTAATTTTCTGATTCAATCTAGAGAGAACTTTTCATTTTAAAAAGAAAACTCTGCATCGTGCTATGTCGAATGCAAACACGTTCACGTTCTCCCTTGAGATTTAGAACTCCTAGGGAGTAATTTATTGTCTCGAGATCTACGAATAGTCGAACCTCTCTTTTTAAAATGAAAACTCTACACCATCAAATGCCAAATGATTCCCATTCTCGCCCTTGACATTTAAAAGGAAAATATTTTTTTGACAGTCCTATCAATGATAGTACAATCTCAACTATAAAATCACACATTATTATCTCGTGCTTTGCACAAAGCACTCATTAATAGGGAGATCGTGCGATCGAAATAACTGATAGTCTGTTGTCAAGCTAGCAACTTTCAATTTAAAACTCCTAAAGTTGTTTAAAAAAAAAGGTGCATTGTCAACTTTGACAGGCTGGAGGATTTAAAAAAAAAAAAGGACTTCGACTGGCCCTCGACTCTCTCCAGTATTAGTCAATCCTGGCTTCTAAGTTTAATGGCCTGCAGTGGTCTCCATTTGTAATTCTGGCTTCCAAACTTATTCATCTTCGACTGCCAGTTTCTGGTTTTGCTGCTGTACTCCTCAATTTTTTCTTGAAGAGAAGATCAAGTAAGATCAATGGAGGGGAGTGCAAAAAAACGACGCATCTGTGAAGATGGTGGAATAGCAGGTGGTGCTTCTGTTTCTCACACTTCAATAGAAAGTAACAGAATGGGTAATTCAACAGGATATGACTTTGAAGTATTCTTGAGTTTCAGAGGGCCAGATACTCGAGCCACTTTTACCGACCACCTTTACACTAGTCTTAAAGATGCAGGAATCCATGTATTTAAGGATGACGAAGACCTCCGCAAAGGGGAAGAGTTTGCCCCAGAACTTCTCCAAGCAATTAAGCAGTCGAAGATCTTAGTACCTATCTTTTCGAAAGATTATGCCACTAGCGTATGGTGTCTCAAGGAGGTAGTCCAAATGGTCGAGTGCAAGAAAAATGGGGGACAAAAGATTATGCCCATTTTCTATGATGTGGCGCCTGCAGAGGTTCGGTACCAAACTGAGAATTATGGAAAGGCCTTTCTTTTACATGAAAGCAAGAAGCGATATGACCAAAAGACCATCGGAGAGTGGAAGGCTGCTCTCAACGCAGTTGGGGAAATAAATGGATGTGACCTGCAAAGCATGTCCAACAGGTAACTGCTATTAGCATTCCATCTCATGTGCCTTCTATAGTTAAACTCTATGCATTTCAATTGGTTTCTTTTCTAGTTTTGTGTTAGCCTTGTTGAAACTGAATTGTATGCAAGTTGAATTTATACTGCAAAATCACACTAAATAATGGCACAATCCCAGTTTTGTCCCATCTTTTCATTCCCAGCAACATTTTTTGTCATTTCAGGTCATTCATTAACCCTAAATTCCACCACAATTTAATCAAAATGGAATAAATCATTGAAGAACTCATTTAGAATATGTCTGTAGTTTTCAATGTGGTCTCATCAGAAGATAGTTTGTTTCCACTTAGCTTTCTAACTCATTGCCCTTTCGACCTCCAACATACACTAGGCGAGAAGGTGAATTTGTGAAAACATTCACGCGAAAGGTTTTCAATGAGTTGAAAAAAGCTTCTCTGGCGATATCGGACTACTTGGTCGGTGTCGACAATCATGTGGATGCAATCATCGAAAAGATAGATGGTCCTGATGAAACACGGATTATAGGAATCCACGGGATGGGTGGCATCGGAAAGACGACTATTGCCAAAATAATCTTCAATAAGTTTTCACATGATTTTGAGAATTGTTGCTTTCTTTGCGATATTCGAGAAACATCAAAAAATAATGGCATTCAATGCGTGCAAAAGCAGCTCATCTCTAGCATCCTCAAAACGGAATGCATGGATATAAAGGACATTGATGAAGGAACTCAAACAATTAAAAACAGGTTGTCCAACAAAAGAGTTCTCCTTCTTCTCGATGATGTAGAAGAAGAGAATCATATTGATGCACTTGTATGTAAGCGTGGTTGGTTAGGCGAAGGGAGCAAAATTATTATTACTACTAGAAGGATAGATGTCCTCCGTGTTCCGGAAGTGGACTGGTGGTATGAGCTTACGGGCATGGATCGAGATCGATCTCTTCACTTTTTAGCAAACATGCCTTTAGAAGAGATTCTCCTTTAAACGAGTATATCAAGCAATCCTACGGGCGATAGACATTGCTGGAGGTCTTCCGCTCGCTCTTGAGGTCATTGGTTCGCTTTTATGTCGCACTAAAAGGGAAATGTGGGATGCCACATTGAAGATGCTAGAAAGTGTTCCTCATGATAAAATTCAGAGTAAGCTGAAAATAAGCTATGATGCATTAAATTTTCGGCAGCAGCATATGTTCCTCGACATAGCTTGTCATTTCATTGGCTATGACAAAGACATTATTGTTTATTTCTGGATTGAATCAGATTTTTTTCCAGAAGTGGCTATGGAAGTTTTGCAGAACATGTCTTTGATAAAGATTAATGAGGATAATAAAGTGTGGATGCACGATCAACTCGAGATCTCGGAAGGGAAATGGTTCGTCAAAAAAGTGACACAAATATAAAGAAACAAAGTAGGGTGTGGGATCCTAAGGTAGGATTGGATTTGCTGAGGAAACATAAGGTAAAATCCCCCTCCTCTCCCCCCCCCAAAATATAAATTCCAGTATTTATGAATTTTTTTCATAAAAAAATGCCGGTTACTTTTTGTATTGTCCAGCACCACCACGACTTCCTCAACCTTTATTTTTGCTCTTTTAAGATTACAAGAATGATAGTATTAAACTCAACGCCTCATATAGGAACTTGAATAATTGCGTTTCCCTTCAACTTTTTTGTTCTTAAATTTTGTCCTTTGGACAGGGAAAAAAAGATGTTGAAGCTATTCGTCTAAAGTTGGAACATCAGCTGCGGTATCGTTTTACCTATGAGGACTTTGAGAGCCTATCAAATCTAAGGTTCCTTGAAGTGATCGGTTCGATGAGAAATTTTCATGCGGAAGAGAGGCTTCTTTGGCACAAATCGCCATCAAATGTTTTGCCAGCTAATGAGAATTCAGATCTCCTTCCACAATTACGATGGCTTTCATGGTGTGATATTCCCCTAGCACTTAACATTGCAAATTTCTTCATGGAGGATGTGGTCATTCTTAATTTATCTAAGAGTGGAATTACGCATGATTGGGAGGGATGGAGCCACATGAAAGTATGTTATATGCTAGACAACACTTATTATTTCGTATTGTTATATTTAAAAGTAATATTTGTATGATTTTTCTGTTACAGGCGATGAAGAATTTGAAAGTTTTGAATTTGTCCACTTGTTTGTATCTTCGAAAGCTGCCGGACGAGCTGGTTAGAGATCTTGCAAGCCTTGAATACCTATCTCTGGAATACTGTATATCGTTGGAGAGGCTTCCGGATTCGATTGGAAATTTGGAATCGCTGATTGAGTTGGATATATCCGGGACGAGGGTCAAAGAACTGCCTAGTTCCATTGGAAAGTTGAGAAATATGAAAAAATTGAAGATGCATAAGAGTTGCGTAAGTGAAATACCCGATGCCCTTTGGACCGATTGGAAACGCTCGAAGAAATAGAATTCTCCAAAAAAACTGCTTACTTGGGTTTCCATGTGAACATTGACAATTGCATCTATAAGAATCAATCCCTGAGGATCTTGAGATTGGATGGTATGGATATACAGGCACTACCGAGGCTCCCTGAAAGTCTTACGCAATTGAAACTGTTTAGGATGGGCATGTACAAGTTTCCAGATCTCTCAAACCTTGCTAATCTAAAGGAACTGGATATGCGGTTTGGCTCACGTTGTGGGCCTCTGGAAGAATATCCGATACCATGGTGGATGGGAAACTTGAGCAAACTGGAGAGTCTGCGCCTGAGCTCTCATTTTGTGACCACCTCACCAATAGACCTTACCCTCCCTCCTCATCTCAAGTCGCTTCGCCTCGAGTGCCCTAATCTGCGTCGCCTCCCAAGGCTTCCCTCAGGTTTATCCTCCTTACGTTTGTCCAATTGCTCCTCACTTTGCTCGATGGAAGATCTATCAAATTTGGAGAACCTATCATCTCTCCAGATTAATCACGCTGCCATTGAAGAGATCCAAGGCCTTGGTTGTTTGGAGAACCTACGATATTTGGAGCTTGAGGGCCTTGAACAAGTAAAGATACTACCTGATCTAAGCAATTTAAACAAACTAAGGAGTCTTAAAGTAGATATATGTGGTAGTCTAGTTGAGATTCAAGGCGAACTCCCACGGTTTTTGGATAAATTGCACATTTCTTCATGTCATTCTTTACAGAATTTGCCCAATTTGTCAAGCTTGATGGGTAAGCAAGAGGTTATTATACGGTGTTGCGTTAACTTAAATGTGGAGGCAATTCTTGGATTTGCTCAGGTGAATCCACGAGATTTGCAGCTTTCTGGCTTTGGACAGCTACAGATCCTACCTAATCTAAGTAATTCAAGTGAGCTAAGACGTCTGGAGGTATACGACTGTTGTAATCTGGTTGAGATTCAAGGCGAACTACCACAATCTTTGGAACAATTGAAGATTTCATCTTGTGAATCTTTACAGAATGTTGCCTGATTTGTCCAGCTTGAAGAAACTGCAAGAGGTTGTCATAGAAGGTTGCACGAAATTAAAGGGGGAGGTAATTCTAGGGTCTGCTAGGAGAAGTCAGGCAAATTGGTGGGAGAACCTACGATATTTGCGGATTTGTGGCATTGAACAGGTGGAGATACTACCCGATCTAAGTAATTTAAACAAACTAAGACATCTTCATGTACAATCTTGTGATAATCTGGTTGAGATTCAAGGCGAATTACCAAAGTCTTTGGAAGTATTGGAGATTTCTTCCTGTATAAATATACAGAAGTTGCCCGATCTATCAAGCTTGAATGGACTGCGAACGGTTAAAATATATCGTTGCTTTGGAATTAATGTGGAGGCTATTTCTTTGCTTTGCTCGGAGAAGTCAGTCGAATTTGTGGGAGAAGACAGATGGATGTGACAAGATGCCTAATCTGAATTTGAATCCGAATATGAGGGAGAAGACGAGGAATAAGTGCATGTTGCTCTTGAAAGCTTTCTTGATCCATGACCACAAATTGTTTCCTTGTGTTCAAACTTTAAACGAATTGAGGTAACTTACTTCATCCGACAACCAATGTTTTCCCTTTTCTGCAATCTAATTCCGTCACGGATATGAACAAAGTGAAGTTTCGCATGCACTTTTTAATTACCTTTCCCCAGGTTGATGACTGAAAATCTAATGAAGATATTGAAATTATGATACCTCCGTACAACCAGAAGGTTGTTAATTATGTACAAATATTCCTTCTCTTTTCCTAGTTTGGTTTGGGTTTCTTAGCTATATTCTGTTTGGATGGTTTCTCCTTGCTTTTATGTTTCCCAGCTGGAGGTATGCATGTCCATTGCATCGTTTTTATTTGATTAGTGACAAATCATTGGAGATCCTCGATCGATTGCCGCTTCATATATTTCGAAGTTGGGACCTTCGCACTGGAGATAACTTCTTCATGCTGTAAACAATTGGACGGAATGTGTGCTGGAAGGTCATATAACCATGGTTCTCATCCTGGAACTTTACAGCAGAATCAACTCATTGTTGCAATGGTGAAGAAGATGATACACTTATTTTCCTGGAAAGTTGTGCTTCTTACTGGGATTTGCAAATGTTAGGGAGAAGTTACAAAGAGGAATTGCACTTGGGTAGCAGCATCAATGTTTGATGCATCCAAGCTTCCATCTGTGACAGGATAGGGAGAACTATTTAGCTTATCCAAGGTATCATAAATCATCTTATTGTTGAGGCTAAATTTCGGTATTATCGGTGCTTAGGACATATGATAAGTCACACTTGGGGTCTGAAATCATGCAAATCGCCCATCGTGTGATCTCAATTATTGCCTCCATTTTCTAGAAATGGTTATTCCTAGGTGGTTATCTATAATGAAAGCCCTTCCATTCACCTCAAGTTATACTAGATGACTCTTTTAGGTTTAAAGAATAACAAGAACCGCTAAGGGAGATCTCAAACGACTGGCTTTTTGCTGGTTTCTAATGTTGCTTGAGAGGAATTAAAGTTTTTAAGAAACTTACAAAAATCTTTCTATGCAGGGAGCTATGGCTAATTGGGCAGCTGCATAGATGGAGACCAAGAAAGGCAGATGATGGATGAAATTTGATGCTGACCATATTCCCATCTCACAATCTTGGGCTGGTAAACACTGTATTCATCTGACTTTTGTTTTTTTTGTTTTCATTTGTAGTGTGCCCATAAGAATTATTATTACATTTCATCTAAATGTGTGTTCTCTTCACTATTATGCAATAGAACTTGATTATCAGTACCCAGATGCTCTTTCGAGGAAAGACTGGGGGTTGTCTGGACTGGGGGAAAATTGTGCGCTTCAAAGAGGTGCCGGAGGTAGTCCTAGTTGCTCCTGCCAAAGCCAGTTCATGGACCTCTTGATGTGAAAAATGGGGTTCAAGGTAGTCTTAGTCATGAGTGTTGAGTATGATAGGCTCTCGCAACACGAGAAACACGAATTGTCCGAATTCATGGAAACAGATGACAACCTTGTCTGGACTTTGCTCCAAGATGGCTTGATTTAACTGTTAATCTGCATAATTTCACGCCAGGAAACAGTTGAAGCACTTGGTTGTTCCGAGAAATCTTTTATGTGCCAATGAGCCAATCATAGGATGTACGGTCACTGACTGAAAAGTGATCTCCCTAGAGTCTTTGTTTCACCTTATAAAACCGGTCAATTGCCTGACCGTGCAAATCTTACAGTTCTAGAATTCACACACATCTACCAATTTTTTGAAGTTCAACAAGAGTTCAACCCCACAAAAAGAGGAAGGGGGGGGTCCGCTCATTGCGGACTTGTTCGACCAACTTGGGAGTGCAAGGTGGTTCACAAAGCCGGATCTCATGGGTACTATATTGCGGATCGAAGGGGACGAACCGAATCCGCCAGGCGACGCGGTATGGAGCATATGAGTTCCTGGTCATGCCGTTTGGCTTGACAAATGCTCCGGCAAACCGACCTTGATGAATAAGGTACTACAACCGTTCTCGATCAATTTGTGGTTGGGTACCTAGATGATATTGTGATCTATACGGGCTTGAGGAGCATGTTGAACACCTCAAGCGTGTCTTCCAAGTTTTGAGGGGAATGAGTTGTACGTGAAGAAGGAAAAGTGCGTTTTTGCACAAAGGCGGTCCCATTCCTGGGGCACATCGTTGGAGAGGGACGCAGGATGGACTTGGCCAAGATCCGGGCCATTGTTGAGTGGGAGCCCCACAAAGGTGCCGGAATTGAGATCCTTCCTAGGGGTGGCGAATTACTATCGCGGTTTATTCGTGCCTATTCGGAGATAGCCGTGCCACTCACGGACAAGTTGAAGAAGGATCGCCCGTGGGGGTAAATGGGCCGCCAAGCGGCCTTCGAGCGGCGAAGAGAGTGATGGTCGAGGTGTTGTGCACGGACTATTCCAAGCCGTATGAAGTGGAGACCGACGCCCGATTATGCTATGGGTGCCTGAGGAGAGGGACACCCCGTAGCGTTCGAGTCTCGGAGCTGGGATGAGACCGAGCGATGCTACACGGTGCAAGGGGAGATGACGGCGCACGCTCTACGCACTGGCGCCACTCCCGGGTTCTCGGTTCGTGGTGCGGCCCACGAGCTACTTCCGCACTCCAAAGGAAGTTGAGTCCAAAAGCTCGATGGGCAAGACTTCCGCGGAGTTGATGTGCTCGAGTATAAACCAGGGAAGGCTAATCGGGCGATGCCCCGAGTCGCAAGGCGAACTAATCAGCCGGCCGATTGCCCGTGGACCGAGCGGATCGTGAGGGGTTGACGCATGATCCGACGGCAGAGCCATCCTCGAGTATACTCGGTCGGGTAAAACGAGGAGATTTTGGTGTGAGGATGACCTCCTCTACACCAAGGGACGGCGGTTATACGCGCTGGCCCATGGGAGCCTAAGGCGGAGGTACTTCGCGAGTGCCATGATACACCGTGGGCGGGTCATCCAGGGATCCATCGACGCGGCACTCGTGGAAGATCGTTATTTTGGCCACAACTCCGGACGACGTGAAGCTTATGAAGACTTGCTTGTGTGTCAACAAGACAGTTGAGTGGTCACATGGGTTGTTGGAGCCACTCGTTCCCGAACGTCCTTGGGAGAGATCTCCATGGACTTCATTGTCGGATTACCTAAGTTCAAGGGTGCCAAACGATCATGGGATCGTAGATCGGTTCTCTAAGTACGCGACATTCGTGCGGCCACGAAGGATCATGTCGGGGAGGCGGCAGCTGTTCATGAAGCACATGTCTGGACGGGGCATCCCGCGATCGATCGTGAGCGATCGCATCCTGGTTCACGGGAAGTTTTGGTCCGAGCTGCCAAGTTGCTTGGGACCAACCTCAAGTTCTCAACGAGTTTACACCCACAAACCGATGGGCAAACGGAGCGGGTGAATGCGATACTCGAAGTTTACTTGAGGCACTACGTGAACGCAACACAGTAATTGGGCGAAGCGATGGATGTCGCTCATTCTCACACAACTTGCAACGGAGGATCCACCGGCAAGAGCCCTTTCGAGATCGTGATGGGCAGCAACCGTTACTCCGAGCACGGTTGCAACGGCTATAAGAGCAAAGAGCTACAAGAGTGCACAAGAATGGCTGGAACGTGCGGACTTAGCCCGAACTTGTTTCAAGGGCGCGAACGGATGAAGAAATGGGTAGACAAAAGCGCCGCACGTCGAGTACCAGGTCGGTGATCGTGTGCTTGTAAAAATGCATCAAGTCCTAAGATATAGGGACATACACAAAGCGCGGTTCGCCGCCATGAGGGGCCATTCCCGGTGATCAAGCGAGTTGGGCCCGTGGCATACAGCCGGAGCCGCGCCAAGTTGGAGGTACATCCGTGTTCCATGTCTCCATGTTAAAGCCATTCCATGAGGACGAAGCCGACCCTAACCGAGGCGAGTCATCACGAGCGCCTCTCGGGCAAAGACCTCTATGAGCGGGAGATAGAAAATATCGTGACAGATCGGGTGATTCGGAAAAGGTACCGAGGCCGAGACGCGAGTATTTGATCCAACGGCGAGGTCTCCCGAGAATGAGGTGCCGGGAACCCGAGGAGGCCCTTGGCGCTAAGAGATCAAGGTCCACGAGGAACAAGGCAACGAGGACGTTGCCCGAATTGGTGCGGGAGAGTATCAGTCCGTTCAATTTCGACTAAAATTTGATCGCGCTCATCCTTGAATCGACCGGTGATCGATCCAGGATCGTGAGGAATCGTGCCTAGAAGAAGCCAAGGATGACCGACTTAACGATCCGGCAACAGGATCGATCCACGGAGGAAGCGCCGACGGGGCGTCACACGACGACCCGAGGGATCATGAACGGGAACGTGCGAAGCGGAAGAAGCCGGATGATCGATCGAACGATCGATCCACGGATCGCGACGCCGATCCCATGAAGGACGGGCCGATGCAAGATCGGGCCGAATAGGCGATCACGCACGACCCCGATCGACGGGCCGGCCACGGGCATACGAACAGGGGGCCTGGGCAGAGTGAGGGCACGGCATGGCGTGAGTGGTCAGTGGCGGGCATGCGATCGTCGCAAAGTGCTCGACAAGAACACATGCACAGACAACTCGGGCGGACAAGAGTCACCCACGTGCGCTTGTGCAGATATACGGGGCGCGATCCCCTTGTAATGGACACCCCATTTTCCGAATGAGAATAGCTTCTCCTCACTCCTCTCTCGTGTTCGTGTGTGCGCAGTGTGAGCGTGGGCGAGCGGCGATGGTGAGGCCGACTCGAGTGCGACTCGAGTGCCGCACTGTGCCGGGAACGAAAGATAGAACGCCCGCGATACGCCCGCACTCACTCGCCCGAGGCGCACTCCTATTCGGATGCCGGCCGGCCGGCCTGCGACGGGGTCGTGGCGCGATCGGGGCGCTATTGAAGGCCGCCGATCCGATCGGCCCCGGTCGCTCATGGGATCGGGTCGCGATCCGTGGATTGATCGTCGATCGATCATCCGCTGCCCGTCGGGCGCCCGCCTTCGCATCGTTCCCGTTCATGATCCCTCGGGTCGCAGGGTCGATCGTGTGACCGCCCGTCTGGTCGAGCTGCCGTCCGTGGATCGATCCGCCGGGCTGCCCCGGATCGTTGAGTCGGTCATCCTTAGCTTCTTCTAGGCACGATTCCTCACGATCCTGGATCGATCGGGTCGATTCAAGGGATCGAGGCGGTCGATTTCGCGAAATTGAACGGACCGTGATACTCTCCCGCACTACCCGGCAACGTCCCGTTGCCTTGTTCCTCGTGGAACGCCTTGATCTCTTCCGGAAACCGCCAAGGGCCTTGCCTCATTCTCCGGGAGACCTCGCCATGGATCAAATACTCACGTCTCGGCGCTCGGTACCTTTTCCGAATCACCCGATCGTCACGATATTTTCTATCTCCCGCTCATAGGAGGTCTTTGCCCCGAGAGGCGCTCGTGATGACTCGCCTCGGTTAGGGTTGGCTTCGTCCTCATGGAATGGCTTTAACATGGAGACATGGAACATCGGATGTACCTTCAACTTGGCCGCGGCCCACAGATGCCACGGGCCCAACTCGCTTGATCACCAGGAATGGCCCCTCATAGCGGCGAACCGGCGCTTGTGTATGTCCCATATCTTAGGACTTGATGCATTTTTACAAGCACACGATCACCGACCTGGTACCTACGTGCCGGCGCTTTTGTCTACCCATTTCTTCATCCGTCGCCGCCGCCCTTCGCAAACAAGCTCGCTAAGTCCGCACGTTCCACCATTCTTGTGCACTCTTGTCCACGCTCTTATAGCCCGTTGCAACCGTGCTCGGAGTGACCGATGCGCCCCATCACGATCTCGAAAGGGCTCTTGCCGTGGACCACTCCGCGCAAGTTGTGTGAGAATTGAGCGACATCCATCGCTTCGCCCAATTACTCGTGTGTTCACGTAGTGCCTCAAGTAAACTTCGAGTATCGCATT
The DNA here is from genome assembly GCA_021437795.1 of Rhodamnia rubescens. NCBI lineage: Eukaryota > Viridiplantae > Streptophyta > Magnoliopsida > Myrtales > Myrtaceae > Rhodamnia > Rhodamnia rubescens. The sequence continues at coordinate 3,049,436 of JAILYA010000023.1, forward strand.
CACCCGCTCCGTTTGCCCATCGGTTTGTGGGTGTAAACTCGTGAGAACTTGAGGTTGGTCCCAAGCAACTTGAACAGCGACCAAAACTTCCCGTGAACCGAGGATCGCGATCGCTCACGATCGATCGCGGGATGCCCCAGTTTTGACAATGTGCTTCATGAACAGGCCGCCTCCCCAATAGGGCAATCCTTCGTGGCCGGCACGAATGTCGCGTACTTAGAGAACCGATCTACGATCACCATGATCGTTTGGCACCCTTCGGACTTGGGTAGTCCGACAATGAAGTCCATGGAGATGCTCTCCCAAGGACGTTCGGGAACCGGTAGTGGCTCCAACAACCCGGCGGCGAACGCTGCTCCAACTTGTCTTGTTGACACACCAAGCAAGTCTTCACGTAAGCTTCAACGTCGTCCCGGAGTTGTGGCCAAAAGTAACGATCTTCCACGAGTGCCAACGTGCGATGGATCCTGGATGACCCGCCCACGGTGTATCATGGCACTCGCAAGTACCTCCCGCCTTAGGCTCCCATGGAGCGCGTATAATAACCGTCCCTTGGTGTAGAGGAGGTCATCCTCACACCAAAATCTCCTCGTTTTACCCGACCGAGTATACTCGAGGATGGCTCTCGCCGTCGGATCATGCGTCAACCCTCCTCGATCCGCTCGCCACGAGCAATCGCCGGCTAGTACGGCCGCTGTTCCTTGCGACTTGTGAATTAGCCTTCCCGATTTATACTCGAGCACATAATCGAAGTCTTGCCATCGTGTTCTGGACTCAACTTCCTTTGGGTCCGGGTAGCTCGTGCTCATATCGGTCCGCACCACGAACCGAGAACCCAGGAGGTAGTGGCGCCAAGTGCGTAGGGGTGCACCACGGCTGTCATCTCCTTCTCTTGCACCGTGTGGCGTCGCTGGCCTCATCTAGCTTCCGAGACTCGAACGCTACGGGGTGTCCCTCTCCCGCATCGGCACACCCCCGATAGCATAATTAGAGGCGTCGGTCTCCACTTCATACGGCTTGGAATAGTCCCGGTAGCACCAACACGGGCTCCTCGACCATCACTCTCTTCGGCCGCTCAAGGCCGCTGGCACTCGCTGTCCACTCCACGGGCGATCCTTCTTCAACTTGTCCGTGAGTGGCACGGCTATCTCCGAATAGGCACGAATAAACCGGCGATAGTAATTCGCCAACCCTAGGAAGGATCTCAATTCCGCACCTTTGTGGGGGCTCCCACTCACAATGGCCCGGATCTTGCCAAGTCCATCCGCACACGCCCCTCTCCAACGATGTGCCCCGGGAATGGGACTCCGCCTTTGTGCAAAACGCACTTTTCCTTCTTCACGTACAACTCATCCCCTCAAAACTTGGAAGACACGTGAGGTGTTCAACATGCTCCTCAAGCGTCCGATCGTAGATCACAATATCATCTAGGTACACAACCACAAATTAATCGAGGAACGGTTGTAGTACCTTATTCATCAAGGTGCGGAATGTTGCCGAGCATTTGTCAAGCCAAACGGCATGACCAGGGAACTCATATGCTCCATACCGCGTCGCACAAGCGGTCTTCGGTTCATCCCCTTCGCGATCCGCACTTGATAGTACCCCGACCGCGCAGATCCAGCTTTGTGAACCACCTTGCACTCCCAAGCTGGTCGAACAAGTCCGCAATGAGCGGAATGGGATACTTGTTCTTGATCGTTAGCTTGTTCAACGCCCGGTAGTCGATGCCATGCGGAGAGACCCCGTCATGTTTCTTTTGGAAGAGAACCGGGGCGCCGAATGGGGACTTGGACGGTCGAACATAACCAGGATCGAGCAACTCCTTGAGTTGTCTCGCATCTCCTCAAGTTCGGGCGGGGCCGTCGATGGCACCATGGCCGGGGTCGAGCATCGGGAACCAGCTCGATCCGGTGGTCGACTTCCTCTTGGGCGGCGGCTTCTTGGGCAACTCGGGGGGTATTCGTCCTGAACAAGGCCAGACCTGTCATCCCTTCGGGCCATTGCTCCCGAACATGCTCGCTCCGAGGTCACCGAGTTGCCAATATGGTCATCTCGCCCTTCGAACTCCCTTTGCCGGTTGCATCGCCGAAAGGGTTTTTCGGGCTTCGTCGGACTCACGCCGAACGGACCCACATTGACCGCGAAGATCCAAAGACACATATGCTGTTCACACAAGGGACCGAAAGGCTTTGATCCTATCTAGGAATCCCAATCCGATGACAAGATCATAGTCGTCCATCGGAATTACCTCGATCGAGTCCTTGCATTGGAAGGCTCCGAGTCGAATCTCTACATCACGGGCCGCCCGTTGTTTTGACTTCCTCCGAGTTCACCGTCTTGAGCCACCCGGATCCTTCCTCAACCCGTAAGTTGAGTTTCTTGGCGCTTCTTCCGACATGAACAAGTCGGGAGGCGCCGGTGTCGATGAGCGCACTCATTTTGGCTCCACCGACCACCACATCGCAAACATGAGTCCTCCGGATGGGCATGCATCTTGAACGTTCATGGTGCTCAAGATCTTGAGGGATCCGAGTCGGGCTTCCTCCTTGGTCGTCCCTCGTCTCCTAGCACGTCGATGGCCTTACCCTTTTCTACCGTCTTCAAGGCCGCCACCTTGCCTTGGTTCGGGCCGAGCAAAGTGAGGGCCGAGACTTAAAGCACTCAAGTCTCTTGCCCTTCGCTCGGCTCGACTCGACTTGATCCCTCGAGTAAGTAGGTCGCGGCTTGTTTGCCATCGACCGCCGTGGCCCGGCTCGATCACCCCCACCGCTAGTCTTGCCACTCCGGGTTTCGGTTCCGCCTTATCCGTCGATCGATACTCGAGGATCCCTTCGGACAAGGCCGTCACGAGCGTCGTCGCGTTCGCGTTCCATCTTCACCCATGGCTTGAGGCCACCGATGAATTGGTAGTACGCCTCGTTCTCCGACGCAGACGGTATTTCAAGCTTTAATTCGGAAAACTTCCTTACATAGTCACGTATCTTACCCGTCTCGCTCGGGACGCCTCGCCGTCGCGAGCTTCTTCCTCCGCATAGGCGGGGTAAAATTGCCTCCGGAACTCCACTTCAAAGGATTCCCGTGTCATGACCGGCTCAACTTCCCGATCCGCCTTCCGATTACGCCACCACAAAGGGGCGTTACCGTGCGTACATTGCGACGGTTTTTATCTCCCTCAAATCATCCGTTTCTCCTCGGATGTCCAGGTACTCGTTCACCGAGTACAAGAAGTTGTCAACATCTCTGGCCACTCTCGAGCCATGAAACTCCTTCGGTTTAGGCACATCAACCCGAAGGTCGGGTGCGTGATGGTGGGCCGCCACCCGCGCACGCCATCTCCAAGGCAGCCGTCTTGGTTCTTAGCTCCGGCTAGCTCCACACGCAAGGCCGCGATCATGGCTTCCGGGGCTTCCCGATGTTCGTCCGTCTTGGTAGTGAGAGTACTCAAGAACCTCGCCACGAGCTCGGCCACCTCATCCCGGGAGATCGAGCACCGGTCCCGCGCTCCTTGAGAGCCGCGGCCTCCTCCTTGTTGCTAGACTCTTCCTCGCTACCCTTCTCGGCACGAAGCTCGTCCATGGCTTGCTCAAGCCGGGACATGCGGGCCTCCATATCTCGCGTCATTCCCTGGACACACCACGTTCACGCCGTGCTGCTAGGAGTAGGCTCAAGGGTCCGTCCGCACGGTCATCCTCGATTGTTCCGAACCGTGCACCGGATCGCAGAAGACCACTCGCACCACCTTGGCCTTTCGCCATTTTCACCGAGAATCGAATCGGCTCGATACCAAATGTCACGGGCCGGTTCTATCTTTCGTTCCCCGACACCGTGCGGCACTCGAGTCACACTCTCGAGTCCGCCTCACCGTCGCCGCTTGCCCACGCTCGGCTCACATGCACACACACGAACACGAGAGAGAGAGTGAGGAGAAGCTATTCTCATTCGGAAAATCTGGGGTGTCCATTACAAGGGGATCACGCCCCATTTATATACACAAAGGCACTCGTGGGTGACTCTTGGTCGCCCGAGTTGTCCCGTTCTCGTTGGCTGTTCTTGTCGACGCACACCGCACGATGCGCATGCCCGCCTCACTCGCACGGGCGCATGCCATGCACGCACTCACTCGCACGAGCGCACGCCATGCCCGCACTCACTCGCCCGAGGCGCACGCTGTTGGTATGCCCGGCTCGGCCGGCCGGCCCGGTCGATCGGGGTCGTGCGGCGATCGGCGCTAGTCGGCGCCGCTCGATCCCGCATCGGCCCCGGTCGTTCATCGGATCGGCGTCGCGATCCGTGGATCGATCGTTCGATCGATCATCCGCTGCCCGCTCGGCCGCGGTCGGCCTTCGTATCGTTCCCGTTCATGATCCCTCGGGTCGCTGAGGGTCGATCGTGTGACCGCCCGTCGGTCGAGCTGCTCGTCCCGTGGATCGATCCGGGCTGCCCCGGATCGTTAAGTCGGTCATCCTTGGCTTCTTCTAGGCACGATTCCTCACGATCCCTGGATCGATCAGCCGGTCGATTCAAGGGATCGAGCGCGGCCGAATTTTGTCGAAATTGAACGGACCGTATGAAGTTGGTAAACAAAGCCACAGACCCAAAATTAGATTGATGGTAAACTTGGGAACGCATTCATTCAATAGGTATCACGGGATTGGATTTACAAGGATGATACATTCAACGTCATGCCATTCACATTCCCAATGAATATCAGAAGAGATCCTATGCATCTTGTGATGGACATGGAAATAGATCGATGGAATGCATTTTGTGAACAAACTTCATCCAGTACTCACTGAGTACGTTGATTTTCTGGTAATATGAAAACTTTGGGCAAGAATCCAAACAGCCCCCTAAGTGCAGGACTCTTGTTTTAATTTTGCCCACAAAGTAAACGGATGTGTATCAGTAATTAAATATGAAGTTAAAAAGGAGAGTGAAGGGCCAAATCTCTAAAACTAGATGTGAGCTGTTCCAAGTTCTGTATAGATTTCACCTGAAATCTGAACCTAACCCTCGAAACAAGTTCCTCATTTGTTGGAATCTGGTGCGGGGTCTATACGAGTCCCACTGGTATTCTTAATTGAACAATTGTAGTGAATAATCACCTTTAATTACAACCATTTGCTACTGCAATCTACTTATCACAACTCATATTTAGACATGTTTTTTTTTTTGTTGAACTTACGGAACTTTCATTACTAAACAGAAGTTGGGTTACACGACTTACCGCAATCAAGACATTAAAAACAACCATAAAGAGCGGGGAGGTTTAGGTTTAGATAACCAATTAGGGGGAAGGGAACCATCTCCATGAGCTCTAGCGATCCAGTCTACGGCTTGATTAGTTTCTCTGGGCTCATAAATGATCTTAACATTACCCAGTTGGGCCAATAAGCTTTTGCAGTCCTTAACTACTCAAATAATAGCCCATGGGCAATTCTGAAGATAATATATATGAATAAATATAAAATATTAATAAAATAAAAATTTTAGTCATAAATATGTCGAAACTGGAAGCTCAAACTAATGGTTTCAAATTACACATTCATCATTAAACGCCATGGAATACCATAGGATCGTACAAAGAGATATACAAAAAAGAAACACAAATATTTTACAGGTTCCAAGTTCCACTTACCTAGAACCTAGAACCTACTCGCCGGAACATGTTTCTTAATTTTTGAAACCCTGTAACTTATATTATGTACCTTAAAATCTTAAACCGGTACAGGTTCCCCACCGCCACCAATCCGGTTTTAAGTTTTAAGTTCTATCCCGAAATCATGCTCACCCTTATTTAGAATCAACCTTAGAAAGGGGCAATTTTCGTTCTTGAGATATGAGGAGAGACAAACTTTTATCGAAGCTGATGAGCGTGGCTGGTCTTGGAGATCATCACAGCACGTGAAATGTTGCTACTTCTATTCTTTTTCTTCCTCAAAGCTAGTGCAGTGTGAACATTGTTTAGGAAATGCCAGATGAAGGACAGTGGCCTTTTCCGATTTCGATATAATATTCTTGGGAAGGCCTTTGTGAAATTGCAATTGAATGTCATCGATAGAGGCCACTCAGGGGGAAAAGCGAAGTGTGCATCATGCACTGTGAAGTGTGAAAACCGAACCCTTGCACGTTCTCCTTGAGATTTGAGACTACCTTGTGCTTACTCCATGCTGATCTTGAGCACTAGTTCTCATCTCTGCTATTCCACCATTCGCCTGCGTATTTCAAGATTGAAACCTTCTTGTTGCTAACTCACAAAATATTCATAAATTACCAATTCTTCTGAGATGTTATTAATGTGATAAGTAAACGAGGAAGATTTCAATGGAGTCTAAATTACCAGCATAATCAGGAATTACTAACGTACCAATAAAGTAGTAAACTATAAACTCCTACAACATTTTCCGAGTGTGGTGAGTAAATTACCAACCCCTGAAATTTTACTAGTATCGTAACTAAATTACTAGTACTATCGAGAATTCACCAACATACCAATTAAGCGGTTAGTTATCAACCCTTGTGAAATTTTACTAGTGTGTTAAGTAAATTACCAACACTATCACCGACATTTTAATGAATTAGTAAATTACCCATTCCTCTAAAAAATTACGAGTGTCGTAAACAAATTACCATCATGATAAAATAGTTACCAACATGCCAATGAAGTAGTTAACCAACTCCTATGGAATTTTATCCAACCGAAAAAAAAAGGCTCTTATGAAATTTTATCCATGTGTCAAGTAAATTATCAACTCTTCGAAATTGCTATCACCTTGCGGTTTTACACTCTATAAAAATATATATAATGTCCCAATATCCTCGAATCGCCTAAGGTGATCAAATCGTAATGACAGAGTCATGGAGGCAGGATTCAAAGTAGGAAAACACATACACTTGTTCAAATGTAATTTGAAAGTCAAGCTAAACTCAAAATAATGACTAGAAGATCACGACCTTATTTGCATCTTAACACGTCAAACGAATAGCAGTGTACCGGTATTTTATTCTAAACTCGGAATCCACTAGACTAATGGTCTCACAATGTCTGCAAGTCCTTGGCAGAGAAAATTTCGAGACTGGTAGTTAATAATCGACGGACTTTCGTGCTTAGATATTCTTTTCCTAATCGTAGTCTATGATTTTGGTGCCTCTAATACATTTTAAAGAATCATTCGATGTGGACATCTTCATTTCTGAGATGCCTGTCAACGTTGCCATGTACCTACCGCGATTAGAATACTGGAAAAAATAAAATTATATCGGAAGCATCCGCCAAATTGCTTTTGAGCCGTACAATATGCATTAAACCACGCTCTCCATTGTTTAGCTGCACATTGGAAGACAATGGAGAGCGTGTACTATGCATCGTTGACTGCATCACAGTCAAATTAACTTGCAATTTCATATTCGAAACAGTAAATGTTTGTACCTGTAAAATCGAAACGTTATTAATAGTCTACTAACAATTTACCATGGTAAAAATATTATTTTTTGGAAGTTACAAAGGTTAACCGATATTACTAGTAAATTATGAAGGCAACTCGTAATATACTAGCGCAAAATCATACCCACTTGTAAAAGCAAACGACTATTTGAATGAAAAACTCTGCACTGTCAAATGCCCACACATTTCCATTCTCGCCTTGAGATTTAAAACTCCTAAGTTGTTTTAAAAAAAAAAACGTGCATCGTCAACTTTGACTGGCTGGTGGACAAAAAAACAAAAAAAGAACTTTGGCAGGCTGGAGTGACGTTGCAATAAATCGTTCTTAATGACCCAATTCTATGAAACTGGCCCGCGACTCTCCCCATTATTAAGCCAACCCTGGCTTCTAAGTTTAATCACCTTCAGTGGCCTTCATTTGTAATTCTGGCTTCCAAACTGATTCATCTCCGGCTGCCACTGCTTTTGCAGCTCTACTCTTCAATTTTTTCCTGAAGAGAAGATCAAGTGAGATCAATGGAGGGGAGTGCAAGAAAGGGACGCATCTGTGTTGATGACGGAATAGCAAGAGGCACTTCTGGTACTCACACTTCAACAGAAGGGGAGGAAGTGGCTCATTCATCGGGATATGACTTTGAAGTATTCCTGAGTTTCAGAGGCCCAGACACTCGAGCAACTTTTACCGACCACTTTTACACTAGTCTTAAAGACGCAGGAATCCGCGCATTTAAGGACAACGAAGATCTCCGCAGAGGGGAAGAGTTTGCCCCAGAACTTCTCCAAGCAATCAAGCAATCGAAGATCTTAGTACCTGTCTTTTCGAAAGATTATGCCACTAGTGTATGGTGCCTCAAGGAGGTAGTCCAAATGGTGGAGTGCAAGAAATCTGGGGGACAAAAGATCTTGCCCATTTTTTATGATGTGGCGCCCGCAGAGGTTCGGTATCAAACTGAGAATTATAGAAAGGCGTTTCTTTTACATGAAAGCAAGAAGCGATATGACCAAAAGACCATCGGAGAGTGGAAGGCTGCTCTCAGTGCAGTTGGGAAAATAAATGGATGCGACCTGCAGAGCATGCCCAACAGGTGCCTTCTATAGTTAAACTCGATGCATTTCAATTGTTTTTTTTTTTAGTTTTGTGTTAGCCTTGTTGAAATTGAATCGTATGCGATTGAAGTTACATCGCAAAATCACACTAAATAATGGCACAATCCCAGTGTTGTCCCATTTCATTACCAGCGACATTTTTTGTCCTTTTAGGTCATTCAGTAACTCTAAGTTCCACCATTGTTTAATCGAAATGGAATGAATCGTTGAAGAATACATTTAGAACTGTAGTTTTCAATGTGGTCTCGTCAGAAGATAGTTTGTTTCAACTCAGTTTTCTAACTCATTGCCCTTTTGACCTCCAACATGCACTAGGCGAGAAGGTGAGTTTGTGAAAACATTCACACGGAAGGTTTTCAATGAGTTGAAAAAGGCTTCTCTCACAGTATCAGACTACTTGGTCGGTGTTGACAACCATGTGGATGCAATCATGGAAAAGATAGGCGTTGGGATAAGTGAAACGCGGATTATCGGAATCCATGGGATGGGTGGCATCGGAAAGACAACTATTGCCAAAATAATCTTCAATAAGTTTTTGCCTGACTTTGAGAATTGTTGCTTTCTTCACAATATTCAAGAAACATAAAAAAATAATGGCATTCAATGCTTGCTGAAGCAGCTCATCTCTAACATCCTCAAAATGGAATGCACGGATATAAAAGATATTGATGAAGGAACTCAAACGATTAAAAACAGGTTGTCTAATAAAAGAGTTCTCCTTCTTCTCGATGATGTAGAAGAAGATAATCATGTTGATGCACTTGTATGTAAGCGTAATTGGTTAGGCGAGGGAAGCAAAATTATTATTACTACCCGAAGGATAAATGTTCTATGTGTACCGGAAGTGGACTGGAGGTACGAGCTTACGAGCATGGATCGAGATCGATCTCTTCAACTTTTTAGCAAACATGCCTTCGGAAGAGATGCTCCTCCGGGCGAGTATATCAACCAATCCAACAGGGCGATAGATATTCTTTGGAGGTCTTCCGTTGGCTCTTGAGATCATAGGTTCACTTTTTTGTCGCACTAAAAAGGAAATGTGGGATGCCACATTGAAGATGCTAGAAAGTGCTCCTCATGATAAAATTCAGAGTAAGCTGAAAATAAGTTATAATGCATTAAATTTCTGGCAACAACATATGTTCCTTGATATAGCTTGTCTTTTCATTGGATATGACAAAGACATTTTGCTTCATTTCTGGAATGACTCCGATTTTTTTTCCGGAAGTGGCCATGGAAGTTTTGCGGAATATGTCTTTGATAAAGATTAATGAGGATAACGAAGTGTGGATGCACGATCAACTCGGAGACCTCGGAAGGGAAATGGTTCGTCAAAAAAGTGACACAAAAATAGAGAAGCAAAGTAGGGTGTGGGATCCTAAGGTAGGATCGGATTTGCTGAGGAAACATAAGGTAAAATCCCCCCACCCTCCTCCCCCACATAAATTCCCAATATTTGTAAAATTTTTTATTAAAAAAAGCCGGTTACTTTTTGTGTTGTCCAGCACTACTACGACTTCCTCAACCTTCATTTTTGCTCTTTTAAGGTTACAAGAATGATAGTATTGAACTTAGACCCTTAATATAGGAATATGAATAAATTTGCTTCCCTTCAAACTTTTTTGTTTTTAAATTTTTTCTTTGGACAGGAAAAAAGGGAAGTTGAAGCTCTTCGTCTCAAGTTGGAACTTCAGCCGCAGTATTGTTTTACCTATGAGGGCTTTGAGAGCTTATTAGATCTAAGGTTCCTTGAAGTGGACGGTTCGACGAGATATTTTCGTGCAGAGGAGAGGCTTCTTTGGCATGATTCGCCATCAAATGTTTTTCCAGCTACTGAGAATTCAGATCTCCTTCCACAATTACGATGGCTTTCATGGCATGATTTTCCCTCAACATTCAATATTGCAAATTTCTTTGTAGAGGATTTGGTTATTCTTAATCTATCTCATAGTAAGATTACAGATGATTGGAAGGGGTGGAGCTACATGAAGGTATGTCACAAGCTAGATAACACTTATTATTACGTCTTATTAGATACAAAAGTAACCTTTGCATGAATTTTCTTTTATAGGCGATGAAGAATTTGAAAGTTCTGAATCTATCCCGTTGTAAAAATCTTCGGAGGCTGCCAGAAGAGTTAGGTAGAAAACTTGCAAGTCTTGAATACCTATCTCTAGAAAGATGCAAATCGTTGAAGAGGCTTCCAGATTCGATTGGAAATTTGGAATTGCTGGTGGAGTTGGATATATCCATCACGAGTGTTGAAGAACTACCCGGTTCCATCAGAAAGTTGAAAAATTTGAAAAAATTGAAGATGCGGCAATGTGACATAAGCAAAACACCCGATGTCCTTTGGACATTTGAAAAGCTTGAAGAAATAGAAGCCCTCAGTAGCTGTTTCGGTTTCCATGTGAACATTGGCAATTGCATCTACAAGAATCAATCTCTGAGGATCCCGAGATTATATGGTGCAGATATACGGGCACTACCGAGACTCCCCGAGAGTCTTGTCACTCTGGAATTGTATTCCTTGAACATGTCCACTTTTCCGGATCTCTCAAACCTCGCTAATTTAAAGGAATTGGATCTATGGTTCGATCCACCTGATTCTGATGGGGAATCTCTGGAAGAATGTCCGATACCGCGGTAGATGGGGAACTTGAGCAAACTGGAGTCTCTAGGCCTGCGCTCTCCTTATGTGACCACCTCACCAACAGACTTAAGTCTCCCTCCTCATCTCAAGTCGCTTCACCTCGGGTGTCCTAATCTGCGTCGCCTCCCGAGGCTTCCCTCAAGTTTATCCTTCTTAAGTTTGGAACATTGTGACTCACTTTGCTCGATGGAGGATCTATGGAATTTGAAGAACCTATCATCTCTCGAGATTAAGCACACCGCAATTGAAGAGATTCAAGGCGTTGGTTCTTTGGAGAACCTACGAAATTTGGAACTTATTAGCCTTGAAGGGGTGAAGATATTACCTGATCTAAGCAATTTAAACAAACTAAGGAGTCTCGTAGTGTCGTGTTGTGTTGATCTAGTTGAGATTCAAGGCGAACTCCCCGGTTTTTGGATAAATTGCATATTTTTTCATGTGACTCTTTACGGAATTTGCCTGATCTGTCAAGCTTGATTGGTGAGCAACGGGTTTTTATACAAGTATTGCAGTAAATTAAACTTGGAGGGAATTCTTGGATTTGCTGGTGGACATTTGCGGCTTTGCGGCTTTGGACATCTGCGGATCCCTGATCTAAGCAATTCAATCGGATTAAGAAGTCTTGAAATAGCCAACTCGCGTAATCTGGTTGCGATTCAAAGCGAACTACCACAATCTTTGGAACAATTGAAGATTTCTTCCTGTGGATCTTTACGATAAGTTGCCTGATCTGTCCAGCTTGAAGGAACTGAAAAATGTTATCTTAAAATTTTGCCCAAAATTAAAGGGGGAGGCAATTCTCGGCTCTGCACGGAGAAGTCAGGCTAATTTGTGGGAAAACCTACAATACTTGCAGATTTGGAGCCTTGAACAGGTGGAGATAGCTTTCAACATAATTTGAATAAGTTATACCTTAGAATGGCACAGAGGTTAAGACTAGGTCATCACCATCATAGCGAGAGAGAGAGTAAATAATACACATTATTACTTGTCTTAAATTTTGGAATTGGTACAAGAAACTCATGATAGCTTTACAGGAAAGAGAGAGGAGTTCCTTAAATATTGTAAAAATGTCATGAGTACCACGAACTGCCCTGCTTTGTTTACAAGATAAAAGAAACAAATCAGTTAAAATTATACACAGAAAAAAGTGAGAGTATGAACATTATTGGAAAAAAAATAAGAGTTCTCCAGTTAGACAGGTTGAAAGAAACGCAAAGAAAACGTCAAATGCAGTCAGCGACAATTCCCCATAAATTATCTAATATTCCATCAAGATCAAAGTCATACCTCTCTAGGGAAGTGATGGTAAGTCTTTGTGGGAAGAGAGCATAGTACAGAGGCAAAAGAGGCACGATATCACGTCCATTAGTAATATGTATTGTATTTGACACGCTGTCACTGTAGTAAGACACAAACATTGCATTGCCGTTGTCCACCTGTCAAAACCTGGACATTCTATGCTTCATGATTGACCTGGAATCAAGTGCCCTCGGTTATGTAAGTAAATCAAGCGAATGCTGGTCTGGAAAAAAACAGCTTCAGCACACATAATTACACAGCCAAATAACTTCAATATTAATACTTTCACGAGGGGGAAAACTACTACGTATCCATAACCATGTATTGCATTTCACATACGAAGGTGAACAATAGAACAGACCTTTCTCTCCATGAGGGTTGAAGGCCTAGCGATACTATGTCAAGATCCCATCCACAATTTTCCAAACAAGCACTTGAAAATGTTGGTGTGGGTGAGTCACATCCTGATAATGGTCACATAAGACATAAAACAAAAAATTCCAGGTTCATGGTGAAATTGCCCCTTGAACCCCAAAATTTACAGCCATTAATAGCGAAGGACAAAATAAATCTTAAATAGGGCCACAATGCATGGGCATGATGTCACAATCGGCTCAGAACAATTTTCAGCAATAAACCAGCAAATCCAAGTGTTCAGATAAGATGTTACAGTTGCTACTAATACTTCGAGAAAAGGTTTAGTCTATAATTCATGCAACCTATGATCCTATTGCCGGCCCTCATCGTAGGCCACATGAATGTCTGCATAATCTGAGTCCAAGACAAAGTTTGACCCTCAAAAAATCAAAACTTGTCATCAAGAAGAGAATTAATGGGACCGTTCTGTTACCAGTTCCAAAATAGGAGCCAAGAAAACTCTGGACCATTCTGTCCAATAAAGCTGAGACAAAAAGCATAATTTACACATTTTAGAATTGGCTCCAGCCTACGACATATCTGGCCCGGTAGTCCCACTGAAAAGTGAGCTGCTTCTTTTGGTTAGAGAGAGAGACAGACACAGCGCTCAGAACACAGATTTAGGATCAACATATCCTAGTAAAAAATGCATTAGCACTTCAAGATTACATGACATAAAATTTGATCTTCGAGTGCTTGCAAAAGGTTATATGTCCAGACCAAAAACAAAATCAATAATCCTATAACGTTGTCACCAAGTAAACTTTGTAATGATTAATTGGAAGTCTTCATCAACTATATCTAGGTATTCAACCGACCTGAAGCTCCATGGCTTAACACGTAAGACACAACAACTCACACAACTAGGTACACCGACCATAGGTGGTTCAGGTAAAGGTTTGTTTGCGACCCATTCTGCTTGTGTTTTGTCTAGGGATCGATTTACCAAAAAAGAAATAAAAACAAGATGACCAATTTTAAATACAAAATATAAAGCCATAGAAAGTTCAAGATATCCAGAGTCTAGACTCTTCAAGGCAGAGTTGGCAGAGAATTCCAGGTAACTCTTAACAGACCAAAACTGAATAAATGGAAGAACACAATAGAGAAGAATCAATATCCTAAACCATAACAAGTTTTTAACTATCTTATCACAAGAATAAATCTGCAAAAGAATGCCATAGCCCCTCCCATAGAATGCCCTGTCACCATGACATTGATGTCTCCATATAAATCCTTGGCTCTTTTAACAGCGTCCTAAGCACCAGGTCGCATTGTCGTATTGTGATAAGCATAATAAATCGATGGTGAACCGAAGCCAAGACAAGAGAATAAGACTGTAACTCATTCCAAATCATAAGTATCCAGAACTTGCAAGAGGCTCATCAACTCTAGAACTAACCATGGCATCAGGCATGCCGGGGTAGTTTATATCAAGCTGTTTCCAGTAGAGATCTTCAACCCAATTCTGTACGCTGTAGACATAAATAGAAGTAATCACTAACTGTTAAGCCCAAACAACATTTCCAAGAACAAAATCAGTGAAGTATGGGATCTCCTCATGACTCCATCTAAAAGTGCAAAACTAAGCCTACTTCCCTTTTTATCTTCAGCGATATCAGACTTGTCAATCGTCCGATTAGAGGATAGCACCCAAACCGGACCAAGCTCGCACACAAGCCAGCTATCAAGGGGGAAATGATTCACTGTTTCCCCTTCTTATGGACAGCAGACCCATTTACTTTGTGTACGTGTTCACCGGAGGCTACTCTTCTTAGCTTAATTGTTAGGCAAATCCTTCGCATGTCAAATGTAAGAGGAAGAATCGCTAAAGTTAACGTGCATACTTTTGTTCTTGAGTACTTTTGAAAGCTGTAACCACAGCATTAAGGTCCTGGCCTCTCCAATATGTGACTACAGGTAATATATATTGACTAGAAATGAAGACAAACAATTAGATGAAATTCAAACATAGAGGCATCACAAGCATCGCAAATTGGTAGGACACTGCAACACGAATTATATACCTGAAAGCAGCGCAGGACATCAACCATCAGTTCAATCACTTCGAACCCCATCTTTAAGATAAAAGGCATTAATAACCAGTCAGAAGCTAACAAGAGAAGGCAGCATATGCCCACAAAATCTCATCTAAAACATGGTCAAATTACCTTGGTCTTTCCATCACGACTAGGACATATCCAACCAAAAAGTTCTGTCAAATCTGACATGTAAAATAAAAAGCTTTCCATGTAGTTACAATGTTATTGTCTAAGAAGCACCGACACGCCAAACCCCACGGCGTGTCACGTGTCGAACACGGACACGCATCGGACACGTCCCGACACGCGTTCGACACACGGTCAACGCGTGTCGGAGGTCCGACAAGTGGTCAACGCCGGCGACACTTCGGGAACACGCGAGTCGTGAAGAAGGAGGGCGGGACAGGCAGATCCGAAGGGCAGAGATCGGTGGGGAGGAGGGAAAGAGTGTCTCGGGCCATGAGAGGGACGAGGGATGGAGCCGGCGACTCGCGGCGAGCGTCCGAGCAGAGAACGACTTTCGTGTGCGGCGTAGCAGAGAGCAAATGAGCAGGAGGACAGAGCGAGATAGCGTTGGAGGAGAGATGAGCAGCAAAAATCATGGTGGTCGACGTCGAGGTTGGCTTCGCGAGGCAGAGAGGAGTGAGAGAGGGGTGTGAAATTTTTTTTCTTTTTACTTCATTATTTATTTATTTTTATAGGCTGTTTGGATCAAATTATGAAAGTGTCTATGGTATGAGCTTTCTTTTTATTATAAGAACTCTTTTTCCAAATTCTCCATTTTATAAAAAAAAAATTATAGAAATAATAACATAACATGCATATATAAATATATATTTAATATATAACGTATTCCCAACGTGTCGAAAAATCTCTATTTTTTAAAAATGAAGTGTCGACGTATCGTGTCGTGTCGCGTGTCGGTATCGGTGCTACTTAGGTTATTGTATGGAAATGGTGAAACCGAAAGGGTAATGACAAGAAGCTCTAGGTAAATGGGACAATCTTCATAAAGAACAATTACAGGAGACGCGTACTCCACTACTATCGTCGCAATAGTGTGATTGTAAACAGCTTTATGAGCCTTGGACCTCACTCGAAGTTATGTATTTACCAGTTGAGAAGATTACAGATTGAAAATGCAGTCACAAGCTCATTCAATTACAAGCCATGAAGGAAGTTTCTTGTGTATCTAGAAAGCTATTTCGACAAATCAAGTGAGAGGAACAAGCTAAGGAAACATCAACCCAAAACAATTTTTCAGTATATTTCTGCTGTCCCTGTTCGCGAACTTAAAGAACTACATATTCAATGCAATGCGATCGCCTAGGGGAGATGGAGAGATCGATTGCAATCCTTGGCCCCATTGCTCCAATTCAATCTCGATTCTGGTCTCGCAGGTTCATGGACTAAAATCAAGGACACACGCAGCAATTCCAGTATCATAAGCAGAAATTTCAATTCGTAAAATATAATCTCACCTTGACCAATTCCCCTGCATAATCAAAGACACGCGCAGCAAGCTCACATGCCGCTCTCATGTGAACAATGCCGTCAGAATCATGAACTTGATGATCACAAAGCTCTGGAAGCAACGGAGACCCAAAATAAGGAGGCTTTGGAATGTGGTCAGGCACAGGAAGGCGAGGAGATACCCTTCCACGCCTGAACGGTAACCTTCTTCTTAACTGTTTTGTGCTTTGAAGTTCACGTTCTCTGGGGATTGCATAATAACAGACTCACATCAGCACAAAATAACCATGAATCAGCAGTAAGGAGAGAAAAAGTAACTTCTAGGAGCAAGAGATTATCCACCCCCGGTGAGGCACCTTAAAATTGGATGTGTCACCAGTTTAAAATGAATCTTAACAGGGGAAGGGAACTCGAAATAGGGTCCAAACAACTAATGCTGTACGTACGTGTAATGGACAAATCTTTGAGACAAACAAACGACTTGGATGAAATCGCCAATCCACACTGAGCATAATCCTAATGTTTGCCAAAAATTGGCTTTGTCCCTTGTTGCTGCATACACTTATACAGTTGATGCTAGCTCGCATAAATATCGTGCACCGAAAGAGGTTCGCACAATGCTCATATACGAAAAGGTACCTCCTGATCCTCATGGCCTCTTCCAAGCCGGATATCCTCTTGGAAACAAACACCATCGCTTGTTCGGACAAGTCTGCTTTACTCAAAATGATCAGCCGAAAAGATTATTAGCACCAAACTCACGCATTCGTCAACTTAGCAGGACCTTTACGTCACTCAACGAGACCCGCACCAGCACCACATCCAACCCAAAAAAAAAAAAAATGAAAAGGAGAGCTTTAGAAAACGAACCAGAAACCGGCAGGGAGACTTGGAAGATGGCGATGAAGAAGACGAGAGTCCGGGAGACGCAGAGTGCACGAGGGAGTCAACAACTGCATAAGATATCCTCTGTCATCTTCGCTTCCATATCGTTTCAACCGTGGGTCTACGACGATTTTGCACAATCCCAATGTCTCCGCCGTTAATTCCAGGCCATCGTTGACTATATGGTCCGAATGGTCATTCGTCCGTAAATATTCCCGGTGATAAAGGACTGGCATTCTCTAGCACAAGCTGGTCTGTCAAAGGACTTATCGCCTCTATCATGGTAAATCCACAAGATTATTGCTTGTAACAGGTAACTATGACTGATACTACCTCCTTACCTACTGCACGTCGGATCTTCTTCAGAGACATCACAAGCTTCCTGGACCTGATAAAACAGACTACCAAATCCTATATCCTACAGCCATACCTACAACAAAAGAAAGATTCGAATTACACGTGAACAATGGAACGGACCTTTCTTTCCATGAAAATTATGCCTCTAGCGTGTGGTGTCTCAAGGAGGTAGTCCAAATGGTCGAGTGCAAGAAAATCGGAGGACAAAAGATCATACCCATTTTCTATGACGTGGCGCCTTCGGAGGTTCGACACCAAAGCGGGGTCTATGGAGAGGCCTTTCGATTGCATGAAAGCAAGAAGCGACATGACGAAAAGACTATGCAAGAGTGGAAGGATGCTCTCAGTGCAGTCGGGGCAATAAACGGATGGGACCTGCAAAGCTTGTCCAATAGGTGAGTACTTCTAGCATTCCATCTCATGCGCCTTGTACCGTTCAAAAAGCTCGATGCATTCCAATTGGTTTCTTTCTAAATTTGTGTTAGTCTGGTTGAAATTGAATTTTATGCTGTTGAAGCTATGCCGCAGAAATCATACTAAACAATGGTCAATCCAAAATGTTTCCTTTTTAATTTCAAGCGACATATTTTTCAGTTGAGGTCATTAGTTTTCAATTTGGTCTTGCCAGAACACGTCAGATCGGTCTATAATTTTCAATTTGGTCTTGTCAGAACATAGTATGGTTCAACTCAATTTTCTAACTCATTTCCTTTTGACCTCCGACAAACACTAGGCGAGAAGGTGAGTTTGCCAAAAAACTCACTGAGGAGGTTTTCAGAGAATTGAGAAAGGCTTATTTGGTATTATCACCTTGCTTGGTCAGTGTCGACAATCATGTGGATGCAATCATGGAAATGATAGGTGATCAAACAAGTGAAATACGGATTGTAGGAATCCATGGGATGGGTGGCGTCGGAAAGACGACTACTGCCAAAATCATCTACAATCAGCTTTCAGAGAATTTTGAGGGCTGTTGCTTCCTGTCCAACATCCGTGAAATGTCAGAACACAAGGGCATTGAATGGTTGCAGAATCAGCTCATCTCCGACATCCTCAAAAACAAATGCACAGATGTAAGAAACGTCGATGATGGGATTAAGATCATCAAAGATAGGTTATCTAATAAAAAGTCCTCCTGCTTCTCGATGATTTGTATGAAAAGAATCATATGGATGCACTTGTAGGTGAGCGTGATTGGTTTGGTAAAGGGAGCAAGCTTATTGTTACCACTAGAAACAAAGAAGCTCTTGATGTTCTCGGAGTGGATGCCCATTATGAGCTCATGGGCATGGATCGCAATCAATCTCTTCAACTTTTTAGCAAACATGCTTTTAGAAGAGATTTTCCTTTAGACGAGTATATCATCCAATCCAACAGGGTGATAGACATTGCTGGAGGTCTTCCGCTAGCTCTTGAGGTCATTGGTTCACTTTTATCTCGCACTGAAAAGAAAAAGTGGGATCTCACATTGAAGAAGTTGGAAAATGTTCCTCATACGGAAGTTTACAGCATAATCAACTCATCGTTGCAACGGTGAAGAAGACAGACACTCTGTATTGACCTGATTATGTTCGGTTTATTTTCCAGGAAAAGTGTACTTCTTACTGGGATTTGCAAATGTTAGGGAAAAGTTATAAAATGAAGAAAGAGGAATTTCACTCGGGTAGTGGCATCAATAGTTTGCGCAGCAAAACCTCCATCAACTGGAGAGGGAGCTACCTAGCTTCTCTGAGGTATCATAAATCATGGTATAGTCAAAGACTAATAGTTCAGTATTACTGGTGCGTAGGACATATGATAAGTCTTGCTGGGGTCAGAAATCATGTAAACAAACTCTATTGTGATCTCCATTATCGCCTACATCTTCTAGAGATGGTTATGCCTTAGGTGATTATATGTAATAGAAGCCCTTCCATTGACCTCAAGCTATATTAGAGGACTCTTTTAGGTTTTAAGATTGACAACAAGTGCTAAGGGAGACATCTCAAACGACCAGCTTCTTGCCGGTTTCTAATGTTGCTGAGAGGAATTAGTGTTTCTGAGAAACTTACAGAAATCTTTCTGTGCAGGGAGCTGTGGCTAACTGGGCAGCTGTACAAATGAAGACCGAATAAGGGAAAATGAAGATACATTTCGTATCAACTAAGTTCCCTTTCACAATCGTAGGTCGGTGAACTGTGCATTCATCTGTTGGGAGACAGAAACTTGAAGATTTTGTGAGGGGAATAGTTGCCTGTCGATGAAATTGTTAATCTGTTGAACTCAATGTGAAGTTTCAGTTGAATGTTTGGCCCTCTTTTCCACAGAAATCCTTAGAGCAAGGCAGAGGGATTCATTGTGCAATGTGGGGCATCATACTTGGTGTTTTGGAAAGAGGGGGGAGGGGGGGGAGGGGGGGGTGTGTAAAAGAGCTATTTAAGCAAACCTGATTGTTTGTTTATCGTTTTTGTGGGGCCATACGAATGAATATTGCACTTCATCTGCATGTGCGTTCTCTTCATTGCATAACTGAGCCAATGTCTTTCGTGTTTTCAATGGGCGGCGCTGTAGAGTCGACTCTGGCCAAAATTACCTACAATCGGTTTTCACATGGTTTTGAGCTCAAGGGCATTCAGCACTTGTTGAATCAACTCATCTCCTATGTCCATAAAAGGAAACTTGAAGCTCAAGCCGAGTCCCCTAGTTTTCAACCCTGACCATGGATGGTGCTCGAGCAGAGGGACAAAGTGGCCGGAAGCGACGACATTAGAATTCGAAACCCTAGCGGAATAGATACACGAGAAAGAAAAGAGGAATCCAACTACACCGCGAGCAAGAAGTACCTTATCCGATGAGCTGATTCTCTAGCAGCAAGAGCAACGATTCCACGGAATGATTTGCACGAACCGTTTTAGGGCGGTCGAAAACCGAGGAAGCAATTAGTTTATGCAAAAATAGAAGGAGCTATTTTGGGAAAAAAAAATTGACCAATTTTTTTTTAATTAAAAAGGACACAGATGTGGGTTGTTTTCCCCTCTGGCGTCCATGTCAATGTCGCACTATCGGCCAACATTGACTTGGAATCCATATCAAAATTTTCTTATCAAAATTGATCGGGTGAATTAAATTAGTACCAAGCACTTGTCGGCCAAAGACCGACATGGAATCCATACCAAAATTTTATTATCAAAATTGATCGGATGAACCGAATTAGTACCAATGCATTGAAAGGTTTAGGGATTAAATTGATACAAATGCAAAAGGTTTAGGACTTTTTTTATACTTTTTTCCAAAATCATTAAACGGAACATTAACGGAGGAAAAATGTGTCACATTGATACAAGTTTGGGATTTTTCATGTTAGAAGAAAAATTTTAGGGCATTTGTGTCACATTGAATATAATTTGGGATTGTTGATGTCACAAAATTTTTTTTTAAAGATAAATGTGCCAGAAAGGTATAATTTGAAGTTTTTTGTACCTTTACTTTTACAATTCATAGGATTATCATGAAATTTACTGACAAAAGTAGAACTTAATTATTCATTTTTTAATTTTTATATTGATATATCATCATCTTCATATATTTTAGGGTGGCGCTATTTCTTCGCCTATTTTGGCTAGGATCGCGCTTTTTTATTTCCTTTTTACTACCACACTCCCTGAATTAGTGTTTTCGCAACAATATCCCTTGTGGATCCCACTTTTTAGCATATCATACCCATTGATAGATTATTAAATTCAAACGTAAACCCCATTTTGTATTTATTTCTTTTTTTTTTCTTTTTCTTTCCTATCTCTCTCTTCACGTGTTCCTTGTTTTCTTCCTCCCTACCTCTTTCATGTACATCCTCCACTGCGCCTCCGACCCCAAAGGCTCCATTGGCTGCGCCGTTTGCTCGCTTGCTCCATCTCCCCACTTTTCACAGCCTCGACCTGCCATCATCAAGACCTTCTCAACCATCATCTACTCTGCCTCAAAGGGGCACAAGATTGGCGAGGCGTAGCTCGATCCCATCGTGTGCCCAAATGATTTTGAAGAAATAAGACAATAATGATGACTTAAGGAACTTGAGAGAGAGAGAGAGAGAGAAAGAGAGAGAGAGAGAGAGAGAGAGAAGTGGTCAACATGACGATGCTCTCAAGCTAAAAACGTCGTCCCTTCACGACGGAGTAGACAATACTCAAGAAGGTCTTGATGACAGCAAGTCGAGGTGGTGAGATCGAAAAGTGAGAGAATGATGTAGCCAATAAAGCCTTTGGGGTTGGAGGCACTGGGGAGGACGTACGTGAAGAAGGCAACAAGGAAGAAGACAATGAACACGCAAAGAGAGAGAAGAAAGAGATAGGGAAAAAGAAAAAGTAAACACAAAATGGGGCGCACGTTTGAATTTAACAATCTGTAAATGAGTATGATATATTAAAAGGTGGGACTCATAAGGGATATTGAGGTGAAAAAAAGGCCATCCTATTGGCTAAGAGACTTCATGTTTGAGTTAAACAATCAAAATACCTTCATCTCTCTCTTCAATTGATTGTTTTTTTTGTGTTAAACTAACCGACAAAATTACCTTTATTTTATTTATTTCTCTTGTTTCACGATACAAATACTCCATGATAGATACCATCTTTTTTTTTTTTTTGGACTACATACCATCTTATCTTGCATCCTATTATCACTTTACCTAAAGAAGGTTGTTAATGTTATTATGTGATCTCATGTTTTCAATTAGAAAAGCTACATAAATTATTAAATTTCTATTTATGATGGCTACAAGGCTTAACGACACAATTAATTGCCCATTTTAATCAAATCATTTGACTGAAACTATATTCAAAGTTACAAATTTAAATACAATATATTTATCTAGCCAAACTTGACCTTGAGGTGTTTTTTGGGAATAAGTTTGTGGATTTTTAAAGTTAAACATTGCTTATTTTGTGCTTTCTTTTGAAAACTTTTCACATTTTAATTTGAATTAGAAGATGTGGGTTGAGAATCTTCTTACACATTCTTCACTTTCAAGTTAGCATAAAATTATTTCAGATAAAAATTTTAAGCATATTTTAAAGTTTTGATCCACTTGTTATGAGGTTGAATCTACAATTAATATTTAGTTTCTTTCTTCATGGTAGGAGTAGAATAGCAAATTTCCCCCCCCCCTCCCCTTTTTGTGGTTAACAAGATCTAAACATAAATATATTTAACATTTGATTATGTTTCTAACAAATTAACCTTTTTAAATATTTTTAATCAAATCTTCTTTTTCATTGCTGATTAAGACCGGCTAGATAATTAAATTGAATTTTAGTCTTCAACTTTGAAATATAGTCTCAAAGCAAATAATTGTATGCTTATATATAAAATTCTAATATTCTATGTTGCTTTTATGGTAAGAAAATGTGAAATCATGAATTAAATTTAACAACTTTCGTTAGGTAAAGTGAAAGTACGATGTCATTGAGTATAATGGAGCATTTGTTTGATGCGATTAAGGAGAAAGATAATAGAAATTAAAAGTAACTTTTTGATTTAACGAGAAAAAAAGGATAGAAATAAAAATAATTTTTTTGGTTTGGCTTGAAAAAAAAACAGAACAACAATATTTGATGTCTGCCTAATCAATGCCCAAGTCCATCCAAGGACACATTCTCTCCCTCCCTCTTCCTCCTCGTCACTCTCTCTGTCCCCTTTGAAAAGGTTCCGTTCTCGATCTCTTCTTTCTGTTTTTTGCGATGTTTCTTTGATTATTTCCTTCTTGGTCGATCGGATTGCGCCATCGTCGGTTTCCCGTTTTGGGTTTTGCGCTTGATTTGTGTTTGCCTTTGTCTGGCATATGCATTGCATTTGTGATTGAGCTCGATTGGGTGGCGGATCCCAGGTTATTCTGTCGGAAGTCGCGTCTTGGTCTTCTTCAGGCGAAACGAAGAATGGGGCTTTGCTTTGATTAGTTTCTAATTGGTGCTCGTTTTAATCGGCTTTGAATTTTTTGTGCTTTCCCTTTATATGGGTGTTCATTCGTAGCACTGGTGAAGGACTTGAGCTGATATGGTGTGGTTTTGGCTTTCATTGGATAAAACTGGAACTTTATCATAGGAACCGCTCGAAAATAGATATGATCTTGTTCTAGACAGTGTCATGGGCTCTCTATCCAACTGAATGGAAGGCTGAGCTCAACTTTTAGTCCTCTGAATGTTGTGGTAGATGGTAATTTTGTGGATTCAGTAATGGGTTCGTGATCTTTGATCTTGCTTGTCTATTCATGACAGATAATACGTGGTGGTAGTTTATATGTCCATGGTCCCTTACTTTTGTTGCAGTGCCACCACATGTTGCTGTGAAGTGCCGTCATTTTGTGCGATTAGAATAGAAATCTTCCCTCTGTGTCCATGGCACATTTCTGGAAGCCCTATAGAGGAAAAATTGTTGTGGTTGTATTTAGATGATGCAAGAATTCTGCACTATAGTGTATACTTCGTCTTTTCAAGACAGACATAACACTGGAGGTTTCATTTCTAATAGTTATCTGTCGCTAGGAAGCATTACCGTTTCACACTTGATTACCCTATAAGGGCCGACCCAGTTCAATACCCACTTTGTGAGTGTCCGGGGAAGGGAATACTCTAGGCAGCCTTACCCTCGCATTTGCGGGGAGGCTGATTCGAACCCACGACCTGACACACCACGGCAAGCAAGCTTACCGCTGAGCCAGGCCGGCCCTTCCACACTTGATTACCCTATGTGAAGAAAAAAAAGTATCTGTTTGTACTCTATTGAAGAGAAGTTCTGAGTCTTTTGACCCAACTTTGCGAGAGTAGGTTTAATAGTGGTTGCAAGTAGTACGGTATATCCGTTGGACAGGGATTTGCAAGAGTTCTAGGAGGACCAAGGCGATTCGGGGGCAGTATGATTGCATTACTTGATCCTCTTTCAATTTTATGGGCCCTGTTTCTGACTATAGCATGTTTTTGTGCAGATTTTGGAGGAACTCTCTTCATTAGTTGAGCGGAACCTTGGTCCTCAGGGTCTACTTATTTTATAAGTTGATGCTCACTACATATAGGTGTGACATTGTTTCAGGGATTTTTCGTGCTTGAGCTGAAAATGGGTCTTCAAACCTGTGTATCCTTCGTCCAGACAAATCTTGAAATGGTTTCTAGATCCAATCAGAGTAAATAAATAAAGGAAATGGCTATACTTGATCACTGGTTAGCCTCATATATAATTATCCAAAGATCAGGTGGGCTCTGTGCACCTTTTATATAGACATGGTGGTAGTAGAGCCGTAGTTTGCCTTGGTGGAACACAGTAGAACTGGCAGTGAATCTTAGATGGACTTATTATCTAACTGTAAAAGTTCGAAAGTGCTCGTTCCTCCCTTGAGTTCCATTGCATGCAAATGTTTTGCTTTGGTCGTCATTGTTTTGGTTCTTAGAGCAGCTTTCATTTCTATGGTCTATGGCGGGTTTGAGCCGAATCAGATTGCAATGAGCCGCAACTTTTCTTTGTCATATATATCTGAGTATGGCATCAGGAAGGACAAATTCGTGGAGGTTCCTCAAATTGTGTGGGGTTAAACAATCAGAAAATTGCATTTGCTAGGGCTTGTCTTACTGCTAGAATGCTTAACCGGACTCTTCTGATGCCAAGCTTGAGTGCTTCTTTGTTTTACAAGGAAATTGATCTTTTGCAGCCAATATCATTTGATAAGGTCTTCCAGTTTGAAAGGTTTAATTCACTTTGTGATGGGTTTGTCCGATTGGGCTATTACACTGATGTCTCCAACCAAACAGGAGCATTTGAGGTACAAAAGGGAAGTGGTAGGAGATGGACTAGCCAGAGAGATATGGATCAGCTGAGGCAGTCTAGCCAGGACCCAATTGACAGATACGAGGTTATCCATATTACCGGCAAGAATCCATTTTTGTGGCATGATCATTGGCCTGTTAAGGATTATGCAAGGATTTTTGAGTGCTTAGTTTTAGTTGATGAGATTGCTAGAGAGGCAAATAAAGTTATCAACAAGATTAGAGAAGTCGGCAGTGAGGTCAAAGGTAAAGCGGAAGTTTCGCGGCATGATTTAGAAGGGCATCAATTACAACCTGTTTCTTATGTTGCTGTGCACATGAGGATAGAGAAAGACTGGATGATTCATTGTAAGAAGTTAGAGCAACGGTTGAATGTTAATCAAATTTGTAGTAGCAAGGCTGAGATTACAGAGAGAGTGGGGAACATTTTAGGCCTCAAAACTCCAACTGTTGTTTATCTTGCTGTGGCGGACGTCCTTCTAGAAGATTCTTCTATTCTGAGTGGTTGGAAGGAGGGGTTGCTTCCATTTGAGAAGAAGAAATTGGGTATGGATGGAATTTACGAAAAGTACCCTTACCTTATTAAGTCAGCGATCGACTATGAGGTTTGTTTAAGGGCCAATATTTTCGTCGGGAATAGCTATTCTACATTTTCAAGCCTCATAGCTCTAGAGAGAACACAGAAGATGTTGAGGATGGGGGTGAGGAACTCGTGTGGAAGTGGAACAGATGTGAGATGGCCTTCATATGCTTACAACATACCTGGGGAATCAAAGGGTCCTCAAAGATGGATGACAAACATGGATGATTCAAGCCTTCAGGCCATCAGCTATGGTTCAAATCGCATTTCTTGTTGAAATGGATGGTACGCACGTCACGTACATAGTGTTCTTTGATTGCTTACGGTTGCGGTGCAGTTATATGTCAATGCATCGTCCACGCATCAGCTGCTGCAGTTTCTCCTTTCTTTTCTCCTTTTCATGTATCAAGAAATCTTTTACTTGTATGTTTCTCAGGATTAGATAGCTGCTTTAATTTCCCCATTAGAGAACAGCATGCAGAATGAAACGCCACTTTGTCGCGAGCATTGACTTGGTTGATCATGGATATGGGACTTGATGTTAAGTTTGGAGCCTTGATAGATATTTGTGACATCAGAGTTCTAAATCATAGGCGATATCCATATGATGCAGATCTTTCAACAGCATTGTTCGTGTTTCTCTAACAGCAATCATCCATCCACCTTCCGAGGAAAGGTCCTTAAGAAGAAATTTGTATGAAAATCTTCCCATATTTCACCTTTTCTGTATAAGCTGTTGTGCACAATTTTATTGGTTTTTGGGTCCTTGAAAGTCACATCTAATTCATGTGCCGGGATTTGCGGAATTTAGTTGCATAATCATGAATAGAGAATGTAATATTGATCGTTTTGTTGTTGGCGAATGGGCCAAGGAATTGGAAATGGTTTGCATCACTTGCCTCTTGTCCTTTCTAGTTTAGGATAAAGCCTAATCACTAGAATTGAATACTATTTGTTTACTTATTGGGGGCCCAATCCCGAGATGGCTCTGCAATTTGTTACTGTCAACTTCTTAAATGCGGAGGATGGTGAATATTGTGAGATTTATGTAATGATAACAGCTTCCAAAAAATGCAAATTGTTAAAGGGAATAAAAATCAAGATGTGTTTCATCAATGGATTGTGCCAATGGAATTCCTAAATCCCCAAAGGGTACGGCGACCGAACTTGACAATGGGACAAACGGCGGCACGACTCAGTGGGTCGGCGCCGGATGGCAAATCGAGCCAAAGGACGCGGCTGCTCCGTGCCATCTCAAAGCAAAATTTCCGAGCAAAATTTCGATCCGAGGGTAAATACACCCGACGGAAGTCGATAATCTTGGTTTCTTACGCTTCAACCTTAGTCACTTAGACATTAAATGTCAATTAGCAAAGGGAACCCATCTTGGAAATTGTAAACCATGGAGCTTGGATTAGAGAACGGTGGTTGTTCTACCAAAGAGTCAAAACAGTGAAAATGAATGTTTTCCTTGTGCGACATGGAGAAAAGTGTGCATCCCCATTGCGCAACAAGTTAAAAACTCGATCTTTAGTCTTTTTCCACGTTATCCTCCAAGAGCGAAGCTTTGAGAAAAGCCTTCGCTTTAGCATTTATAGGCTTCGCTCGAAAGCTACGAGCGATTTAGAGAGAGAAAGAGAGCTCAGACGGTTCGGCAGTTTGCCCAAAAACTTGCAAAATTAGAGAGAGAAGAGAGAGAGGTTCCATCTCTTGCTTCGTGCTACGGGAACGATCTTTTCCCCGCAAACATACACAGAGGGGGTCGGTCACCTTCGCACTCAATTTCTGAGGGGGAGAAGAATCCAAGAACCCGCGCGCCGGGACAAAAGAATTGGGGGTTCGAGTGTGAAGCCTCAATGTCGATGGAGTGGTAAGAGAGAGAAGCAAATCTGGCAAACATAGAGGGATTGAGGGCTCGCTTGTCGCTGAAGCAATCACCCCCGGCTGCGCCGACGACGAGGAGGAGTGCAGGCCTTGGCGTCGCCGCTTCTCCTTCATGGCTCTCACCTGGGGCTCCGCCCTCCGCGTCGCCCTCCTCCTCTCTCTCCTCCTCGCTGCCGTCGTCGCCTGCTTCACCCTCCCCGTCGAAAAGGTGCCGTTTTTTGATCGGTTGTGTTGTCGCTGTTGGGTTTCGGTTTGATTTTGATTTGGGTTTTGTGCGCATGTCATTGAGCTTGATTCGGTGATGGATCCAGGGTTTAGTTTGGTGGAAGTTGCTGCGTTATATGGTCCTGGTGGGAATAATGTGCTTTGCTTGTGTAGTTTCTGATTGGATCTGGTTCCCGTTTCGGCTTTCCATTGTTTGCGTTGTCGTTGACTTGTGTTATCCGGAGTGTGTTAGAGGTGAATTTTGACGAGCAGTGTATTAGGATTCCATCAGATGATACGATACGAGTGTTGTTTTCAGTTACTGCTTTTTTCTTCTTCTTCTTTTGGTGGAATCAATTGGAATTCAGAGGTGGATTCTGTCGTGAAAGTCATCGGGAAATAAAACTGAATCTTGTTCTTGGTAGTCATGGTTTTTGTTCCAATTGAACAGAATGTTGAGCTCAGTTCTTACGCTCTGAAGTAATGAGTAGGAGCTTTTTTTATGATCCAACACCCCCCCACCCTCCTTCTTTCTGTTTATGATATTGCTCCATCCTCATGACATTGCTCTTTGTGCAGATTCTAAAGGATTTCTTGTTATGGGTTGAGCATGACCTTGGCCCTTGGGGTCCACTTGTTTTGTAAGTCAAATAGTTTTGCTTTGTAGTTTTTATCACTCAGAACTCATCCGAAAGTTTCTGAGTTTTCTTGTTGACTAGTCTATCTGGAACCAATTCTCTCTCTTCGCGATGACCTCAAAGGTTGCATGTGATATTTATGTTCAAGAATCTTGTGAAATTACAAAACAACACACTACTGATAGCCTCATGAAAGCATTCTGAAAAAAAGAAATTTAATGCTGTAGATACTAGCTATTTGGTTGGTTAAGACAGGATGTCAAGAGCGGTGATGGTTAATATTGCAATGCAGTTGCATACATAAAAGTTAGGTGACTGAAACTAATTTTTAGAGAAACTAAAGATTGCTTGCCCAGAAATTCGGAGGGGCATTTAGATGAATCTCATTTCACTTGGAACAAATGAGTTTCCTTGACACTAGCCTTAGTATATGAATGAATTAGCCAATTGTTTATGTACTGCTATGTTGGATAAGAAACTTAAGTTTTCCCTAACTAAGCAGGTTTAGATGAGAAAAGTTATAACAACTTTATGGCATGGAGTATCAATGATACGGGCTTCCAAGGATCTGGACTAGTGTAACTCTTTCTCATCTGGTGGACAACAATTTGAAAAAATACTTGGTCTTTCTTACATCTAGTAGTGCTATGGTGTCTTCTTAACCAAGTAGATGTCCTTTCTTCATCTGTTGTTTTTTTGCTGAGAGCAAACGAACTTGAAATGAAGCTTTTATTCTGAAGCTTTGTAATATTTTAGTTGCTCAATCTTTTCATATTAGTTAGGTACCATACCAATCTTACATGTTGATAATTTATTTGTGCTATAAAGCTTGTTTGAAATTTTATTAGTCACTGAAACAGGTGGCTGTATTCCAAGCATTGCTTTTATTTTTTTCTGAAGTTTAAATTCTCACTTTGCAGAGCCGTTGCATATATTCCGCTGACGGTTTTGGCAGTTCCAGCTTCAGTACTCACCGTAAGCATTGAATCTCTCTTCTTCGAATTAAAACTTCTGTTCATTTGTTCAATTTGTAGTGTAAAATATAAGATAGGACCATGACTATCTGAGATGCCTTTGGTCTCCTATGTCCTTGACACTTGCAAAAAGCAAATGCCAAAGTGTGGCTCGTGGTGTAAGTTTGAGTTAAGCCTGACCTTATGTTGCATTAATTTCTGACTGTTTTCAGCTTGGTGGCGGTTATTTATTCGGCTTACCCGTGGGATTTGTTGCTGACTCCATTGGTGCTACTATTGGAGCTGGCGCGGCATTTCTCCTGGGCAGAACTGTGAGTCTCTGCCTTTTTAACGTATCATTTCTTGCAGAATTTATCACTTGTGAATTTTTGGCTACTATATGGTAACTTTTGTTGCCTTTTACATACCTGACTTAAAAGGGTGTTGTTTTCGCTCTCATTAGCAAAATCCATGCTCATATTACCTATTTGATTGACATCTATATTACTATGTTGTTGATATGTATATACTGCGTTTTCCTTGAACAGATTGCAAGATCATTCGTTATTTCTAAATTGAAGGATTATCCTCGGTTCCGCTCGGTTGCTCTTGCAATTCATAAATCTGGGTTCAAGGTCTGCTGAATTGATTGGTCATATGGGTTTGACTGTATTACTGCATTGATTACTTTGTCCCCATTCTCTATGCGAGATACATAACCTTGTTTCATATTTGGCACAGATTGTCTTGCTGCTGCGGCTGGTTCCCTTGCTTCCGTTTAACATGTTGAATTACCTCCTTTCTGTGACTCCAGTGCCAATTGGGGAATACATGCTGGCATCTTGGATAGGCATGATGGTATTTCTATTCTTTCCTGAGCACTAATGCTGAGTTAGTTTTTCCATCTTAAGATGGCATTTCTAATTTTAGAACAGAAAAATCATGTTCAGTTGATGTGATCATAAATTTGAAGCATATTTCCCTTTATTCTGTTCATAAAAATTGGGAATTTAACGGCTCACTGTTGTCTTCCATGTCAACACCAGCAATGCCTTGCCGAATCTGAAGCAGCTACAATTTAGTTATGGGGATGGATAAATGAGTGATTGATGCACTAAATTGACTGCATGAACTGATATAGAAACGCTATATAGGACATGGTTGTATTGCAAAAGGCTTAAGGAGCAATTAATTACTTGTTCTCTCAATTCTTATTCAATGTTTCCACATATCCATTAACGGATTACTCTCCAAATTCTTCTAGGCTAGTTAATTGACTACAAAGAAAAAGTAGGCATTGATTGAGTTTCTCTAGGTTTTGTCCCTTTACCAGTCAGGCACATGTGAGGGTAAGAAGTACATCAGGAATGTATATGAGGGTAGTGTGGTTTAAACTAAGATTGGCCTTCTTAGAACTGGGGTGTCCATCCTGTAGGTCAGTCACCAAAAAACAAAATCTAGTTTGAGTGGCTCTGCCAAGATTCGCGTGTATTTAGTTGGTTTTTCTGAAGGGGAAGAAAAAAACTAAGTTCATCAATTGCCACTGTGAAAACTACTAAAGAATTGGATTGAGTGGGCAGAATTATGGGGATACCTACTTTAGCTTTTCTCAATGCTTTCACGATGTCCTGACTCCAGACATGCATGCTCGAGAATTTTTGGTTCATTGGCCTAAAATCTTATGCCGACGTTGGTAACTATTTGACAATAAGTGCTTATTATCTCCAACTTGCCATATTCATGTGGCTTTCCTTTACTGCACTTGTATAAATGTTGTGGTGTGGGTTCATGCTTGAGCTATTCGATTTGTGGTGAACTTTGGTTGGTTCCTCCAATTACCATTGAGTAACATTTAGTATTTTACTGGCTCATTAGCATTATAATTTTACTTTGTAGACACTAAAGCTATGAAATTGCTTTTTTTTGCAGCCTATAACACTTGCACTGGTGTATGTTGGGACAACTTTAAAGGATCTTTCTGATGTGACTCATGGATGGAGTGAATTTTCAACTACTCGTTGGGTAAATAACTAAAAACTGTGTTCACTTTTAAGCTATCTATCTGAGATTCTAATCATGTTGATTCTCAGTCAAGATTCATTTGGGTGGTATATTGCCATCAATTTTTGTGAATGCTTGTGAGGTGGACCTGGTAGGGAATTCTTTTTTAATCACTAACCAATGTGAGTCACTTTCATGATTGAGTAATGATGGCTTCTTCACCTTTTAACCTGATGTCATTTGAACTTTTTAACCAAGCTTCTTGCTTCTCAAGGTGCACTCCTTTTGGTGGTGTTCTCCTCGGAACTCCTTTACACTTTCTTCAAAACAGTGACTATGTTTTAAGGATGTTGAGTTAGCTTATGTATTTTCTTGGCGAAGCCTTTTAAGGACATTATACTAAAAAAGGTACTGGAGAGGTAACAAGATGTGCTAAGCATTAATATAGTTTAGAGTACAGTCTCCATAAGATGCATGGCGGCCCACTAAATAAATGCTGCCTGTATGGCACATGTTGAAAAGTTATTGGCACGTTGCTGTCAGAAAGATCTAATCCTCTTCTTCAAGCATTTTGCTTCGGTCAACAAAAGTATTCCTCTTTTGTTTTACTATTATTTCGTCATGTCACTTTTGGGGTTTTAATTCTTTAATTAGGGAACGTAATCCTCCTTTGATATTATTTTGTCACTTACGGTGTCTTAATTCTTTAATTAGTGACTTTATTGTCTTACACAATTCACTGATGCACGTGTCAGCATCTTAGAATGTGGTGCTCCTTATATCAATTATATTTTCCTGATCATTCTCCTTCACGTTTAATATGCAGGTTTTTATCGTTCTGGGCCTTATGGTATCCGGTGAGTTGCAACTAGTGATGTTATAGACATCATCCTTATTTCCTCCTTTCGTGTTTTATAATCTGTTTATCTTTCATGTTGAGGTTCAGTTATGTGTACATAGAGTTTGTCACTGATGTCTGAGGTCTGACGTCCTAGAGGAATCCCTTGAAGATTGTCGCGGAAAACAAGATACCAAAATTGTGTTATTCATCAAAAGAAAGGAGGGGATGGGGGCGTAGGGAGGGAGGGGAGCCAGAATTTGTAGGATATTTCCTTTCGCCTTTGCACGGTTTAGGTCCACCGCTGCAATCTCCATACTTCTTGAATTGCTGAAAGATGGGCCATAATATCTTGGACAATTCTGATGCCATAGACACTGCAGAACAGAGATCACCACCTGCAACAGAACCTTAGTAAATGATTTGCTTCTGCACTCAGTTGTGGCCTCTAATGGGGGCAAACTTTTCTAGTTTTTGTTTGTCATGGGAAACGAGGTGGAAATGGATAAGCAGAATTGTTTGGCTGTAACACTTATTTGTTTATTCACCCAATTATGACGCTGGGTTTGAGATCTGAAACTGTGATTTTCTTGCTGTTGGTGCAGTTGTTCTGATGTTCTGCGTTACTAGAGTCGCCAAGTCGGCTTTGGAAAAAGCTCTGGCTGAAAATGAAGATCTTGATGGGGTTTTGGCGACATCACAGTTGCCTATAGTGGCTGAACCGGCTGCCGACCTGAATCAGGCTCTTATCATAAAGATAGAACCTTCGGAAGAGAATCACGAAAAGTGAAAAAACATAAAGGGAAAAGGAATCCATCTTTCTGTAAATTCTCCTCCTTTATCATTTTTGTAGGATGATGTACTTCCCATTTGAACCTCTCCCGTGTCGTTCTCAGCATATGATGCTCTTGTGATGCATCTACTGTACAGTCCCAGTTTCTGCTTTAGCATGATCAAGGAATTCTCTCATTTTTATACCGATGAAATCATAAAAATTCTCAATGAAACATTCGTTCTTTTGTAGTTCATTCTGTGGCATGAGTACTATTTGATGCATCATTGCTGGCGCGCTGCTGATGCATCATGATGATTGGTTCATGTGAGCGTCTTTATGAAGAACATGGATGTTAGTGTTACCAGATAAGCCGTCTGATCTGACCAAGGATCCAAAGAGGAAGAGGACTGAGGAAAGTCCAGCAGAAATAGCTGAAGTTTGCTTGGAAAAGATATAAGCAGAGGGGAAAAGGGCTCCTTAGTTGAGCAGAAAAAGATAGAATATCATCGTCAGCCCCAAAACTGTCCCCACAATCTGCCATTTGATTCCCAATTTCAAATTGCTAGAGCTACGAATTCATCTGATACGACATCAGTCCTGAAAGTTGCTTTGTCCTCGGGAAGATTTACTGCTAAAGTCCCCATCTGGGTTATTGATGTGGACTGGTTTCACTATTATATTATCATTTGTTAGACATCTTCTGGCCGATATTTCAGCCAATAACAAGGGCAGAACGTGAGGGACTGAAGCATGAACATGGGTGTCCTGAACGAAAGATTTGCAAGATTGGCCAAAAGTTAGCCTGTAAAATCTTTTCTAACGTTTAGTGCACAGTTCTGAGCGTTACCTAACAACATCATTGGACTAGATATCAGGGCCGGTGAACCCCATTGGCCACAGCAGACGATGCGGGTTTCATTTTGGATCTGGACATTACTGTGAAACTCTTGTGTACACATTTCGAAATTTACTGATTTTTTTTATGCTTGAAGATTGGCGTTTTCTTTTGCCAATGTCGGTCTGAGTTCAATCAAGAATGACGACTGATCCTGATGGTCATACACCGTGATGGTCTGCAATGGTCTCCTGGCCCTGGCAATATCTTTCATCAAACCCTTATATAGCATCAAGAAAGGGGAGAGAAATTGTCACTTGTTAGAAAGGATAGGTAGCTGTGCTTTTAGGGTTTCGCGGAAAAGAAAAAGCAGGATCGGCCATAACTTTTCTGAAATTTATCATATTTTTATCTAATGAAATCATTATAAGGTCAGTCACACTTATATGCAATAATTTAAGTTTATGGTTCATAATTTACCCGGAAAAATTTCAAATAAGGTCATAAAGTCCCCTCATTATTACAAAGAATGGCCTAATTGAAGGGCATTTTTGTCTTTTACTTTCTTTTTCCTTTTTTCCTTTCAATCATCACAACACAGGTTCGAGCTCCCTGACTGGCATGGCTGCATTTTCTGGTGAGGTCACCTCAAGGAAGTGGAACGAAAGGACCGACGATCGGAGAGCTAGAATTGCCACATTCCAAGAGACGACGTGCATAGATCCCAAGGCAAATCGCGATTTGGTGCAAGAAATTGGGGCTGAGCAATGGTGAGGCGGTCACCACCACTTCTTATGCCCTATGCATGAGTGAGCCGAGGCCGACGGCTTTGGCCCCAAGGGTCTCCATGGCGACATCGTTCTAGTGGCAATGAGGTTGTGCAAGGGCAGGGGGATCCCTCGCCGGCCTCGCCTCTCCCAGCCTTTGCTGATGGCTAGCCAATGCCTTAGATTAGTCTCCGACAAGAAGAAAGGGAAAAAAATAAAAAAGGAAAAAATAACAAAAAAAAGTCCTTGGTTAGGCCATTCTTTGAAATAATAAAGGTATTTCAAACCATTATTTGAAATAAGTTCCACTTCGGTTTTTATTTGAAAAAATGAAGGCATTTTAGGCCCTTATTTAGAAATTTTCCTAATTTACCAATAGTCCAAGTAATTTTATTTATAGAGTTTGTAACTTGAAAATGTACAAATTTTGTAAGAAGTCGAATTACATAGTAAAGTACCATGTGTTATTGAAAATGATGGCACCGATACTTAGTAACTTTCTTCAACAATTGTAATTTTTTGGAAAAATTTCAAATAAGAGATCGAAGTGTCCTCATTCTCTCAAATAATGACATGAATTAGTCGTTATTTCAAATAAAGACCTAAAGTACTCTCATTGTCTCAAATAAAAGCCTGAAGTGGCCATAACTATTTCAAATAAGGGTCTAACCTAGCCGGTCGACTAAATATTCCGACTAGTCAAAGGCACTTTCATCAAAATACTATTTCAATCTAATTTTAGCTAAATTAAATTACAAATTAAAACCAAAAAGGTTAAAAAAAAAAATAAGGAAACACACCCGCCTATGTTTTTTTTTTTAACTTCTAGTTTTTTCTTTAATTTTTGAAAAACAGAAAAGGGAAAAAACAAAAACAAGAAAAAAATAAAAAAAGTAAACAATGAAAATTTCCCTAACTAACGGTGAGTTACACCTTTTTTTAGATCGATATGGCTATTTCAAAACCTTATTTAAAACAATATCCACTTCGACCTTTATTTGAAATAAAATCAACTTCAGGCCCTTATTTGAAATTTTCCATAATTTTCTTTAGCGTTTGTGACTTTTCATAAGATATCCTCCACAACCTGACTATATTGTAATTTTTTTTCTACTTTCAGTAACTTACCCCTCCATAAATGTAGCATCCTTCTACATTTTCATAAAATTTGGGCCCCATCCGTTATTCTCATTTGTTGCAACTCTCCTCAATCAATACTAAGATTGAAAATCTTATAACCAATAATTTTCCTAAAACATTCCTAGTTACTATCTTTCTGAAATTATTCGACGGTTGAAATTTATTCTCTCTTAACCTAACAACTCATATTTTAACGGGACCGATCTTGTATTTTTCAACACTTGACCATAGAATTTTCCCAAAGCCTCTATTAAATTGTTGGTGCCATCAAAATCCAGGGGTCTTTCCACAGTCCCATAAGAGAAAAAGGGGACTGGATCTCGCCTAATTGATCGTCACTTTCATCCGGCATTCATAATTTTCCTCACTAATAGGAATTTACCCTGTTACATATCCTTTCATAACTTTCTTTATACGACATTTTGTTATGGTACGTTCTCTGAGTCCTGTTGTCCGTAATAATCCGTAAAAAAAAAAAAAAAACCTGTCTCAGTTAATAATAAATTTCTTTTCCTAGTATTAATGGATTACCAATAGACCGTAATTTCCCTTTCGCGTGCGTAATTATCCTGATTAATATCATATTTTTCTCTAGAATATCCTTTCGTAATTTTTCTTTTAGGAGACGCAATTCTCCTTTGAATTGATGGTCATAAGTTCTCTTGAGTCCTATGGTTCAGTAATATTCCATATAAACACTAATCTATCAAAGTTAATAGTAAAACCCTTGCGTCATTGTTTGTATAACCTTCGATCCACCGTAATTTTCCTTTACACTCCGTGCCGTTTTGCAAACCACATGTTAGTGTTTTTCCGTACTCATCATTACCTTTCTTAATCCAACGTAAGTTCGATTACCTATGCGTCCTCAGCTTTCCTTTAACGTCAATAAGTAACACCATAAAATCGATTTTGCAAAGCAGATCTCATGGACCACATCCGCCCCCATTGAAGCTATAAGGGACATACCAACAAAATTCTCCTCAAGCAATACTAAGATCCCGTGAAAGCACACGCGGGATAACAGAAATTCTTCAAAATTTAGGCGTAGACAGTGGGGCATCGTGAGGCTAAAAGGTTGAGCTGTGTCCTTTTCAAGAGCCTTGAACAGTACTGCACTTAGAAAAGCACTTGGGAATGATGAAAGGGGGAAGCAACATCATATGAAGTCTCATCATGGCAAACCTTTGGATGCCCAACAGAGTCCATGTCCATTTCTCTCTTCCCCTAGCAAAAACAAAAGGGGAGAAAAGCCACTTTGCTACCTAATTATTCTACTCTCCCACCCCCCCTAGGGCTTTATCTTTTCCACTGCCTTGTTGAATTTTGAAGCTTCTGGGTCCCCACCGCTCCCTTGATGGAAGGGTTTGATTCAGTCCCACAAGCAAATGAAGAAAAATTCACAGACTAGTGCATCTCCATGTACCCCTTCCACTTTCATGTCATATCATCTTGAAAGACCAGAGAAGACATTGACCCTTTCCACTAAAGGCCACAAAATCTAAGGGTCTATTTGTTTGAGTCAAGAGCAAAAAGCAAAAAGCAAAATGTAGTTTTTTTTTATATATATTTTCGTAGTAACGAGACATATTATTGGAATTTTCAGAATTTAATGAGATATAATTACATGTGAATCTACGCACGATTGTTCGCATTTTAATGAAAATTTCTCGTGTTTTCGCAAAAGAAGAAAAAACCGAAATGATTGCGTGTTGCAAATTTTAAAGTGAGGGAAAGTTGAAATAATTTAAGTCCGGATGGGCCATAATTGAAGACATCCATGGAATAGCAAGATAGCAACCACATCAACCAAGAGAGGGTACATATGTAATGATACACTGTAAATGGGATAGGCATGCATGAGAATAAATTACACAACCACACTGTATTTTGGTGAATTTGCTGATAGACCACAGAAGATCTTGAACTTTGTGGAATTTCAGGAAATTGTAGCTCTTATTGTCGTTCTTGCTGGGCAACACCTTTTCCCCGTTTTCTTTCGTATTGCATGTTTCAATTAATCACTTGGAACATATGATATCGATATGAAATAAGTCAGCTGTGACAGAGCATCCCGATTTGTTACTTACTCACAAACTAAGAGCGATTTTCGAAATACTTCGCCTTCGGTTTTCTTTTTCCATCTTTCACTCAACCACAATGATTCTTTTGAGATAGACGCCATACTCCCCGCGATTCAACCACCAGTACACTATCGAGAAAGCATAAATCAAACACATCATAAGTTAATCCAATATCATAACCAAGAGTCCGAGACAACTGAAGGAGTCAACACTCCGCTACCAACTCAATGGGCCTCATCAACTTAACGAGTTTATGTCAAACACTCAATTATGTCACCCCTTTCAGAAAAGAATTAAAGTACGCGTTACGGAATTTTCAGGGGCAATTATAATATAACATGAAGCTATAGGGGACATACCAACAAAATTTGATAAATGGAGGGTGGTCAATTGCAATATACACCAGTATATTCCACAAGGTCATGCCATTCCAAAATTTGAGGCCATCAAAGATCCACTACCTTTCGCACGCACTTTTGCTTCCCACCTTCATCAGCCCCCGCAAAAAGAGAGAGAGAAGACTGAGCCATGCGTGGACTCAATAAGCTCAAACTCAATATCTTCTCTCTAGGAGGCTGCTTTGATGGGTGCAGAGACCACACCCAGTCCTCCGGACTCGGGACCCGGGTATGGAACCTCAGCGATCGGCCCGTCGAGCTCCAGGTCCGGGTCGGCTCGATCCTCAAGAAGGTCCACACCCTCAAGCCCGGGACGTCGAAGCGGCTCAAGTGCAAAAGCATCTACAAGGCCTACATGCCCGGGCGCCCCGGCGGGACGCCGGCGAGCGGCGGGGGAGGCATGAGGAGCCTGCTGTACTACTATGACGAGGCCTGCCACCCGTACATCTGGATCAACGACACGTGCGGCGACGTCACTCGGGTGGTGAAGCAGCAGTACCTGAGCCTGGAGGACCTGAGGGACTGCTCCGAGGTCAGGATCTATAGGGATCCCATCAGGGGTTGCATCTGTGTTAGGAAGAAGGCAAGGCCTGATTTTTGCTGAGGTGATGTGATCGAGTCTGATAGAAATTGACATAAGTCGTGCATTAAACTTACCCTAAACTTTGTTCTGCAAGCTTGTGCTCTTCTTCTCTTTTGGGTTTGACTGCAGATTCACTGCTTCTTGTAGTGGTGTGATTTGGAGATTTCAGCTAGACATTGGAATTCCTAGATGAAGCTTTTATGTTTCTTTAGCTTCTTGTTTTGGAATGCATAAGTAAAGCTCCATTTCCCTTGAACCTGTACTCACTTTCCTCTATCAAGTTTCCGATATACTGAATTCATCGATATTGGTTTCGTCGCGTCGGCCGTGTAAATCTGTCGTAATCTTAAGGTTCCGCTCTCTTAATCTTTTTTTTTGTTTTGTTTTTGGGGTCAGGCTCTCTTAATCTTTAAGCACCAGAAATGCCAGGCAAAAAATGTACGGAAAGCATGATGGTGTTAAAGTCAATTACAAGCAACAATCTTTTGACTAAGATTGTGATTAGAGATGTTAATTAATTCCTAAAGTCCCACTGAATATCTGATGGAATAGGCAAGTAAAGGAAGTTGACCAACTGCTTCTCCCGGCTGTTGATGATTTCTGAGGAAATATTGGGTGCACCTTACTTTAGGAATAAATCACTCCATTCAGTGATGAACACGTGTCCAATATGCCCATTTATCATTTTTTTCAAAAGACAGTTTAATGCCAGTGGGAGTTTGTCATTGCGTTCTGAAAGATCCACTTAGAACAAAGAGACGAAAATTTAAAAAAGTACCAAAAAATTGTAAACATTTTACATTTATGTCAATTCAATTCTAAATCTTTATATTGTATCAATTTAATCCGAAACCTTTTACATTTGTACCAATTGGTTCTATCCGGCTTATTTTAGTGGAAATCGCTAACATGGACGATGATCATCTTACGTAATACAATCGATATTTACGTGGATATTTTTTTTTATATTTAGGGTTAATGCTATAGAAAATCCAAATTGGTACAACTATGAAAAATTTATTCAAAATTATTTTTTTGACCACGAAAAACTCCAAACTAGTACATGTTGACATCTAAATTTTGACTAACTTTTGTCAATTATTTCTGCATAAAAATTAGAAACTAATATTAGTCCTAAAAAGAATCATCTCGTATATTTACTTTTAACATGCATCGCATGTGCATTTAATTGGATTTGGTAGTGCGATAATAAGCTTAAATTGACAAATGATAATTTGAAAGCTTAAATTGACAAATGGATTGAGAGTAATTATGTCGGGCCGAAAGGGAGCAGCATCCTAGGAAGCCATTTGATTCCTTTCGATGGAAAGAAAGAGAGAGTTTGAGTGGGTTGAGTGCACTCAAATGCACTTGAGTGCACTAGAGTGCACTGGGGAACCTTTTGAACAAATAGACTCCAAGAGGACGGGGAGAGAGGGAGAGGAAAAGGAAAAAAAAAGTACCCTCTAAAGCTCGCGATCGCCATTGAAGGACCTTGAAGAGCCGGAGCTTTTCAAGCTTCGTCAAAGTATTTCAAGCCGCGAAAGACCTTGCTGTCTGTCTCCGGAGTTTCGCCTCGATCCAGCGAACGAGCCGAACCACGTCGCTCTTCATTTTGAAGTCAAAAAGGTAACCGTCACTGTCGAGCTTCAAGCTTAGCTCCCATGGTAACTCGCAATATAGAGTGTCGTTCTTCGAGATTTTTGGTTCAAATCATTCTTACACTCTCTATGATCACAACTTTATCTTCGTTTTCCGATTTGGTTGCATATTTACCTTGAGTCGTTCTCCCCAACCATCCGACTATACTCCAAACTCTATACTTGATTACGACATCCCGACCTGGCACGGATAGCAGGTAAGCTTCTTGAATCTCTTTGAAGGTGGTTCAGTTTGCTTGTTTAAGGCTTTAACGTCAGAAAATGGAGATCTC
This sequence comes from Rhodamnia rubescens, assembly GCA_021437795.1. NCBI lineage: Eukaryota > Viridiplantae > Streptophyta > Magnoliopsida > Myrtales > Myrtaceae > Rhodamnia > Rhodamnia rubescens. Next base: position 3,090,519 of record JAILYA010000023.1, read on the forward strand.
ATTGCTCGCCTCAAACTGCATTATGGCCAAACCTGTTTTGCCTCGTTTAGGATAGTTCCCACCATTGGATCGGACTGATTTTTTTATATGTGATAGCTGACGTCGAGACGATTCCAACAATACCTAAATCGTCCAAATCGAATTGGATCTCAACCTTGATCGTCTTCGAAAAGCTCTCGATCGTCCGCCGGTCGTCTTCCCTAATGAGGCTTTGACCGGTCAACGCGAGTTGAACTGGTCAACGCCTACGTGGCGGCCACGTGGTGGCCACGTCAGCAGGTTGTTATAATAGAAATAAAAAAAATAAAAACTTGATCGGACGGTGGCATGGGTGCCACGTGTTGCGATCTTGCTTTTTCAAAATAAAAATCATTTTCTGAAAATAAAAGAGATTTTCAAAAAATAAAAAATATTTTGCGATCATGTGGCCCAAGTTTGGCCACATATCGCGATCTGGACCGTCCACCCTTTTTCCTGAAATAATAAAAATCGTGTCTTAGATTGGACGGTCTCCATCAGGCCATGTGTCTCAATCTCAACTGTTCATTCAAAATTTGAAATTTTTGGAGGAAATTTGAAAATTGCTTGAGAAAACCCCAAAACTACGTCGTTTTGGGGAAGTTTTTAAAAATCCGAAAACGGAGTCGTTTTGGTCTGCCCGCACGGTCCTAGCTGGCCGCCCTTGAGCCATGGGCAGGTCAACCCAATTCGGTCAGAATATTTTCTTTTTAAAAAATCAAAAAATGTTTAAAATAAAAGATGGAAAAATCATAGAAAATTCAAAAACAAATTGAAAAAATCAAGAAAATTTCCAAAAACTTCCAGAAAATCTAAAAAATTAGGAAATGGCCACATTCATCTGGCCAACCCTATTTTTGAAATTTTGCGTCCCGATCCCTTCTGAAAATGACGATTTTACCCCTTAATGATAAATTGTCTCCGAAAATTTCTGTAAATTTTGAAAATTCCCAAAAAATAGGATTGAACCACATTCAACCGGCCAATCTTATTTTTGGGATTTCTCTTCCCGATTCCTTTGGAAAATGATGATTTTACCCCTTAAAGGTAATTCTTTTTCGAAAATTCCGTAGATTACCGAAAGATGCCAAAAAATGGGGAATGGCCGCAATAACCGGCCAATCTCATTTTTGGATTTTCGCACCCGACTCTTTTGGAAATTGATGATTTTACCCCTTAAAGATGAAACATTTTCGAAAATTCCAAAAAATTCAAAAAAAATGTCGAAAATTGTGAGAATGGTTACATTTAACTAGCCAATCCTAATTTTGACACTTTGGATTCCCGATTCCTTCAAAAAGATAATTTTTCCCTTTTTGACAAATCGTCCCCGATTTTTTTTTCAAAAATTTACGATTTTGCCCCTCATTGGTGAATTACTTTCAAATCACTCTTGTACTCTTCCTATGCTTTGAATGTCCATTCTCTAAGCCAATAGGGCTCTACTAGGAATGCTATGGTTGGTTTGATACGATTTTTTCTGCACATTATGGATTCCTTGATTTGTGCATTTATTTCATTGATTGTGATTGTTATGGTACTCTTGTCTGCATGAACTCCTAGATTCGTAATTCGTACCTCAAATCATCTCGCATAAAATCTTGAGGTTAGAAAATTCATTCAACTTAGATACCAAAAGGGTGTCAATTACGATAATTGACGTAACTAAATTTCCGATCCCACTTCTCTCGATTATTGCAAAATCGAATAGAGATTATTAACTATTCGATAGGATTTTCCAATCATACCCTCCAAGAAATGATTGGTGGCAACTCCGAGGCATGCATACGTATACACATGTCCCCTAGACCACACTAAAAGGTCGACCTCATTTTGAACTCATCCTCCATTGCGATTTAGATAATGGGCCTTGGGAGGGGCCCGCGTTTGAAATCCATAGACAGGTGGACGACAACGGCCCATTAACCCTCAAGAGCGTTCGAGAGGGTTGCGACAGACCGGCGACTCCGCTAGGGACTTACTAAGCCATTACAAGACTTGAATCGATTAAAAAATTAGATGTTTTTCTAACTCGATTTTATGTAGATGCTTATGAAGGTGAGGTACGTATGTTGACTATTCCGTTAGATTTTTTGCGGTGGAGTCGCCGGTTTGTCGTGACCCTCTCGAACGCTCTCTAGGGTTAATGGGTCGTTGTCGTTCAGCAAGTGACTATAGCCTTTAAACATGTTGGGTTGAAATATTCTTGACTAATTTTTGTTCACTAATTACTATACTCATATCTCTTTGATTTTTTTTTCTAAGTGGTCATGTATGTTTGAAGCTTTCCTTTTAGCGTGGATGAAAACCACCAAGCCGACGCTTCTCTCAAGATTTCGTGTTTCCCGCTCTACCTTCTTCCTTTCTTTTCAATGTGGTTGAACTCTCAAATCTTTTTGCACGATTTTTCTTTTCTTGAGAAGTATGCTTGTCCCCCTACTCAATGGCGAAACTCCAAATCGTTTGGAGACTTTTCAGATTTGTCAAGCTTGAGATCGTGGATTAGTGGCGGATCCGTGATTCACGAAACGCCTCGTAGTTTCACCGAAATAATTAACCCGATTCCACAAGAATTATCGCTATGACATTGAAACATCTTTGAATTGCTATAAAATTAGGACTTAATGCGAGAGAAGATTAACGCTTTCGTATCTTCATCTTCAACATTCTAATCATTCTTTTACGGTCATTCTTTTTACGCCGTTTCAACAAAAATGGCATCTTTCCCCGTACACATCTTATCGACCGAAGTTTTGGCCAAATGGAGAGAAACTTCATAATCTTTTGGGCCGAGACTAGCCTTATATAACCGATCATCCAGAGGCGAAGCTGAAATCCATATTATGTTCACGGATATGGACACCGCTTCCATCGAATGCACTAAGTTAGAGGATGAGTACGGGACCTTCCCAACCCTCTTCACCAACTTCTTGAAGGCTTACCATCTCGTTTATCAAGAGGTTACCTTGGCCTGTATCATGAGAGCTTGCTATTAAGATCGATCTCGACTACTTGGTGTTAGCTAATTTTGTAGCCAACAATCACAAGAAGGCCATTGACTATGCCAACGAGCAGGTCTCTCACTTGGTTCGTGAGAGGAGGAATTTGGTGGAACATTTAGCCCAATCCCAAATTGTCTTTGGATACGACCCGCGCAACATCGTCTTGAGATTCCAATGCGCATGGCTGGAAGAAAGGCTTCATAATTCGACCATGGATATAGCCCGGGAGAGCACTAATCCAGGACCTGGAACTTGTTGCCAAATATCACGAGAACAAAGTAGCCCGGATTAAAGAGAAATGTGAGCTACTTCTTTTTAAAGCTTGAGGGACCTCGATTCTCGGAGTATTCGGTGTAAGCAGAGCATCAATAGTATGGAGAGTCAATTGAACTCCTTTTGTGATGCTCATTAGGACTCTCGGTTTGATTTTACGCTTCCACCTCGATGATCTGTTTGTAAGGTTCCTCGTTGGATGAAAAGTTTTGCATATGTGTGCTTTTAAACTTTCCGTTAACTCGTCTTTCATATGGTTAACGCATCGAGAAAGTTCTTCGTCCTCTTGTCTTTTTCACTTTCCTCTTTTCATCTAGGCCAACCCATAGTTATTTGATCATTTCGTTCCATAACCATAGGACTAGCTTAGGGGTCGGAACCAAGGGTGGTGCACTTGAGCTTGTGTGAGTTACAAGAACATCTTCTAGTGGTATGGTTTGAAAGGGGACATGTTCCCAAACTTCATCCGGATTGTCATCATAAATTTGACAATGATCTCAACCTATCATAGACACGATTCCTGTTTTCGTGCGTTTGAATCTTTGTACAGCCTATGCGACTTTGGTTCGGGAATTTCCCCGAATCCCGAACCGATCATGTATGCATTAGTGCATGAAATTTATGCAGTAATCCTACGGTGACTCGGATCAAGATAGCCAAATCGACTTCATTTCAAGAATAGTACTTCTTGACCGCATCAACATTTACAGGATTCCCTAATTCCTCCCCATTCGAGTTTATAAGTATCAAAGCTCCCCCTACAAGGATCTTTTTAACAATGTAAGAACCTTCGTAATTTGGAGTGAACTTGCTCCCAAGATGAGCGGCATTCGGCAGTATTTTTCTTACCATAAGGTCTTCCACTTTGAAGTATCGAGGCTTAACCTTTCGATTGAACGACTTAGCCACCCTTTTCTAATAACTTTGGCCATGATAGATTACCTTTAGATGCTTCTCATCGATCAAATTCAATTGTTTACATACGTGTCGTGCCCACTCGGCCTCAAAAAGTTTGACTTCGATAGGATTCTTAAGGATGAAATTTCCATTCCCACATGTAAGATTGCTTCCATACTATATACTAGAGAAGATCCGTACCGAGAGATTATGTCCCTCTTGATGAACCTCGCCACGTTCTTTGCAATGACGTTTGCATACGAGCCGGCTTCAATCCACTTGGAAAAGTAATTAATCGCTACTAGGATGAAGCGAGGGCCATTGGAAGCGGCATGGTTTATTAGCCCAATCATATCTATCCCCACATGGAGAAAGGCCAAGCTTCCAACATCGATGAAGCTCATTTGGAGGCACATTAATTCTATCTCCATACACCTAACATTAATGACAAGACCTCACATGTTGATCTGTAATTGACTCCATGGTCATCTAGTAATAAGCCGAATCGCATGATTTTCCTCGCAAGGAGATGACTGTTCATGTGCGGACCACATACCCCCTCATGTATCTCCTTCATGAGTACGTTTGCCTCTTTAGCGTCCACACATCTTAACAAGATCAAGTCGAATGACCTTTGGTACAAAGCTCGATCCCTCAAAAAGAATTTGGTGGCCATCTTAGCTATATACTTCTTATTTCCCCCACTTCCTTCAGGAAATTCTCCTTTTAAGAGATAGTTTTTGATGTCGTGATACCATGGCTCGCCATCAAATTCCTCCTTGATTATCATACAATAGGCCGGCTATTTGATCACGTCAATTCTCGGAGGTTCGATGTTAAGTCCGTCTGTTACTTGCAACATGGAAGATAACGTGGCTAAAGCATCCGCAAAATGGTTCTGCGTCTTTGGCAAATATTCGAAAGAGTCCTTGAACTCTAAAGTCAAATCCTCTAAAAACTCATGGTAAGGAATGAGTTTGGAGTCTTTCATCTTCCACTCCCCTTGGGTCCGGAGGATGATAAGCATCGAATCTCCGTAGACTTGTAACCTTCGCACCTTTATGAAGATGGCTAATTGCAAGCCGAGGATACATGCTTTGTATTCCGATATATTATTAGTGCACAAGAACATCAATTTCGCATAGACTGGATAATGTGGGCTTTCCGGGAGATCGGAAGCGCCGGTACAGATCCAGGATAGGTTAACGATGCCATTAAAATATATTGTCCACTTGTCTTCGACAATGGTGAGATTCGGTCTTCAACCTCATCTTGATATAGCTCGCCCTTTAACAGATTTTTAGGGCGAACTTCTTATATCAAAATCGGATAGCATGACTTGCCATTTAGCCAATTTCGCAATCAAAGCCGGTTTCTCTAGCAGATACTTAATCGGATCATTCTCTGTCACCAATTGTATGTGACGGTGTAGAGTATACTATCTCAATCTCGGAGCACCCTGTTGCTACATATGTTCTCTCAACAAGGAGAGTAATTCATTTCGACATGGTGAATTTCTTGCTCGAATAGTATATCGCCCACTCTTTGCCATCTTCTGGACTTGTTTGAGCCAATAACACTCCCTGTAACTCTTGATGCCTGTACAATAGAGTTAAAGAATATCCGGGGAATTGGTGGTACCAATATTAGCGGGAAAATTAAGTCTTGTTTGATCTTTTCAAAGGCTTGGTGATATTTCGGATTCCAGACCACCTTAGCGCCTTTCTTCAAGAGTTTGAAAAATGGTTTAGCTACATCAAAAAGCTCAAGTGCACTACCCTTGGTTTCAACCCCTAAGCTAGTCTCGTGGCTATGGAACGAAATGATTAAATAACTATGCGGTTGGCCTAGATGAAAAGAGGAAAGTGAAAAAGACAAGAGGATGAAAAACTTTCTCTGTCTGTTAACCATGTGAAAGGCAAGATAGCGGAAAGTTTAAAAGCATACATATGCAAAAAAATTTCATTCATTTCATCCAATGCGGAACCTTACAAACAAAACATCGGGGGTGGAAGCGTGAAACTAAATTGAGCCCTAATGAGCATCACAAAGGAGTTCAACCGACTCTTCATACTATTGATGATTTGCATCGAACACTAGAATGAGGTCCCCAAGCTTTAAAGAGGAGCTCACATTTCCTTTAGTTACTTTGTTCTCATGTTTTTCGCTAGTTCCGGGTTACCGAATCACTCCGAGAATCGAGACATGCTCGTTGGCATAGTGAATGGTCTTTTTGTGATTGTCGCGTTACAAAATTGGCTAACACCATGAGCAATCGGATCGATTTTGATAGTGAGCTCTCCTACAATAAAGCCAAGGTAACCTCTTGATGAGCGAGATGGTAAGCCTCTAGGAAGTTGGTGAAGAGGGTTGGGAAGGTCCCGTACTCTTCCTCTAACTTAGTGTCTTCGATGGAGGCGGTGTCCATATCCGTGAACATAATACGGATTTTAGCTTCGGTCTCTAGATAATCGGCTATATAAGAGTAGCCTCGGCCCGGGAGATTATAAAGTTTTCTTCCATTTGGCCAAAATTTCGATCAAGAAGATGTGTACGGGGAAAGAGGTCATTTTCATTGAAATGGCAAAAAAAGAATAAATGCGGAAGAATGATTAAAAGGTTGAAGATGAAGATACGAAAGCATTAATCTTCTCTACATTAAGTCCTAATTTTATAGCAATTCAAAGAGAAGAAAAATTCATAGCAATAATTCTTGTGGAGCCAGGTTAATTATTTGGGTGAAATTGTAAGCGTTCCGTGAATTGCTGATCACGCCACAAATTCGCAATCTCGAGCCCGATAAATCTAAAAAAGTTTCGAAACGATTTGAGGTCTCGCCATTGAGTAGGGGACAAGTATACTTCTCGAGAAAAGAAATATCGTGCGAAAAGATTTGAGGGTTCCACTACGTTGAAAAAGGAAGGAAGAAGCAAAGTGGGAAACACGAAATCTTGAGAGAAGTGCTTAGGGGCTTGGTGATTTTCATCCACACTAAAAGGAAGGCTTCGGAACATACATGACCACTCGAAAAAAAAAATTCGGAGAAAGTGAGTTTATAGGGGAGAGTAGAGAACCTTGAGTGAACAAAAATCAATCGAGATATTTTAACCCAACATGTTTAAAGGCTACCGTCACTTGTTAGACGACGATAACCCATTAACTCTCGAGGGTCGCGACAGATACACGTGAAAAATTTAACCCAAACTATTTTTTTTATCATCAAAAATCCTAAACCGGTACTTTTGTATCAAATTTACCCTAAATTAATTTTTTGACCAAGAAAAACCCCAAGATGGTACATCTACGATAAATTTACCCTCCGTTAAATTGGATTAATACCACGAAAAATCTCAAATTAATAAACTTGTGACAAACAGAGAGTAAAAATTTCAAACTGGTATACTCGTGAACCGCCACATGCCTTCAACTTAGCAATTTGACCGTTAAATTTAACGAAAACTAACGGAGGGTAAATTTATCATAAATGTATCGGTTTGGGGAAAATTTGTTACAAGTATACCAGTTTGGGATTTTTGGTTGTCAAAAAAATAATTTTGAGTAAATTTGTCATAAATATATTAATTTAGATTTTTTTTTGTGGTATTAACATTTATATTTATTAGTTTTTTTATTTTTTATTCTTTTTTTTTTACTTTGTTCTCGTTGTTTTGGACGGAGGGCTGCGACCCTCCCGAAGATTGGGCAAGGGCGAGGGTCGCGACACCCTCATTAGCCAACGCGAGGGCCGCGAGCCCTAGCCTTGATATGCACCCTTGCTTGGCCCGGCTTTGGGCGAGGGCTCGTATCCCACACGTTGACCAGCAAGGGCCTCAACACCCTCACCCAAGATCGGCAAGGGTCACTAGCCCTTTGTCTAAAAAAAAAAATTAATTTAAAAATTTCCACATCCGCGTTGGCAATGTTACATTAGTCATTTTCGATTAAAAATGGGCGGATGTACTCAATTGACACAAATGTAAAAAATTTAGAACTTAATCGACACCACTACAAAAAGTTTAGGACTTTTCGGACACTCACGATTATCACGGTTTTTGTTGATGGCGGTAACGTGACCATCCATCGGTCTTGTATTAATCGCAATTTAAGATCTTTAGCAAGAATCTTCCAAGTATCATGGCTTGGTCAAAATTAGTCTAAAGTCTCTTTCATTAGAACCCTAGCTAGTTTTGAAGATATCCTTAGGAATGGATCGGAGTAGAAAGTGAGCAAACTAGATTGGACCGTACGCACCGCACCAGCCGGGTTGGTTCGATCCTTGGGGGGGCGGTCCGATCCCCGATTCCATGATTGGAAGGGATTGGACCGGACGGCATAGAATATACACACACACAATTAGAAAAAAAATAGCAATTTTTGAAGAACTAGTTAACATAATTTTCTCATCTTTTACTCGACACTCACTCCTCTCCTTTCGCCCGATGCTCGCGTCTCGCCTTCACATCGCAGCCTCTACCGAGCGGTTGCTTCTCTCGCTTTTGTCTCTCCACTCGCTCCTCTCGCCTTTCCCATCTTTGTCGATATGCGGTCTCCGATCACCTTTCCCTGTTTCGATTGTTTTAAGTGTTTTTCTTCCTAATTTAGTCTTTTCTCATTATTTTAGAATTATAAGTACTCATGTGATGGTTGTACGATGGTCTTGTGTATGTTTTATTAAGTTGGATAGTTGAGACTGGAAGTTATTAGTTTAGATCCAAGGGTTAAATTTTTATAAGCAGCCGGTATTAGCATTCCCACTTGTGACCGGACAAAGATTGGACCGGATTGTCGATCTCCGGTCCCAAAAATTTGAGGACCGGCACGGACCATGCACACACCTAAATCGGAGTTGTTCAAATACTTTCTAAGAATGATCCTTCAAAAAAAATTTTTTTTTTGGCCACTGTCTTGTGAAAACTTTAAGATAGAAATTTCTCAATCCCGTTTGTTCTACGAAATATGAATGATTTAACATATATTTTTTTACGAAAAACTTGTTTTGCTCAAAATAGTTAATCGGTGGGAAATATTTTCATACATTTTCGTGGACAGTAAACGTACTTCGCGCGTACTCGTTTTGCAAAACAAACAATCGTTTTTTAGGAAAACGAATCATTCATCTTTTGCAAAATAAACGGATCCTTCGGTCCTAGTTTTTATTCCACTACCATAATTTTTGTTTTATCGTCTCTATGCAAATCCTACGTTGGACACTAAGTACGTGGTCTGAGAATTTTGAGCATAAACTTCTAAACCCAGCATGTTCTTAGCAAATGTCGGACTCTCATCAGCCATCAGCAAAGCCCATTAGCCATTTCTACAATTCATAACAAACAAAATCAAGTCGGCGTCTAATGTCCATTTGCCAACCCAACGTTTGAGCAATGTCGCACCGGAGGTCGCCGACCGACCTCGACCTGGATTGGATTCGAGGTGGTGGCCATCCCTAAACTTTCGATCTGGGGTGAGCGACCGCGTCAACAGACACAGAGGAAACGCAATCAGAGAAGGAAAACATCAGCTGGAGAACACAAACACGTATAAGTATATGGGTTATTAATCCAGTATACGCATACTAGGCCTCCTTCACCACCACTGATGAAGGATACCTCGAAAAGTTAAGGATTAATAATCTCTTCGAGAAATCGAATGGGTTGGGTCTTCTTATACGTACGTGAGGAAGGAAATCAAAAAGAAAGAAGATAGAGTTCTTCGAAACACAGCCTAGAGACGGCTTTTAAGGCCTGAGACGAGTGCCAATGACAACTTCAATTTGGCTACAACGTAGTGGTCTCGAGTGTTCCGAATTGTTATTATCGGTTGCCTAACTCCTCCCGAGTCAAAAGTGATGCTAGTCCTATCGCTCATCGTGCAAATTCTTATCTTAACTCGCACGTTGAATTCCTGCTTATCCAAATGCTCGAGAAAGTTTTTAGGAGCAGCGTCCACATTCTTCAATTGTCTATTCAGTGCGGTCGGATCCGCATTTTGTGCGTAGCTAAGGATTCAATTTTTAACGGGGGAGGCAGAATTTTTGTTCCGTAAAGAAGTATAGGTTTCCTTTTTAATTTCAATTTAGTGTTGGTAAATTTCAAAAAACTGCTACTAAAATAATTAACCAACGACTGTTATTCCAAGTAACTTGTTGTCAACTTATCATGGCTTTTATGAAATTGTTAACTTATGTAGCTTTGTAATTTATTTATTTTAAAATTATTTCTTGTGCTGACCAAAAAAGTTATCAATTTTTTTTACGAACTTACTTCTTTTTATTACGCTTAACTTACTAACGCATTGAATTTACTAACTTTTATACGAAATTTCAACTTAAATTAGAGTGACTTACCAACTTTTGTCTGATTATTATTTTCTTGGGTCAAATTGTCTGATTAATTTACCCACTAGTTTTGGTTATCAACTATCGTTTAAGTTACTTACCGACCTTTAATTGTTTCTTTCATTAATTTACCAAATTTCTATTGAGTTAACCGCTTTTATGTACAGTAATTAGTAACCATTTATATTTACTAACCTCTTTTGAGAGTATAGACCTATATTGACGTGACTCACCAATTTTTCTCCCATTAAATTACCGGCTAGTATAGGTTACCTACTTCTTTTTTTTTTTTTGTAATTTGTCGACTTTTATGTTTTTTTTTTTATTTTTTATTTCTTAGCAGGACCTTAAATTTACTATCTCTTGATAAAGATTACAAATCTTAACTAGAGTGACTTTAAATAATTTCTCCGATTAAGTTACTAACTAATTTTGGGTCACTCCCATTTGAGTTAATTACCAAGTCTATTTTTTGATTAATCACAAAAATTTTCTTATCTTTGCCACCTTTTATTAATATTTTTTAACATCGAAATGAAATTTAATATCTCTTATATGAAAGTACTAACTATAACTGAAATGCTTAATTGACTTTTCTTTTATTAAGTTATCAAGTAATTTCGGATTATCAACTCCCATTTGAGTTAGTTGCCAACATTTATTTGATTCTTTTTCAATTTAACAATTTTTTGATTGGGTTACTCAATTGAGAAACAATTTGATAAGTTACTCAAACAAAACATTTATAATGTAATGGTAAACAAGACACAGAATGGTGGTAGCTTAATAGAAAAGTCAGTAACTTCTAGAAAAACCACATAAATGTGGTAAGCAACAAAAAAACTCAAATGAAAGTTCATAAACAAAGCTAGTTGATTTGTTAATCAAAGGGTAAGTCACACAAAAAGGTTGGTGATTTCAAATAATAGTTAGTAAATTTAAGCTGGTAGTAAGAAAGTTAAATTGAAGTCAGTAAAAGATAACAAGTTTTTTTTTTGCCAGAAATAAGAGAAGTTTTCAAATTACAATATGAAAAAACAAATGAACATTGGTAGCTAACACTAACAAAATTTGGTGATCATTCCAGCTAATTGAGGTTAGTATTTTCTAAAACGAATTGGTAAATTTGAAAATTAGTGAGCTAGGTAATTAAAAATGATAACTTAGTGGAAAAAATTGGTTAATTTAACAAAAAAACGTATAAATGTTGGTTAATCAACACGAATGATGGTGGATAATAAAAAAAAATGAGCCACCAACACACAAAAGAATTGGTAAATTTGAACATTAATTAAATTTTTCACTCAAAGATTTAGGACTACGTTGACTAAATTGAAAGGTTTTGAGCTGAGCTCGAACCCATGCAGTAATTTTGTGATTAATTTTGCAATTTCGAATGCATAGATCAATCTCCAGTACATATAGTTTATGTGTTATTGAGTCGAGTCAAGTCGACCTATCAGGCCCGAGCTTTACTGACTCATTTACTCGAAACTGGACTCTAGTTTGATGGCACATTAGATATCTACTCGAGTTCGACTTGACTTAGTTCCATTACAATCATGTTGTGCAGCGTCAAATTTCTACTTCGTTTATGCCATGTCGAGCTAAGTGTTCACGAGTTCGACCTCGGTTCAATAAGTCACTCGAATAATTCGAGTTCGAGTCCAAGCTAAACTAGAAATAAGTCAATGTTGAATATTCATCAAATTAAGCGTAAATTAGCTGCAAGAGGCTTGATTCGGTTTCCCGTAGTTGCTTTTCTCCTTAAGTCTCAAATAAAGAAATGAAAAGTCGAATTCTTTCGCCACGCTACTTGCTCGATCCTATCTCTTCCTTGTTCCTTCTCCTTCTTCTTCTTGTTTTCTTCAACCGCATAATTTCGCCATCTCTCTCTCTCTCTCTTCCCCAGCAAGATGGGCCTTTCATGGAGCAACCCCAGAAGAAGAAGCTACCCATACCCACCACCGCCACCGCCTCCGCCTCCTCACCACTCGTACTACTACTCCGCGGACCACCTCCACCACCACCACCCTCCTCCGCCACCGCCGAATGGCTACTTCTCCGCCCCTCCTTACCCTCCGCCCCACCATCACCCACCTTATCCTGCGTACCCTCCTCCGCTGCCCTCCTACGGCGGTCCAGTCTCCTACAGCTCGTACGGCTACTCGGGTCCCGTGGTGGGTCGGGTCGGTCCCCACCCGTACTACGCGAACCAGGCGAGTGGGTGGCCCGCGGCTCGACCCGCGATGGCGGCGGCGGCACCTCCGACGGCCTACGTGGAACATCATCAGAGCGCCAAGAAAGTGAGGAACGTGGTGAACGTGCACAAGGACACAATCAGGGTCGAGATCGACGAGCATGACCCGGATTGCCACTTGGTGTCTTTCCTGTTCGACGCGTTACATGACGGAAGGTGCTGGATCTTTTTCTTCTTTCTATTGGCCGTTCGTTAGATTAGTGGAAATTGGTAGTTACGGTCGTTTTGGGCGATTGCCGAGTTACATTTGGTCGTGATGTTTGTGGAATCACTTGGTTTTGTGTGTGATGACTTAGAAAGCGTGAGGCAAACTTGTCTGGATTTTTTATTAGCTCGCTATATGATGACAAAGCGATTTAATTAGCTAGAATGTTGAGCGAATGTAATGAATCGAGTGGGCTAGAGGATAGGAGACAGCCAATACTTGGTAATGAGAGTAACCGGAATCCAACGAAATCTGGAATGTGTTTGGTTTAAGTATTTAGAGGCTCCAATGAAAAGAATATGCTTGATATTTTGATCTTATGTATATGTGGAATGAGTTGCGAGAATGCATCTCTGTGTCGGAGGTTGTTTTCTCTTTCCACAGACAAGACTAGGAAAGGTTTGCTCCGGTGTGCACTTCTAAATTCTAGAGGATCTTATGAAGCTCTGGATCAAAAACCTGTTTAGTCTTGGAGAGATTAAGAAACATGGCATATTGGGAGACAAATGAGACAAATCGCTCATTATTAGTCTGTCCTTGTTTTGTTCTTGGTGGATGTAGAAGCTGCTTAAGATGACCAAATGAAGAATAGCGAAAGGAAGATAATCTCCCTTTTGTTTTGCAACCTTGAACCTAATCATCCTTGAAACTAGAATAACACTGTTGCTGACACGGACATAAAAAAATTTGAAAAATACAGTTCTTAGTAAAATTCTGACTTCAAATTAAATTGGGGTGCATTTTTGGGTGATTTTATCTGTAAAATTGTCTGCATTTTCCCATTTCTTCTATTTGTTTTGAAGGGTCTATTAACGTTGCATTCAAAATGTTTTCTCCTTGAATATAGACTTGATTTCAGAGATCTTATGTCATCTCATTGTGAAAGTATGATTGTTTCTGTTGATCTTCATGTATATTTGTTAGTTTTTACTTTTCTTTGGTAAACAACGACTCAAGCAGCTGATGTAGCTGCTAATTGGCTTGATAGGGTGAAATGCATTGATGATGTGCATGGTTAAGCAGTTCATGCAGCTGTTAGGTGGCTAATTATGGAGAGCTACATGAAAGATGTGGCAAAAAATTATGCAGCAAGTGGCTATTAACAAATCCATTGCGACAAACCTTCACTTTACTATTTTTTATAGATAGATTTGGTTCTAAAGGTAGTGCTCTGATGTTTAGCGAGTTACCTCTGTCATGGTATAAACAAAGGTAATATCTTGTTGGACCAACTGTTTGAATGAGGCAGGAAATTGTATGTGTCTTTGTTAACTATAGTGTGGTCGGCTGATATTTTGTTCTTGGTGATTAGTAGTCGCATGCATTATTGGGTATGAATTGATAATAGACTTTGGTGATTAAGTATTCTTACATCCGTCATGGTCTTTTTTGTTGTGTTTTTCCAAAAAAGTCTTTGCAATTGGGGCGTCTTGAGAAAAAATGAAAAGGGATCCTATTCATGAAACCAAAGGTCCTGAAAAAACTTGTGGTTCAAAGAAAGTTGCTGGAAATATCACCTTTCTCCCTTTCTTGGAAGTCTTCTTGATTATGATATGCCTTCTCTATCTTTAAAGGGGCTGTTGTTTTGATTTCTGCTGCGTATCAATAAAGATGGAAGGGAAATTCGTTATGTACTTTTTACCAACTAGTTGTAAAAATCAGCAAAGGTATCAACACGGTACCTAACTCTATGGAGCCCACAGTCCACATGATGAAGTTGAATGTTAATTTCCCCTCCACCCAAGATTTAGGTGGCTAGCAATCAAATTCCCAGATAGTAGGGGAAATTTTCACAAAATTACGTTCTTTCTTGGAATTCTTTGTTACTGCATAAGAAGTTAGGTGCCTGTAATGAATTAATCAGTCAACAATTGATTCATCTGCATGGGGATCTGGAACATCTTATTGCTTATTAGCCCTTCGTCCAGCGAGCCTAACAAGTCCAATGGTCATATAGAACGTCCATTTTAACATTTGATTATTCAAAAGTTTATCCAGTGTATGGACACATTCTTAGACATAAATGCATTGATGGATATCCTAGACATGTGGTCATATGCGTGAGCTCTTCATGCTTCAGCTTCACTTTCTTTTATGACATTTTTACCTTCTTCATTCTGCATTCTCAAGGCCATATGAAGGTTTTGCTAGGCAAGGACATGTAACATGTCATATTTTCAAATCTTTCAAAGGTTAAATACTACATTCTTGTGTTTGCATTAGCATAAAATCTCAGTTATATAAGCTAATGAAAATTGAGTCTGACCTCCATAATTATCATCTGATTTCAAGAAACTTTTAGACCTACACACATGCTTCTAGTGGATCAAAAAATGCTGCTTGAACATTTCCATAAGAGCATTTGAAAGAATTGTAAGCTTAAACATTGCTTCAACGATGAGAGAAGAATGCTCACTTATTGAATGTTACTTTTCAGTTTATGCCTATCTGAGAAAAATTTAGATTGTGTGCATCCATGTTGTCAACGCTGCTGTTTTTAATTGGGCGTTCCTGTTTTGCAGTATTACTATCTTGTATTTTGGCAAGGAAGAGTCCAACTGCCGATTGGTTCCCCTGTTTCCTGAAGCCTTTGGGCCTGTGAAATTCCAATTTCAAAAAGGACTAGGTCAAAAATTTTGTCAGCCTTCGGGGACTGGCATTGACTTAGGCTTCTTTGAATTGGATGATCTCTCAAAACCATCTCCCGGAGAGGATGTGTTTCCTCTTGTCATATCTGCTGAAACATGCGTACTGCCTCATTCAGTAGATGACCATTTAGTTAATCCAGTGTCGTGCACCTCCTCTCACACGCAAATAACTCAGGCTGTTCTGGAGAAAAATAATGGTGGTCCTTTTCATGTAAAAGTTGTCAAGCAAATTCTCCGGGTGGATGGAGTTCGTTATGAGCTACGTGAGTTATATGGGTTAGGGAGCTCTTCAGCAGAGAGTTATAATGACAATGATCCAGGGAAGGAATGTGTAATTTGCATGACTGAGCCAAAGGATACTGCCATTTTACCCTGCCGACATTTGGTGAGTCTACATAGGAACTCTTTACTGTTGACTTTACCACGAGATCTGCCTATATTAATGCTTCTGCTCTGCTTCAAATGCACATCTAATATGTTCTTTGCTAGATAATTATTAAGATGCTTACACTTCGACTTAATACATCTTTTCTGGTAAAAATTGTCGGCTCTGCCTACTTTCACCTGTCTGTTGTCATCTACAGTCATATTATGATTTTTTTACAATACTGTGCTCCTTTTCCTAGTTGGAAAAGACTAGCTTAAGTAATATGATCAGAGGGTTGAATTTATGCTTACGTACACTGTCTTTGGTTTACTTCAATCTTGAGGGTACGTAGCTTCTTATGTGCAATGTGTACATCCGTGAGTAACAGCTCATTAGAGAATACAAAATACGAAAATTTCACTTCACTTTTATTTTTGTCGTTCTAGATGTTACTTACACATTATCATTTGTTAATTTTTTTTCCCAGTGTATGTGCAATGAGTGTGCCAGAGCGTTGACGCATCAATCAAATAGGTGCCCCATATGCCGTCAACCAATCGAGGAACTGATAGAGATCAAGATAAGTAACTGAATTCTGAGAGGCTCTATTCTTACCAAATGGGATTGCATGGTTCAAATCCTATTTTTTGACTCCTCTTCGGCTCTTCCCATGAGTCTTATTTTCAGATGCTTGGGTTCTTAATGTAATTGTCATTTGTTCTCAACCTAATGCCAGCTGGCAGTAACTAAAATGTAAATGTTCTACATGAATTTTCCACTTTGCTGGTGTTGAGAGGTCATCTTAGTCTGAGAATGCTCGAGCTTGGAAAGAAGACCTGCACATATATGTATAGACGCATCAGCAAAGAGCGGGCGTTAGCTTATTTACGACAACTCCTTTGTGTAGTTTTATACTGAACTGAGCTTTCTTGACAATGTTGTTGAGAGCAGTCCTTGTACAAATGACACTGCCTTCTCCACTCACCCAGTGTATCGTGTATGGTGTGAAAAGAATTGTAATTTGTAAGGACCAGATGTGTGTCCTAATAGTTATCAGTGATTTTTGTGATTTATTCTAAAAAAAATTTATCTATTTGATTGATGATTCATAGGGTAATTCAAGGTTCGGGTGCTTATTGGTATTTATTTGAAAGGGCTTAAGCGACGCATTTTCTTTTATTTCTTTAGCTTCTTTATGACTTGGGTGGTGAGTTGAACTGCAGAAAAATGTTTGAGCGAATTCTTTGGTGATGATGTCCTGTCTTGGACTTGTTAAAGTCTCAATAAAGCCTAAAGAAAATTTTGGGCGCAGAAGATTGCTGTTGATATGACCTCTGAAGAATCAAGTTTCTGGATGGCCTCGGGAGTAAATTGCTTTCGAACATCCTACGATGATGTTTTTTCGTCTTCCAATACGTATTAGCTTTGTATTTGAAGATGGGCACTGAGATTGTGGTCCTGTAGCAAAGGAAATTGATCTGTAGCTATGGTAGTTATATTCTCACAAGCCTTTATTTCGATGTTTAAGAAGCTGCCTCCTCATAGTGTGGATGAAGCTGAATTTACCGGTATACATAGTTACTGGTCACTGCTCTCTCTTCCCTTTTAATCTGATCTCAGTTTGTATGAAATGCAGAAGGCTGGTAAAAAAGGCTTTCCTGGTCCTTGTTAAATGCCATTTTGCTGAGACATTGTGCGGGGTTTTCCAATGCTATTTTGCTTGTATGATCTGATATTCTTTGCCGCCTGTGCAAGTCACTCTTTTGAAGCTGCATGACTTGACCTCCAGACTTGAAAAGATGGCGCCTCTCCCAGCTCTTTTTTCCCAGAGAAGCAAGTGTGATGCGCTAAGCAGAAAGATCCCTGCCAATGACTCGACTGAATGAAATGCCTCGGGAAAAAACGCACACACACACACACACTAGAAAGAGCAACAGAAAAATGTCAAAAGTTGCAGCTACCTCATGTTAAAGGAAGGTCAGGATACAAAAATTAATCTAGACAAAGTTCTTAAGGTTACCGAATAAGTCTGTTTGTTTGTTGTTTTCTCCTTAAATCTTCAAACAATGGTTAATAGGGAGGGGTGAGCAGATTCCGTCGAACTCGATTTTCATTTTTGGAATCTGAAACATACCTTGCATACCTTATCATATGTTTCAAAGTTTTAGGTTTCACATGTTTCATCGGTCTTATTTGAACGATTGCAGGTTTTTTTTTTTTTTACAATCCATTGGTCATAATTCACATGTAGACACAAAGAATTGAAACATTAACAAAGTAAAAGCCTTGGTCATGGACTAATTATTTTATATTACACATTCATCATCGAAAACCATGAAATATCATAGGATCTCGCGAAGATATGGAACAGGAGAAATACATAAACTTATTCCAGATTCCACTTCTTGAAATTTGAAACCTACCCATCGGATTCGGTTCCCCAATCTTTGGAATCTGGAACCTACCATGCATTCCTCGAACCTTTAGACCCACCTTGGTTTCACCTTGTTTCCGATTTTACCCTCTAACCAAGCTCACCATGGTTAATTAGCAACATAAACCCCTAAAGTGGACCAAGTTACAAGATACTTCTAAGAGATTTTTTTCCCCCTCACAAGCAGTTTGCGTTATGCAGACTCCAGTTTGTTGAGCTTTGTGTATGTGCGCATGCCCGAGAATTTAATGCCTCCAGGTGTTGGAAGAAAGTGATGGCAGGACCATGTGGGCATGTAAGTTAGGAGTCCCATTCACATTCATATTCTCTCTCTCTCTCTCTCTCTCTTTTCAATCGCTGTCTGAACTCCATGTGGCGCTCATGTGAAAACCCTGAACCCCAACAAGGTGGTGGTGATGGCGAGTTCTTGGAGCCAACCCAGCAAAAGAGGGGGCTGTTCTGCGTTTCCTTTTAAGAACCACGAGACAAAAGAGCGCATGTCCGACTCGATATCCCCAATTCATGGCAAACTCTTCCACCCGATGATGTTGTGCTCGCTAGTTGTTGCCTAACAACAACGTGAAAACCCGAAGAAAGCGTGGGAGGAGTGAAAAACCCGTTTCATGTTGTTGGAAGTGTAATAAGCCGCCAAGATCCAACCACAACTCCCATGCCGGTTCGATCCATCCTTTTGGCGTTTCGGGGGTCTTCGGTCACGTGCTACTTGCCCCATTCCCTAAACATGGAAAGTTCCGCCCACCCGCGCCTGTCCGTTTATTAATCCCGACCCCCCGTACGTTACGACAACCTACTCAACGCGATAAGACATAATTTAGGGACTGGACAAGCGTGTGGGATCTTTTAACGGACCGTTCTCTATGGTTTGGTATTGAGATTTTTTCGAATTAAATGGATTTCAAATCGACTGTTTCCATAGTTTGGTACTGGGATTTTCTCGGATAATGGCTCCCTACGTATGATAACGGTAGCGGCTGCTCAATATACCAAACGGAAAAATTCTCACGAACACATAATCTTACCCTATTTCTATGATCACCATCCACTTTTTCATCAAGGAGGGGTTTAGGCTTTTAAGGACAGCAATAATTTGCTCAAGCGAAAAGTGAAAGTGTATATATAAATAAACCAAGGGTAAAGTTAGATAAGTCCTTCTTGAAGCCCCTCTTTTGCCTTTGCCTAACTGTGGTTAAAGTGATGGGAGAAAAGAGCTCAGCTACAGGGCATTATTATAGCAAGAAGTCTGTCTTAATCAGCAGCTGCTTAACCTAAATATAACATAAACCTACGGCTACCCAGAATGCTTTTGAAACTCACCACAAGTTTAGCAACGGTCATGGCACATGACCTCAGGTAGAAAAACAGTCCATAGCAAGACATTGAGGAAACTGCCGGATGGTGCCACGTCAAGTGTTTCCGGTTTATTTTGGCCAAATGGACCGAATTAGTATAAATGTTAAAAGGGTTTAGGACTAAATCGGTTCAATTGAAAGGTTGAGAACCAAATTAGCACCGATGCTAATGTTTAGGGCTTTTTTTCTTTTTAATACTTTTCCCCTTGTTTAATCATAGCCTTAAACCGGATTTGCTCGAAAAATTTCTATCGAGAGCTCCCGCCCGCGCATGTCAACCGAAGTAACAACGTGAATCCATCTTTCTTCGATTTGATAGATCGAAACCGCGACTTACCCAATCGGTCAAGAGACTTCCATGACCATAAAAAACTTGTGTTTAAAGCACCGGGTTTCTCCATCTCTCGCGAGAATTCAGCTCCTCTCGCCTTTCCGTTTTCGTGCAATCAATGTCAATGTGGCGTAGCTCATTAATGTTCTCGGCATGGGCCAACCCTCGGCGGGACAGCTGCTTCGTGGAAAGAAGTACACGGACATGGAAATCGTAGCGTCGAGCCAAATTGCTTTATAGCCATAATTGCATGCCCAAAATACAATCATCAACTTTGGATTTGAAGTTATCTGTTCATAATTGTTGTGAGGATGAGTATGAAGCCAACCTTACTCAAATACATTGACCGTGGCATCACAATTATCCATGAAATTTCACAATTCAATATCAAACAGGACATAAAAAAATGTTAATTACAAGGGACTTTTACAAAAAGAAAACAAATGGAAAACGACACCTTCCTTGAACCTACATCAAATTTACAACATACCATTTCGATCTGTCACATCGAATGCATGACTTCATGAGGAGGATTAGGTTCCTTTTAGGAGAATCATCGGGTTTGAGAGCTTTACTCTATAGAACGCCTCGTCATTCGGCTTGGCTAGTTAGTGAAAATTTATCGGATTTCGAATATCGCTCGTGTTAATCTGTTGGCACAACGCAAATGATCTTTTCCTCAATGAATCATTTGCACTAAGAGGGCTGGTGCTGTTTGTACCCCGTGCAAAAAGCAAAGATCGATAAATCTAGACTAATTATCTGGCGGGAAAAAAAAAACCGGATATACTTTGTTTACAAATTGAGATGATGCATTGATATTGTTGATCCTATTGCAACTAGTGGGACAATAGTTCATTTCAATGTAGGACTGTGGGGCTACTATTTCCCCATAAAAATACTAATATTGACGGAGTATATTCCTCTTCAAAAGCATTCAAAAGGGCCAGAGAATTTGCTGTCCAAGACAGTCTAAATTCATCTCTTTGCAATCAATGTAACCAGCACAAATGCTCCAGCTTAGACCACGTCCATTATATGCTAGAAGACTGTTGAAGAATAGCAGATCTGAATGCGATTGCCAATTTGTTCAGTGCAGAGAGACAGTTAAAATTCTTTTTAATTCTTCCCCTTGATGGGAAGAAAGTTAATGAAGTAGGAGGAAAAACAGCAATAAAAACAGCCATCAACTCCAGCCTACTAGACACTAGAAACCTCGAGGTGAACAGAAGTTCTGGTGCAATATTCTAGTAGACCTTACAATGCATCCGTAATTTTGTTCCCTAATGCCAGCAGTGGTCTTTTTTTTTTTCTTTCTTCTCATCGAGGTTAAGCAAGAAGTTTTCATTGTGAAAGAGCAAACTGTGAGTTATAAAGATCTGCCGAGCACAAATAAGAAGAACCCTTCTGCTTAACTAGTCACGATAAAGCGCAACTATAAGCTCGGACCCGAGGGTTGAGGCGGGTTTACATGCATCTGAAAGACTATATAAGTTCACGAGATGTGGGTTAACAGCTTTATTTATGTTAAGAGATTGACTAAAAATGCAGCACAGGCTTATGAAAAACTTCCTTAGACCTGGACCCTGGTCTCTGTGCCAGAAGGCAGATTGGCTGAATGAGGAATGAGATATGGGTCAATGAGATTCACTCTCCCCAGCTCAAATCCAGGATTCAGAACACAAGTGGGGATAAGGGTTTTATCTAATATGGGGGAGGATAAATTGGTAATTCAAGGGGAAACAGCCCACTGTGAGAAGGGACAAGAACAGTGAATATTCAAATAATTATTCACTATGGTCCCATTTTGAGGTCCATTATTTAGTGCTCACCCCATTTAGGAAGAAGAAATTCTGAAAGTTTTCTGACAAGAGTTCATTGCCATATGCTGATAATAATTACTAGCAAAGTTCTTTTTTTTTTTTTTTTTGTGGAGAAAGGAATAAGAAAAAGAAAAAGAAGGGGGAAACAGAGTAATACAGGGGTCTCTGAGTCTGAAACAAACTCTCCCCATGGCTTATTTATGAACCCCGCGCTCCTTGGTGAAGCTAAGCCCAAGGCACAAACAGAGTCGCTCACACCGCCATGTTTGAGACTTGAAGAAGTTTTCAACGCTACCTGCCTTTGGAAGCAACTACCTGCCTTTGGAAGGAGGCCAAAAGGAAATCCCCCCATAAATAAAGAGGGGCTCAAAAGAAAAGTGTGTCGAGAGAAGGCTTGAAGAGCAACTCTCTCTCTGTCTACTGCTCTACTCTTTCTTTCTCTCTCTGTGCCAGTCTAGCAGTCTTTTTAGCCCCCCCCTCTCTCTCTTGCCCCTGAAATAGAGGAATCAGAGAAACCAGAGGAGTTTAATGTGCACCCACAACTCCCGAGTCCTCTCGCTCTCTCTCTCTAGAAAAAACTGAAACTTTCTTGCTGCATTTCAATACTCTGCTCAGAGACAACCCCCTCTGGACCGTTTGGGTTTTCCTCTTCATTTCCTTCTGGGATTACTCTGGAACGACGCCTATCTCAAAAGAAAGAACAGAGGAACGCCCTTTGTGGAGCTCTTCCAATTAAAACACCTACCTCTCTCTCTCTCTCTCTCGGCTGCTTCTGTTTGTCAGATCTGTGTTAGGACCCCCTCTCCTTTTCTTATCTTTTCAATAACTGTGTTTCGATTTGCTCCATTTAAGTGAAACTCAAATGAGTAAAGAAGAGTTCTTGAAGATCCAGGTACGCATTTTTGTACCCTCCTAACTCAGCTCATTGGGAGTTTTCCCTCTGTGTTGTGCCTTGTTTTAAGCTCGAGAGTCAATAGATGATAGTTGTTGGGACTTCAAGTGTTGCAATTAGTACGTGTGCTCTGTTTTTCCCTGTGAACTAATCTCTTTTTCCATGCTTTGGTAATGACTTTTCGAAATGAAACTTCGCATAGGAAGCTTCGTTTCATTCTCTCTTTTTCCTTCAGCTATTTTTTTTTTCCGGAGTGAGAGGAGTTGTTCTTTACACCTGTTTTTGTTCTCTGGGTTTGCTTGTGCATGCAGACTTGTGTTCTAAAAGTGAACATACACTGTGATGGCTGTAAGCAGAAAGTGAAGAAAATCTTGCAGAAAATTGATGGTATTACTCCTTTTTCAGTTCCAGTCCTCTTTATTTCATCTTATTTTATTCTCCAAGCTCCCCCCTCTCTCTCTCTCTCTCTCTCTCTCTGGATTTTAGTTAAGATTTATCTCGAACCCCACTAAAAAAATTCTTCCCGTGACATTTTAGTAACTCTCAGTTCAAGTATACTCGTCACCTTCAATTATTAAAAAAATTATTGCCTAATTTTTCCTTGTTCAGGGGTTTTTACTATCAAAATAGATGCAGAACAGGGCAAAGTGACCGTTTCAGGGAACGTAGACCCAGCTGTACTCATCAAGAAGCTCAATAAATCAGGCAAACATGCTGAGCTTTGGGGTGGTCAGAAGTCCAACAACAACAATGTCAACAACCAGTTCAAGAACATGCAAATTGACAGTGGCAAAGGTGGCAACAAGGGCCAAAAGGGTGGTGGAGGCGGTGGAAACAACCAGCCTAAGGGTGGTCAGAACATCCAGAGCCAGCAGCTTCCACAGTTCCAGCAGCTCCAGCAGCTCCAGCAGATGAAAGGGTTCCCAGATCTCAAGCTGCCCCAATTCAAGGACCTCAAGATGCCCTTCAAGGACCCGGGTCCGAACCTGAACCAGAAAGGAGGAGGGAAATTCACCCTGCCTGAGGATGACGAATTCAGTGACGATGACTATGATGATGACTATGATGATGATGATGATTTTATGGATGATGAGGAGTTCGATGATGACTTGGATGATGCCCACCGCCAAGCAGTCAGCAAGATGAACCCTTTGATGGGCAATGGCCAGATGCCCAACATGATGCTGAATGGGATGATGAATGGGAATCATGCCCAGCAGCTCTTGAATGCTCAAAAGGGTGGGGGAAATGCTGGAGGTAGTGCTGGTAATAATGGCAAGAAAGGGGGCGGCGGTGGCGGTGGCGGTGTGCCTATTCAAGTGGGTGGTGGGAACAATGATGGCAAAAATGGGAATGGTGGGAAAAAGGGAGGAGGAAATAACCAAAACCAAGGCGGTGGTGGTGGTGGTAAAAATGGTGGCAAGAACGGGGGTGATGCCAAAAATGGTAACCATGGCGGTAACCCTAACAACAAGAATGGCGGCGGTGGCGGGCCCAGCGGCAACATCAATGGGAACGGCAGCAAAAAGGGTGGCGGAATGGAAAACGGGTTCCTCCACATGGGTGGTGGTGGTGCTAATGGCGGTGGTGGGCAGATGGGTGGTATGAAGATTCCAATAGGTCATATGGGCAGCATGCCAACAGGGCAAATGAGCAATTTCTCGGCTGTCCCTGGCCTCCCAGCCGGCTCCCTGGGCGGCGGAGGAGGAGGAGTGGGCGGAGCGGATGGCTACTTCCACGGCGCCGGGCCGGAGGCCATGGCCGGAAATCCTTATCACCAGCAGCAGCAGCAGCAGCAACAACAGCAGCAGTACCTAGCCCAAGTGATGAATCAGCAGAGGGCTATGGGCAATGAGAGGTTCCAGCCCATGATGTACGCCCGGCCACCGCCAGCTGTCAACTACATGCCGCCATACCCAAACCCCTACCCAAACCCGTATGCCGGCTCCGGCTCGTACCCGTACCCATACCCACCACCCCCCCACGGAGAGGGGTACAGCTACTTCAGCGATGAGAACACATCAAGTTGCAATGTGATGTGAGAAACTTATGCTCTGCTTATAGATAAGAGTTGGGTGCTGTTGAAGGAGGTTTTTGGTCTTTTCTCAATAGAGTTTGTGGTGGGGTTGTGATGGCGGCGGCGGTCTCAGCCACAGTTTGAAGAACTGGAAATCTCATGTTATATGATTCTTGCCAATGGGGTTTCTTCTTCTTCTCCTTCTTTTACCTTCTGAAAATTTTAGTGCCCTCTTTTTTCCCTTCCCTCATATCGTAAGCAAAAGATGTAGGGTTCTTAAATTTCTGTAATAGGGGAAGTAAACTATAGATAAGAAGGTAATGTCAAAGTTTCATTAGGAAGGTACTTTTGAGACATGTATGGTGGGGTGGGGTTAGTGGGGCCTCTTTCTTCCTCTCCTTTTGCTTTTAATCTATGAGATGTTTATATGGTGTTTTATAATATGCTGGAGACACAATAAAATATCAAATGCTCCCCCTTATGAACAATCAACATCAATCTTTGCTCAAAATCATCTGGGAAATCAAAACTGAAGTTGCCCTTGCACTTCCTAGTTCCACCATTCCTCAAAAAACCCAAAAGACAGGAGGAGGAGGAGAGATTGCAGATGGGGTTTTTGTTCAGATCATGGATGTTGGCGGTGGCCGTGGTGGTGGTGGGCCTCATCACTCATCAGTCGCGGCGGCAAAAGAGGTTGGGGGCCCAGCCAAAGGCCATTCTCAGTAGCTGTGAATATTATTAATGTGAGAGAGGAGGGGAACTTAAGGGGTGTGGGCGTGGGACCCGGTGCTCTGCGTTTTCTTTTTGCAAGATTAAAGAAACCAAAGACATTAGACATTATTATTGGGGACGCTGTTCACGTACACTTTAGTGAAAGACGCTGTAGCAACCATGACGGTCAGAATCTCTCTCTCTCTCTCTCTTACAGAAGCCCACAAGAGGCCAAAAATCCTTTATTGTGCCTGAGCTCTGCATATAGAGAGAGAGAGAGAGGGAGGTGTTTGTGTATTTGACAAGGACAAGCTAACAACTTTATTTTCGAAGATCTAACGGCGTTGACACTTGACACGAATGCCGGCAAGCGTCTGGTCTAATCAGCGGAAAGAGCATCAGAATATGTGTGAAAATGCATGAAAAAATGGTGTACACAGAGAGGGCGAGAGAGACACAGAGAGAAACAGAGACAGAGGTGGAGCCAATCCAAGTCCAACGCTGCTGCAGCCATGGACGCAACGATCAGAAAATTCAAAGTGGGGGGTGGTCGTGCGTTGGCTGTTCGGTTCTGGATTTCTCACATGACGACCATCATCAGCATCCACAGAAAAGAGGAGAAAAAAACAGGGGATGAATCTACAAAAACAAAAAATAAATTAAAGGGAAAATGAATGGGTAAAACAATAAAAATAAAAACAAAAAAATCTTCAAATCCTTCCGCTCCATCTGTCTAACCAGATTGCGAGAGATGTGGTTCTTTTCCCAGTACCATAGGGCAAAAAAAAAAAAAAACAAAAGTTTGCTGCACTGTTCATCCCTCCCCTTCTTCAACTCTTTCGGGAGAAGAAGCCCGTGTAGGGTTCTTGAGCGAGAGCTTCCACTTGCTCCCATGGCTGTCCCCAAAAGTCAACATTTACTGAATCCAGAATGTCAAAGTTGGCCCCCTTTTTTTCTTTTCTTTTTTCCTTACTTTTAGTCTTTAATCTTTTACTTTCTATTTTTCTCTTCTTTCGCAATCTTAATGTGCGAAGCCGTATACGCCAATCGGCGTGCGGGCCAAATGATTTGGGGGTGGGGACGCTATTATGATAGGTGCGGGAGGCGGGGGTTCGAATTTCACACTATATAAAGAGAAAATACAAAAGCTAGAAAAAGAAGAGTTAGAAATAAGACAGATAAAAAAATATTAAAGATAAATATGTTTTTATTTTATTTTAAAGTAAATTAGGATCTTGGGATATCCAACTTTATAAAAAAAAAAATTGTTTCTGGGACAGTACACGGCATGCATGCAGCACTTTGGTTATTGTGATGTAAGAGAATATAATGTTCATTAAAAAAAAACAAATTTGCATGCCTATCTTTATAGGTCATTTAGTGAATATTTTAGAATCCACTTGCGAGTTTGATTCTTGCTTTCCTGCCTTTCCATCTGAAATGTAAAAACCACATCGAATTCCAAAGTTTTATTTTTACATTTTAAGGAAATGTCAAAGGTAAATCTTTTTTAACCATCGAAAATTCAAAATATCATCCCGAGTAAGAAAAAACCCATACATATTCATATGCCCATATTAACATTTGAAAGTTTCTAGATTTTATTTTTTTTTTATTAAAAATATTTATTTACAAAAAGAAAAACGAAACGACATGCGCGGCGAGATTGAAAAAGGCGAAAACTAAAAGGTAAAAACCACTCGAAACAAATTCATTTTCCTTCCAAATTACTTTTCGGTTTCCTCCTAATATTTTGAGAACTACAAAAGGAAAAAAGAAGAAGCTGATTTTCGTAAATTTCGAATTCATGAGTGGCTATACACACCGAAAAAAGCGAGGCGAAAAGGCAAAAATAACTCCAAATGAATCTCTATCTATTAAGCAGCAACCGGTACGTTGATACAACGCAAATATAAACGAAGATTTATGAATTTTCATAAAGTGGAAAGGGTTTAAAAAAAAAAAAGGTACGGAGGATAACATTGGAGCCCAGTTTAATTTTCATTTCTACCAACAAACAAACGAAATAAAAAAAAATGGGTATTTCCATTTTTGGGAAAGTGAAGGAGCTTCTTTCGGAAGCGAAGACTTTTGCGTTGCATGCTTGTGGCGACTAAAATATATCTCGGACTTGAACTTAAGACAACAATTAATGTGGTCGCTCGAGATCCGAAATCTTCTCGGCCTGTTTGGTTACGAGGTCAACTCGTGCCCGTGCCCGTGCCAGAATTAGCTTATCCCTATCCAGGAGCAAAATAACTCTTTTTCGTAAAGCTCTCGCTAGTTGGAGGCACTTGTTGAACATGTTTAGTGAGGACCGAATATTGAACTCCAAGTAGGAATGGATTCCCAAGTTTCTGTTCGATCGGGTTTACAACACAAATTCCGCCGAATCATCATCGATATGGGTTTGTTCGGTATGATTTCATATCTTCATTTAGTTCGATCTGATTTTCAAAAGTCGAC
Source organism: Rhodamnia rubescens (assembly GCA_021437795.1). Taxonomy (NCBI): domain Eukaryota; kingdom Viridiplantae; phylum Streptophyta; class Magnoliopsida; order Myrtales; family Myrtaceae; genus Rhodamnia; species Rhodamnia rubescens. The sequence goes on from JAILYA010000023.1 coordinate 3,118,567, forward strand.
TCGATCATGCTCGGCTAGATTTTGAATCATGACCCGCACCAAATGTTTCGCTTTTTTTTTTTTTTTAATCTCGGGATTGAATATTGAGCTCGAAGGAGGAATGTATTCCAAGGTTTCTGTTTGATAGGGTTAGCGACATAATTTCGCCGAATCATCTCCACGGGTTCATTCGAGTATGGTCCTGAATCTTTATATAGTTCGATCTGATTTTCAAAAGCCAGTCCAGTCCTGCTCGACTGATGTTGGGTCCTGAACCGAACCGGACCGAGCTCACCCCGAGGTCTGGTGCCCGGCTTGGGAAACTCGGCACGTGCGACAGTCCTGGCACGTGCGAGTAGATTGTTCGTGGGAGGGGGCTTTGACGAGTGGGGTTGGGGGGAGTCACGTGGGAAGGTCAAAGGTGCATGGGAATGCGGGAGTGAGATTTGCGTTATTCGTTTGGATGCGTTCGGAGTGCAGAATAACATGCATCTCTATCCCCCAAAACCTAATTTAATATTCTATACCTAATTTACGAAACGCATCCAAATCGCGCTTCGGTTCGGCGATGTTTTCACGGCACGACCCGCCCTCGTGAATTAGGTCTGCTCGTCGCGAGCTCAGATCGAGCGTGAGAAGATCTGGAGGCATTATCCGCGAGCAAAAGTACGTTTCACCGGCGAATGTCATCTTGAAACGCGAGATCGCGAAGGGTAAAAACTGTATTTTTGCTAAGTCGGCACGGCGGGTTTTCACTTACTTTAAAGAGATTAGCCCCCTAAAAATAGCCGAGTAATGTCCTTTCGCTAATTAACAATGCGAAAGGTGCTCCCCTCGTTTTTCTTTCTTGTCTGTCCCACTCTCTCTTCTCACTAAGCAGCAGCTGCGAGGGGGTTCGTAGCACTCAAAAAGTCTCAAAGTCAAAAGCACTCGACTGTAATTATTGGAGTAGTGCCGTCCTTCGCATGGGGAAACTAGCATTGAGGACATTATTAATCCCATACAATAATACTAGTTAATTTCTCTTTTAGAAGGCGCTTTTGATAGCAAGAGATTATTGTACTTTCTGTCGTTATTTTCGACGACATAGGAAAATTTTTAAGCAAGAAACTATCAATTACCCTCTTGTTTATGCTTTCATGGAGGCCCTAAACACGTTTAGGGAAAGCTAGAGAACAGGAAGATGCTGTCTTCGTACGTTTTTTTTTCAAAGTGAATTAGAAGAAAACAGTCATTCAGAAAAATTGTCAGTCTCATGTAAATAAAGCATGGCATATCCTTATTTTCTTAAATAAAGCTCTCAAATAGATCTTGTATCAAATAAAAACTTGAAGTAGTATGTCGGTCTCAAAGAAGGGCGTGACATCTCCGACCGATCAAGGGCATTTTCGTCTTTTATGTTTTCTGAAATTTATTTCTCTCTTTTTGCCTTACTTTTTTGTTTCTCCTTGCCTTTTCGAGGGTGGCCGGTTTCAGGCGATGGCCGTGCCTCGCTGGGCGGGGACGGGTCGCCTCGCCCGGGCTAGCCGACCACCGGGGAGGGCTAGGCAAGGTCGACCTTTCTGGGCCAAGTGTGGCGACCCTTGCCCGACCTAGGGACTACTTAGGCAAGGGCAACGAAAATGTCCTTGAGTGGCCGGAAAGGTCATACCTTTCTTTGAGATTGACAATGCCACTTTAGTTCATTATTTGAAATAACGTTCACGTCATGTCCTCATGTAAAATCAAGTATAAGATGATGAGAAGGGTATAGACATTTAAAACGTATAAGCCGAAAGAAATGTACCGAACTGGCTTGAGACAAACCAGAAGTTTGAACGCAACAAACAAATAATATTTCCAATAAAAATGCCGACTAAAAATATTGAAGTGGTATTTTTCTTTTATTATTTTTTTTAATCTTTTAGCAATTGAGCTTTTCATTTCATCTAATCGTGAAATATGAACTTCAGCTTCTGAAATAATATTAAAAAATCATATTTTTTTTTAACGACAACATACTTTATGGGTTTTAGGAAGAAAATTAAATTAATAAGTAACTGTTTATCCCAAATAAACCAAACTAATCATTAAACAGGCAAGAAATAGACTGTTTTTTTTTTTTTTGGTGGTGGGGGAAGGGGAATTTTTTTCAACCACTCTAAGCTGACTTTGGGGAAGAAAAAGCCAGCAATTTTGCGGAAAAAGCCAAATCGAAATTATTTTTTTTTCTTTCAAATCAATATACAGTTAAAGAGGAAGAGAGAAAAGGAGAAAGATGAGAATGGAAGCAACTATCATGCATTACGCAACACAATGATGAGCAGAGCGACAGGCGGGTGTCGCTCTTTTCCCCCCTCTTTCGCTTTCTCTTTTCCGGCACCAAACTTTTTTGACCGAAGACATTTCGCAACCCACCCCCTCCCTCAACCTTTTTTGGCCCTTTCACGTGGGTCCATCCACTTTTCGATTTCATGCTCATTTGTCACTCTTGATTCAGCCATGTCGATCTTGCCGAAGGGCGATTCTTGCGACCACCGCTCGCCGGTTTAAACGAGCTTCGCGTAAAATTCACATGATTTGGTATCGAGGTTGTGTGGTAATAAGGCGTCCCGATTTGATGGTTTTCGAGTACTGCTCTCCACCTTGTCGGAGAGCTCGAGATTTCGACATGGAATCGAGTTCGCTATTCGATAATGGGTTTTTGACGGGAACCTAATTAAGTCCGCTAAAGTTCGTGACATAGCAAGAAATAGTCGCAAAAGGACTTCCGGCATCTGGGGCTCTACAAGAACCTAATTATCGATTGCTCTCACTTCAGTGCGTTATTCGAGTTCGAGGTCTCGAGTTTGATTGCCCAACCATTTATTCGTTTGTGAAATCAAATTTTTCCCATGAGAGCGAGTGTTGGGCATATACAACATGCACCATGAGGCTTTAGAGTGAGTAATTACATACCTTAACGCAAGGATCAAACAATTGTTTCGCCTGCGAGTTGTCGGTACAGGGTTTTTTGTATGCTTTGGACTTTAATTGTGATACTAATCTTTGTGTGAGCGGGTGTGTACCGAGCACATGTAATATGAACCATGCCTTAGCACACTAAAGTTTTAGGACAAACGGCTATGCACTCGATTTCAACAAAGGTAAAAAGACTCGTCGGAGTCGAGGCGTTTCGTCGATAAGGAACACATTCTAAAAAGGAAAAATCGAACACTAACTATACGACTCCGCTCGACGCATTGTGTTACTATCGTAGAAGGTTCCCCGCTCTGATTGAGCTTATGAATCAAACGAGAAAAAGCAAACACACCTACTAATTACTTGATTGCACTATCAAGAACAAAATTGGCATGCTTCTATTAGGGTTTTTCCAAAGCAAGTAGATTCCCCCCTTCTTGGAAGGGATTGTGATGCTTGTTTACCTTCTTAATTGGGCTCTCTCTTTTCCAAGTGCAAGACCCTTCCTCCAGAAGGTCAATATCTTCTATGACGGTTTGTCCAAAAGATGAAATGTGGGTTCAACCTTAGCAAACGAGCCATTTACTTCACAAAGCTTGGTTTATGCAGTCCAAAGTCAAAACTAGCTTAATGGCAAGAAAACAAATTTCGGGTGCTTTTGTTTTGCGCAAAATGAAGAATTCGGATTGCATTTTTCTGAAAGTCATCGCTTGTGCCGCTTACGAAAATGGGTGGATGATAAATGTTCTCATTATCCACGAAAATATTCAAATATAAATTGTTGTCGAGAATAAAGTCATTTTTTTATTGACCAATCGTTTCAAGCGATCATTTTTAAGAAAATATATTTTTTAAAAAGATATTTATTTTTTGCCAAATAAACGAAGCCTTGGTGATGGTTTCCATTCTTCGCTCTGTCCGTAATTTCTCATTCGTCTGTCCCACCATTTTAAGTTGGAAGTGTCCATCAAACCACGCATGGTTTAAGTCTGTAGTCGGGTCAACAAATGAAAGCGGAAACACGTGAATTACATCAAGTCTAGTCGAACAATGAGTATCATCAGCCCCCACATGCGAGCACTATGGATTGTCCTCCCTATTCAACCATCATAACCCAACTCGACTAACCATTTCGTAACATTATAACAATTTTAAGCCTCCGTTTATTTCACGAAAAATTAAAAATTTGAACTAACATTTTCTTAAAAATGATTAGTTGTATCGCTTAAAATAATTAGTTAATGAAAAGTATTTCCCTCTAAACATCTCCGTGAACAATGAAAATATTTTTCATTCGTTCATTTTTATAAATAATACAAGCAATTATTTTTAGGTAATTTTTCATTTTTTGCGAAACAAATGAAGCTTTTTTAAGCTATGTTTGATCGTTAGAATATAAGCCAGGATATGATATGATAAACCATATTTTGTATTTAGTAGTTGTCCATGATAGGATAAATGGAGAGATAATTAGCATAAACAAAAATCCTAAGAGAGGGGTTGGGATAGACTAAGATAGGATTTTTTCAATAGAGCGGACACAAGGAAAACCGAGTTTTTCTCACAACCACTGTCTATCCTCCATGTTTCGCCGGGCCGGATCGCCTCTCCCGCAACTACGATCGTTAAATGTGAGCTCTTCTTTGGTGTCTCTAGGCTAGGGTCTCCATTTGCAAAGCCAAGTATCTCCTAAATATTGTTCTTCAATCGATAGTTTGGCATAATATGAGATCATATCCCTCGTTCTTTAACGGTTTGAAATTTTTCAACATATGAGAAGGGTCTTGACATGTTATGAAGAACTCGAGATTGATCTTTAATTTTCAAAGTAGCTCTATTGAATGAACCGCATGAGTGCATCTTCAACTCATCAAAAGATATCGAATAATTAGATTGTTCAGCACTTGTGTACTCACTAGATAAGACAGTGAGCAAGACTAGCGGGTTATTTTCAAAAGATTCGACTTCAAATCAAGACCATCGATTCTACATGTTTGCTCTGTCGATATTGTGCGCGAATTCGGATGGCACAAATATATGTTTAATAATAACTCACTCATCAAAACTCATTACCGAATAATTTCTAAAAGCATACTCATGTTTTAGTGAAATAGTGTTGATCTTAGCGGCGCCTCGTCTTTACTTATTCGACTTTAAATCCGTGAGTTCACCAAACTGTAGATATGATATGATAAAAATTTTTGGATTTCTTATTTTATCCTATCCAAGTCCTATCATAATTAGAAATCCGGACGACCAAACACAATCGTAGTGTTAATTGAATTGCAAGCCGGTAGCATGATTTTTTTTTATATATATATATATATCGGGCCTAACGGAACACAAGTTTGGAATTCTCAAAAGATTTGATTGTCATTTATTTATGCTCCGTTTGTTTTGCGGAAAATATGACTCTTCCGAAAATTATTTTTCGGGAAATCATTTTCCAAGAAAATAACTTCATTTTTCGATGTTTGGTAAAAACTTGAAAAAGTTCCGGAAAATGTTTTCCACCGTTTGATAAGGAAGACTCCAAAATCCAAGCTAAATCTGGTTTCGATACCATAAATCCTCCGACAAAAAAATGTTCGGTTGTCATAACCCAACTCGACTAACCATTTCGTAACATTATAACAATTTTAAGCTCCGTTTATTTCCGAAAAATTAAAATTTGAATAACATTTTCCTAAAAATGATCGGTTATTTCGCTTAAAATAATTAGTTAATAAAAAATATTTCTCTCTAAACATCTCTCGTGAACAATGAAAATATTTTTCATTCGTTCATTTTTTATAAACAATACAAACAATTATTTTTAGGTAATTTTTCATTTTTGGCAAAACAAATGAAGCCTTTTAAGCTACGTTTGATCGTCGAATATAAACTAGAATATAATATGATAAATCATATTCCGTGTTTGGTAGCTATCCATGATAGAATAAATGGGGAATATAACCAAGATAAAAAAAAATCCTAAGAGAGGCGTTAGGATAGACCAAGATAGGATTTTTTCAATAGAGCGGACACAAAGAGAACCGAATTTTTCCCACAACCAATGTCTCTCCTTCATGTTCCGCCTCGCCGGATCGCCTCTCCTGTAGGCTGCGACCGTCAAATGTGAGCGCTTCTTTGGTGGCACTAGGTGGGGTCTCCGGCTGCAAAGCCAACTATCTTCTAGATATTGTTCTTCAATCGATAGGTTAGCGCAATATGAGATCATATCCCTCATTCTTTAACGGTTTGAAATTTTTCAACATATGATAAGGGTCTTGACATGTTATGAAGAATTCGAGATTGATCTTTAATTTTCAAAGTAGCTCTCTTGGATGAACTGCATGAGTGTATCTTCAACTCGTTGAAAGATGTCGAATAATTAGGTTGTTCAGCACTTGTGTACTCATTCAATAAGACAGTGAGCAAGGCTAACAAGTCATTCTCAAAAGATTCGACGCCAAATCAAGGCCCTCGATTCTATAGGTTTGCTCTGTCGATATTGTGCGCGATTCGGATGGCACAAATATCTGCTCAATAATAATTCACTCGTCAAAACTCATTACTAAATAATTTCTAAAGCATCCTCATGTTTCAGTTAAATAGAGTCAACCTTAGTGGCGCCTTGTCTTTGCTTATTCGATTTTAAATCCTGAGTTCACCAAACTCGTAGATATGATATGATAAAATTTTTGGATTTCTTGTTTTATCTTATCCAATCCTATTATGATTAGAAATCCAAACAACCAAACACAATCGTAGTGTTAATTGAATTGCAAGCCCGTCTCATGATTTCTATATATATATATATATTGTCCCTTTCGTGCCTAACGGAACACAAGTTTGGAATTCTCAAAAGATTTGATTGTCATTTATTTAGTTAGGCTCTCTTTATTTGAGAGGATGTCTCTCCTCTGCCTAAGGTCAAGTAAATAATATAATGGGAGAGAGAGAAATATGGAATTTTCAATATGTTTCGATGTATTTATAAATACTACAAGAGTCTAGTTAAAGCCTCATTGAATGCCTACTAAAATGGACATAATGCCAAATATAATCAATTAGAAATATGCACGATTAAAGGAGACACGTGTATAATCTTGAGCGACATGGAGAATCAAGTAAATGACCCAATACCGCTAATATCCTCTCAAAATTAAGGTGACTTCAATGAAGTCAACTAAAGTTTGAAATCAATGTCAAATAGTATCAGGAAAGCTTGTTTCACTATTTTTCGAAAATACGCAGCAGAAGACGTCAAAATCACTTGGTGAGTTTGCAGCCGTGTGGTGGGTGGCGAAGTGTGAGGCAGCGTCCGACGGCTGTTCAAGACAAAACTTTGGGCTACAAGTTGTCTGAGGGCGATGAGTCTGCTGGTGATGTCGACTTTCCGAAATAAGCTACAAAAATGTTGAGAATCGGAGGGGACAACTAGCATCCGATACGGCTATCTTGCGTTCGGTTCACACGCTTTAGACTTTCCTCATGGTATCAGTTTTCACGTCAGAGCAAGTGTTGGGCATATGCAACATGCACTGCGATTTAATAGATAGAGGTTTTAGGGTGAATAATTACGCACTTAACGCAAAGATCAAACAATTGTTTCGCCTACGAGTTGTGGGTATAGGTTTTGTATGCTTTATGTTGTAACAAGCAAAAATGCCTAGAGGGAGGTAAATTGGTGATTCTGAACCAAATTAAAACTTAATGCGGAAATAGAACAGTTTCAAGATACTATTGAACAATACAAGAAGAGCACGTGCAAATAAACTAATCAAAATAACAAGAGTTCGGGCAAGAGAAAATTTCACGCGGTGTTTATAGTGGTTCGGCTTGTTATGCCTACGTCCACTCTTCCATGATGACAACAGACCGGCTGAATTCCGTTAGAATGAATTCAATGAGGTTACAAGAGATGATACTCTCAATCGTTCTTACAAAACCTCACCATAAAAGAACTTTGAAACAAGAATGTGAATCCGAAACACTCGGGCCTTTTGGAATATATGTTCGCTTAACTCCCTCTCTGCTAGTCACCATGGATCTTCTTTGAATACTTCCTTGCTTCCAAACTAGCCATCGGACAACCTTCGGAGGATCGCTCTTCAATCATTGATTGGACGTTATTAATCGTGATTGAACGAGACCGTATCAAAGAAGATATAGTAACCATTAGAGTAAAATCCGAACTCTTCCGATTCAGTCATCCATACAACTAGATCTTTAGTTTCCAAAAGTAAAGTTGATTCAAACGATCAGAGGTTCTTATTCTTGGAAGGTGATATCCAATCATAGATATTCTCCCGATTTGATTTGAAGAAATATATTGTCGATCAAATATTACAAACTTCCATTACGGATATTGTCAATATCGAAAACTTGCCAATCGTGAGTCTTCAAAATCTGCCGGAAAATATTTCGGAATCCGAACATTATACGAAGCGATCTTCAAAAATAGAAACCCTCCGAATTTGAACAGATTTTTGAACAAGTGACTCGAGCTACACTAAAGTCCTTTTGACACGTCATATAAATCTTCGGAAGAAAGAGTCTTCGGAGACAAGTACCATACTCCATCCGAATGAACTCGAAGCAAATATTTGATGAGACACTCTTTCGATCCCGAATGTCAAGTTGGGATCAATATGAGCTTTTGTTCACTTGTTCATCCTGCAATAAGGCCTAGTGAATATTGTATAGATTCTTTCTAAATAAGGATATTTTGGTCGAATCAAAATAATCGGAATGAGAGTTTTTCTCAATAATCTTTCCTTTTTTTATGATGACAAAGCCGCTGAACAAAAGTAGATTTAAAGAAAGGTTTTGAAATTCAAGTGATCCTTCATCTCAAATTCTCTACTAAGTTGCATCTTTTTTTTTTTTTTGGGTCCAATACTAAGTTGCATCTTTAACAATCGTATTTCTGACATGTTCTTCGTTGCAATAAACATGTCATCCACATACAATAGCAAATAACCAAAAGAACCATCACACAATCTCTTATAGTACACACATTTGTTATGCGCACTTCGTGAGTAGCCATGACTAAACATAAAATTATCAAATCTCTTGTACCATTGCCGTGGAGATGGCTTGAGACCATACAATGAGCGTTTCAACTTGCAAACATGATCTCTTTTACCCTCAACAACAAGTCCCTTGGGTTGAGACATATAGACTGTCTCCTTAAGCTCGACATGCGTAAAAGCGGTCTTGACATCAAGTTGCTCAAGTTCTAGATCATAAAAAGCCACTAACATGAGCAATAAATGAATGGAACTATGTTTCATAACTAGAGAGAATACTTCATTGAAATCTATCTCCTTCTTCTAACTAAAGCCCTTCGCTACCAAACGTACCTTGACTTTTTCATCTTCAACCCCTGGAATTCCCTCCTTTCTTTTAAAGATCCACTTGCATCCAATGACTTTTTTGCCTTTAGGCAATTTCACAAGATTTCAAGTTTGGTTCTTATAAAGAGATTCCATCTCTTCATTCATTGCAATAAGCTACTTTTCGGATTTAGAACAAATAGTAGCTTCACGGAATGTAGAAAGTTCTTTAATACCAAGCTCTTCAAAGAATCGTAAGAACATATGCTACCAAATCAGTAAAATCATACCTTTGGGAAGGCTTAATTTGCCTTTTTTTCTCTCTCTGCAGCCAAAGTCTAAGGTTATTCAACTTTTTCTACTTCATCTTTAATCGAATCCGAGTCTTGTTGCTCACTATCACTTTCTAACCGAATAATAACGTATTCGGAGGTTCTCCATGGTTGCTCTATACTAAACTCCATCTCTTTCGCTACATTCTCTTCCTAAATTTCGTAGACTCAATAACTTTTCTCCGATTAAGCATATAATTTTCATCGAAAGTATCATCCCTACTAATTATAAACTTTGATGACCGAGGATCAAATACTACTATTTATGTCCCTTAACTCCATCTCGCATAACCAACGAAAATAGCTTTCTTCGCTATAGGTTCAAACTTATCATCTTTTACATGATAATAAGCAAGACAACCAAATACTTTCAAAACAGAATAATCGGAAGGTTTACCGGGACCATACCTTGCTTTGAGTCTTACATTCAATTGCGGTAGAAGGAGAACGATTTACCAAATAACATGTCGTGTTCACGGCTTCGGCTAAAAAGTATTTATCAAGTCTAGCATTAGAAAGCATACATCTAGCTCTCTCTAAAAGTATGCAATTCATGCGCTCCGCCACCCCCATTTTGTTGAGGTGTATACCTAATTATTCGATGTCGAACAATCCCTAAATCTTCACGGTACTTTTTAAAATCACCTTCGCAAATCTCAAGATCATTGTCTGTTTTGAGACGCTTTATCTTCTTTCCAGTTTGATTTTCAAACAATATCTTCCACTTCTTGAATGTATGAAAAATGTCACTTTTACGCTTCAAGAAATAAACTCAGACTTTTCTAGAAAATTAATCAATAAATGTCGGGAGATAAACCGCACCACCTTTAGATATAACCTGGGCAAGTCCCCACAAATCGAGTGAATGTAGTCAATTGTGCCCTTCATCGAGTGCACCCCAAGATTGAAACTAATTTCGCAATATTTTTCGTAAACACAATGTTCACTAGTCAAGTGGAATTGTATGCTCCCCACGAGTAAACCACGTTTACTCATGATAGTCATTCCTCTTTTACTCATGTGACATAACCGCATATACCACAATCTTGATTTATCATAATCTGAAGAGAATGATATAATTAAAGAATCTACAATGGTACTTCCCTGCGAGAACCTAAAGATCATTATTCTTATTACTTCTCATCAAAATCAAGAGTTCTTTGAAATTTTCAATACTCCACCTCCACCGGCATACATGCATCCAGTGGAATTCAAACCGCTTAAAGAAATAAGGTTCTTTTTCAAATTTGGAATGTGGCTAACATCGATCAAAATTCTTACTACCTTGTCATGACATTTGATTCACACCGTACCAATACCTACAATCTTGCAAACCGTATTGTTGCTCATCAAAACTAAACCACCACCGACTTTCTCATATGTGTGAAACCAATTTCTATCTGGGTACATATGGTATGAACATGCTAAATCCAAAATTCAGTTATCGTCCACATGACAATCCGAAAAAAAAAAAGTAAGAACATTGTTTGCATTAGCGGACTCATTATCCTTCATCAAACTAGCCGAATCGAACTCTCCATTGACTTTTTTCCCTTAGCCTTAGGCAAAGGATACTGCGTTTTGTAGTATCCGAACTTATGACAATAGTAACACTCAAATTTTCTCTTATCCTGGCCTGATCTAGACTTCGAACATCCTTTACTATTATCGCATCTATCCCGATCATTTGATCTTCCCCTAGCAACTAAGTCATCGGCTTTATCTAAATACTACTTGTATTCAACTTTGTACGTATCTCCGTGAAATTCAGTGAGACCTTCACATCCTCAAGGATTATGGATTCTCTTCCATACAACATAGAATTCACAAAATTCTCATACGAACTCGATAGCGAGCATAACACAATTAGCGCTTGGTCCTTATCATCTAACTTAAAATCTAAAATTTTCATATTTATAAGAATTTTATCAAATTTATGTAGATGTTCTTGGATAGGAGTGCCTTCTTGCATCTTTAGCATGTAAAGATGATGCTTCAAGAATAATCTCGTCGTAAGAGATTTCTTCATGTAGAGACTTTCCAGCTTTTCTTTTGCAATCCCGAAGCCGTTTCTTCATCGGCAAGCTCATGAAGCACCTTGTCATATAATGATAATTGGACGGTTTTGTGCATCTTCTCTTCCATCTCCACGATCTTTGCAGCAATCATGTCCTCGGGGTAATTCTTATCCAAGGCTCTAACCGAACCTTCTCGATGCAACAAAGCCTTCATCTTGATCCTCCATAGCCCAAAATTGTTTTGGCCATCGAAGGATGCCACTTCGAACTTGATAGATGCTATCTCGAACAAAAAATTGAAATTTCTTCGCTATGGTACTAATTTGTTGTGGAAAACGCCAAGATATGCGCAAATTCAAGCGTGAAATAGCGAAAGATGAAAGTAAAATAAGAACGCATGAGATACGATATACGTGGAAAACCCAAAACGGGAAAAATCACGGGGAAAAAGGGGTTTCACTATCTTCAATAACGAGTACAAGCATATAATCAAAGATCTAAACATCTAACAAGAAAAAATGAAAAACAAAGGGTTTCAAAGGAGAAGCGAACAGCTAGGAGCGTAAGTAAAAGCAAGCGTTACAATGTAATGTGCAACATATCTTTTTATTGCCCCATCCAAAAAAACCCTAAGATAAAGTATATGGTCCAAAATGACCTTATCTCTAATTTGAACCTTATCTCTAACTTGAACTTTGTCTTTAATTTGAAAGTCAAACTCCACAAAAACGTATTTTCATTGCATATGCAGCAGATACGTGGAAAAAAATGCCTAAGAACATCTTTGAATCATTGATCGTAGAAGTATATCACGTAACGGACATACCTCATTTTTCACGAATGCAACTTCGAAAGATCGTTCATCCGTTTGACGTTTCGGAGAGTAGAAGGGAAAAGCAACGTTTTTGTTTTCTTTCTCGTTGTTCTTCACTATCGAATGAACATATCCAAGAAGAAGAAACTGGCGTCTCAAGAAACGTGATTATATCACGTTAGAAATTGATAAATGCCTTTGGCAGTTATCTCCCTTTTGAAACACAGGTAACCTTGTAGAGGTTGTGGATAGAGTTAGCCCACTCTTGGGCGGTTAACCCATATCCTATTAACGAAAACCATCAATAAGGAACAGATTTGAAAGAGGCAAAAACAAACACATCTATTCGACTCCGATTGACGCATTGCGGTACCATCGCAAAAGGTTCCTCGCTTTGATTGAGCTTATGAAGCGAACGCCAGAAAACAAACACGCCAATTAGATGCGCGACTGCACTATCAAGAACAAGATTGGCTTAGCTTCTGCTAGGGTTTTTTTTTCCAAAGCAAGTAGCTTCTCCCCTTCTTGGAAGGAGTTGTGATGGTTTTTTACCTTCTCAATTGGGCTATCTCTTTTCAAAGTGGAAGACCCTTTCTCAAGACGGTCGGCATATTCCAAGATGAGATGTGGGTTCGACCCTTTAGCATCGAACCATTTACTTCGTAATGCTTGGCTTATGCAGTCAAAAAGTCAAAACTAGGTTAGTGGTAAGAAAACCAACTTGGTCGTGCTTTCGATTCTTGGCACTGTCCCTAGTCTCTCGATTCCCATCCGCCCCACCATTTCTTGGATTGGCTATGAGCTTGGTTTTGAAGGCAAGACTAGGTTAATGGTAAGAAAACCAAATTTGTTGCTCGAAATCAACTTGGTTTTGAATTCTCAAAAGGTTTGATTGTCATTTCATCCTCCCTTTTTTTTTCCACAAAAAAATTCACAGAGTCAAACGAAAGGGCTATTGTTCGTTGGGTGACGCTGGGGGTCATCGGCAACGTTTTAGTGCACTTTTCAACCCCGCCGCCAAAAAAAAAAAACCGCCCCGAATGATTCTCCAAATAGAAACCCTGCCGCCAACCTTTTTCTTTCGTCTCTCTTTCCTCTTTAGTTTTTTCATCCAACACCGACACTCTTCCTGGAATCTCCGTGTTCAACATGCGATCGATACATGATCGGTCTTGGGACATCATCAAAGCATTCCGACATGCTACCATTACACGCACGGGATCAATTTTAAGCATTTTCAATAAATTAGGGAAAAATGCAAATCTATCAAAAATACATATACTTAAATCATAAATTCAGCTGCCCCAAATTAATACCAGCTAGCCTAAAAAAGACCTAATCGTAGATCGCTAATAGAAGAAGAAGAAAAAAAAATTCACTGCCGATATTTTTATACATACATGATAATATATCATGTATATATAAAAATATACATTCAATACATAATGTGTCAAAATTCTCTATTTATTGAGAAATCACGTGTCGGCATGTCGTATAAGTTTTACATAAATTGTTCTTACTTTTCTTCAAACTAAGACAAAGAGCTACGCCTCCAACTACGGCTGCGGCGGTAGCGACGGCGACAGCGAGCGATGGGCTAATGGAAAATGAGAAGGGGAGAAAAGAATCTTTTTTATTAATTATTTTTTGGATTGGTTATCAGCTGCCACGCGGCGAAAATCGGACGGCTCATCGAAAGCGATTGAGGTATAGCATGTGATTAACTATGCAAAGGAACGAGGGAAACCACCAACAAACGAGCGACAACCTAGGGGGAGGCCGTTAATAGAAATGTATGGACAAAACGTCCCAAACAAGATTTCCTAAGGGAAAATTCAGTAGTTCTTTCTCGTGACATTATAATGCCATGCCGGCTGAAATGAGCGCCTGGGGCCCGCTCGTGACTTTTTTTCTTCTTCTTTTTGTCGCTTTTCGCAAACGGTGAATGACCCGATTTTTTATTTTTAAATGAGCGATTTTTTTTTAAAAGATTTTATAAATTCGATAGACAAAATATTTTCATCGTACATGAAAATATTTAGATATGTATTATTGTCGATAATTACATTTATAGGTTCTGCAAAAAAGTACGTTGGGATATTAATTAAACAATCAAATAGAAAGCATGGCAATTATTCACCTGATATACACAATTATTGATTAGTGGATCGGATATTTTCTCACAAAAGAATGTTTGCTAAGCGCCCAAAATCACTCGTTAACAAAAAATAAGCCCTATCATATGTTCTTCGGTCGGGGCGGTAGAAGGTTCAACGGCATTCTCGAATTTATTAATATCTACCGTTATAGATTCTCTTGAAATCGCGAGTGATTAAGCACTTGATTTTTTATAAAAACAAATCTCACTTTCAAATCGCATCATCTCCATCTTGAATGATCTCGAGGCACCATCATCATCATCGCACGAGTATTGCGAAAATAAGTCGAATCGAAACGTTCGGATATTTCGCCGTCAAACTATTGAGATATGGTTTATACTTTTCATCCACGGGAAAGTTCGGACGCTTACTTTGAAATTGGGAGATGTAACGAGAGATCCAAAATGTTAACTATAATGTAATTATTTGCTAGACATAACCCTAATTTAAGGGCGAATCAAAATAAAAATTTGTGTCTTAATTTTTTTTTTTTTGTTTTTACATTTTATTTCATCGTGATTGTGCATCGAACCTTGACATAGATATCGTCCCTCCTCTCCAAATGTCACGATAATGCCGTAGCCGCCGCCCGCGACCGAGGCGACACAGCGCCGTTTCGGCAGGCGTTGTCATCATGATCGATCGTGCTTCATGATGGCCGAATTTGAAGGAGGGGCCCTGTTTTCGTACCATCGGACGATTAAAACAAATCTTTCCCCACCACTAGGGGACACCATCTGTTGGACGGCGGGTGACGACTCGATTCCTCTCTGCTCAGTGCTCGCTAGCCACACGGGATTACTGTGCCCACCTCGGCTGTCGCGATGAGGAATTTACCCAATTGCCCTCCCGTCCCCACTCGTATTTCCTCGGGGAGAATTCCCGTTTTTTTTTTTCTGTGAATGTATTTAAGTTTTTATTAGGGAGCGACTAAATACTGCCAAAAAGATAATTAAGATTAAATTGAAATTTATGCTTTCCTTGTAAAGATGATTAAGTATCTTTTGGGCATTTTATTCCCTCTCTAATCAATTTAGTTTTGGATCGCTATAATTCGAATCTAAATCCCACGTCTCAATATTTCAAAAAATTCATAAATTAAACTCTGTAACGCATCAAAACAAAATCCACGGATGTTTAAAGATATGAATTGAGAAAGTCGGGATGCAACATAATATTATAATCATGAGATATATTAGTGAACAAGTGTTTTTTTTTGTTTTTTGGTCGAAAATTTTAGTGAACAAGTTGAAAGCTATCAAAATTGAGATATAATAAGACGGATTACAGTCCCCAGCGTAAACTAATCAAGAATGATGCAGTCGACTCTCCGGCAATTTATTTACAATTAACAATAGTTTGGGCTAGCTCCTCTTCTTGTACATGCTAATTTTATAATATGATCAGGTTAAGCTCCCACCAACGACATCTTGGAAAAATCTAAAGTAAACAATGCATAAGAGAAGCTTCTTCTTTTTTTTTTTTTTTTCATTAGTAAACAGGTAAGAAGGGGCAATCACCACTAGCAATCCTCAAACGAGAGTTCTTTGATTTTGGTCAAGTATGTTGGAGTTCTTTCTTCGTAAGAACAGCCGTATACAAACAGAATATTATTTCAAAAAAGTCATGTAGGACTTTTGGATGGAATTTGTTGCCGATGGCTCTCATGCGATCTTTCTTTTTTCTGTTCGATTTCATCTTGAGTGATCCGACAAAAAGTTTTCTACATTAAAAGCGAAGGATGTACGAAAATTATGGCGCTCGTAATGTCTTTTTTTCCCTGTCATTGCGTAACAATAGCGAAAAGAATGTAGAAATATTGCAAGTTTCTAGCTAATGTCCTCACTATTTGGCTCCATGTTAATGTGTGTAAGGAATATATAAAATTTTTATTTTTGAGATTATAGACCTATTTATAAAAAGTAAGTAGGAATTAAAAGTTTCACTATATATTTTTTTGCCAATGCATTATTCCCGGGGAATGTTCTTGAACAGTGGATTCATAATGGACGCGGCCATGGGTTATCGTGATGTGCTGTTTTTAACGTTCATTCGACACATGGGGAAATAGGACCTGAGTGGGAGACTCTTAAGTGACACCATTATAAGAAGAGGCTACGGTACATCCACTTCGATAGGCTCGCACGACTTCTTCTGTTTTTTTTTTTTTTTTGAAAGAAATGATACAAATAATCTCTAAACTTTAACTCAACATGTACTATTAATCTTAAATTTATAACACTTTTAAATGTTGTCCCTAAATTTTAACTCAATATGCAATTTGTATATGAACTTTTAATTTGTTCAATAAAGCTCTTGAGCTTTTGGTACATGTGCAATTTTTGGTTAATGGACAATATGGAATTATTTAATAGTGTCCTTGAACTTAAATTAATGTAAAGATAACATAGGATATTTTCATATAGTTTAAGGACTATATTAAAATTTACAAAAAGTTAAAGGACTACCTTTAACAAATTAGAAGTTCATAAATGATATTGCACGTTTGATTAAAGTTCGGGGACCACATTGTACAAATTAAAAATTTATTGAGCCAAAGTTCATAGACAACTTGTGTTATTATTCTTTCTTTTTTAAATCAAGAGATGAAAATTGCACATGACCTTTACTTTTATTTGTCTGTTTTATTTTTCTTTATGGACTTGAAATCGGGCTTTCATTTTAAATTTATTTATATATATATATATATATATATTATATATATATATATGTGCATTGGAAGATATAATAACTCATCCTTTATAATCTGCTAGTATGTAAAATGACATTGTCATGCCAAACATACTTCTTAATAAGTTGGCCTCTTGGAAATAGGGCTCTTGTTTATGAATTCACCTTTCCGTTCTCCGTTTACCACCCCTAGAAAGAAGCTCGCACTCAGGACAACGTATATCTGAAGGAAAATGCTGGACTTACTAAGTGTGATTTATAAGATTGGTCTCGTGAGTAATAGCGGTGAGCCTGGTCTGATTCCCTCAGCAATGAGGATCAATAATCCCAATTCCCGGTTTCAAGGACCAAGGATCGGACCAAAGATGCTTGGAACTGGGACGGTCCAATCCCGATCAGGTCAGGTCCGTCCAAAGTAACAAGTAAGAGTCTAAAATAAGTGAGTTACTCTATCATCTTATAGCAAGTCATTGTCTCTCATTTTGTCTTCCTAGTCGGTGTGGGACAATAAAGTGAGGATGACAAATATTGCAAGTCCTCCTTGTCTACCTAGGACACTAAAGAGAGAAGGACTTGCTATAAATACTTGGCCCACCCATCCTTTTTGTTAAGTTGAGGCATGGTGATCCTTCTTCTCATCAACATAAATGTGATTTAAACTTAGAAATAAAAAAGATATTTTGAGGGCTTAGACGTTTATGGAATTGGGAACTAAACCGAAGCCTCAGCCCGAGTAAGTAATGGGTCGGACTTGTCATGATTTCTTGAATATGGTTCACTTATTTAAAAGGGTTTGTTACATTTTAAGGCACCATTTAGTAAATCAACTCTATAAATCATACTTAGTAAGTTTAACATTCTTCACATCTCAATGCGTCATCTAATATTTGGAGAGCAATTGACCCTCTACTTTTTCTCTGTTTATTTTGCAAAAAATGATAGATTTGATAAACATTTTCCAAAAAATGATTGCTTATATCACTTATAAAAATAAATGAACGATTTTTTCGTCATCTATAAAAATGTTTAGACATAAATTATTGTCAATAATGTTATCATTTGTGATTCACTAATTATTTCGCTCTATACAAGTGATTATTTTTAAATTTCACGAAACAAACGTAGCCTTAAGGCTGTTTAGTAACAATTATATCATCGAGAACGATTTCCGGGCGGAAATAATTTTTTTCTAATTTTGTTCCGGATAATAGAGAAACAAATTTTTTTTTTTGCTTCTTTTTTTCTAAATCTGTTCCATGGCCACTAGTTTGTTCCTGAAAAAAAAATTAACTTACGTTACCAAACAGATTTTGGTTCTTTTTTTGTTTTCGGGAACAAAAGAATAGGAATCAAAGAAATAAGAGCCTTACTAAACAAGTCCTTAATGTCTTTAAAGCTTAAGCCTAAAGACTCCTAGCTAGAGAGAGGGATCGTTTAGTTTGGCGGCCTTAAGATAGAACGAGGTAGAACCTAAGCATGAATTGTCCTATTCGGAGAGGTTAAGTATGTGGGGAGCCTTTAAAAGTCCTAGTTGAATCATCACTCTAGTTTAGTTGAATTCAAATGTGATAATGCCTAGATGGCTAATGGGAAAGCGTGTGAGGTTGAGTGAAGCTTAGACTTTTAACAAGTCGAAAGTCGTTTGGTATTATTTGAAAACACATTTGGGTGAACTTCAGAGTCACCAGTAGTATAAATTTACAGTCTCATCCAGATAAGGACCTGGTACAAGTTATTATACTTCCCCCTTATTCAAGATTGTGCTGGTTTATGAAGGCAAATTAGCTTGGAGTCACTTTGTAAGTAACTTTCTTTTGGAGATGGGGGAGTGGAGATCTTCCCAAGCACTCGATCCAATTCAGCAGTCGCTACCATAACGCACATTTAAAAAAATGAGTAGACAACTTAAGTGCGACTATGGTGCATGCGTCGTCATCATGGGAAAAGACCGATCGGAGCCAATTTTGTCTTCTTGATGAGAGAGGAGTGATCTTAATCAATCTTAAGTATGCCTCCCGCATACTCCTTTTGATAAACGAAACCAAAACAAATCGTTAGGAACCTGTCCGAGATGATGCAAATAGCACCCGCAATGCACATGGACCTACCATCAAAGTGGTGCCAAAATTCACTAAGTAGTAGCATCAAATCAAACTAGCTGAAGTATCTCCCGGGTTCAACCTCACGAGACTATTTTCACCACGACCCATGTGAGGGGTTCAATCTCCCAAGTCAAAAGAGGTGGCAAAATCATGGAGTGGGGTTTGGTGCAAATCTGAGCACTAAGTTAGGACCCACGTGCAAAATTTTGGTAGAGTTAGTATGATGGGCACGCTCTCAATCCATTCCCCCCTTGTGATTCACCAGACGGTGGTGGATCTCTCTGGTCACGAGTTGGCCACATCCATTTGACTTCTAACGAAGTGGTTTCCATTATTACATTTTCCCTGAGGAATGGAATTCGACAATCACATGTTGGTGCGCGTCTCCTTCGAAACCCCTATTTGTACACTTTGGCCCGTACAATAATACAATATTTTTTTCCTTGTTATAGTATAGTGTAGAGGAGTGGTTGATGTTGTCCCCCATCGTAGCTTTAATAAATGTTTGACAAAAAAAAAACAAAACCAGGAAGAGGTGGAAGAGATAATGGAAGCAGATGGGCTGGGGACTGCGATGTGCACAAGGTGTGTAAGCCTTTTCAGGAACATGGATGTTTATCTCGACCGTCAGCTAAAACGTTTGTATCGTTCTTTCAAGGAGGACATGTCTGGAAGAAGTACATTCCCGTGAAAACCAAAGATTGGGCAAAAAATTTAAAAATGGGTCCAGCTGCTTGTCGCTGCTTCATATAGTTGTTGCATGATTGGATTTCTTCTTGCTCCAGTGGTTGGATGAAGAGTAGATCTACACTATGGTTCCAATACCACTCACGGAAAATTTCATTGCGAATTATGCACGTTTACACGCATAATGCCGGGGTTACGAAGTTAATCGAGATGAATGGTTATTAGAACGACTGGAGTTTGATGACTAAAGAGTACTCAAGAGTATGATTGTTAGGTCAGCGTAAAAGGGTCCTTTTGGAGTTTTTTTAGTGGTGAGATACTCAAGCGGTCACATTTTCATGCCGAGCTTTGATAATAAGTTGGTTCCAGGGCAGCAAACATCTAAAGTGTGGGAAATAGGAGAGGAAGTTTCCTTCGGATAGATTGCATCGATCGTCTATGATTGAATCTCTCCTTTCATGAAGGTTTTGGCCTCAACTATAGAGGAGATGATGTCGATTGCAACTTGAAGGCTACTATAGCGATTTCGGTTTAACTAGTGACCCGTGAAGATATTTCGAGTGGATAAGAGGCTTTTTTCCATGATTCTAGAAGGAGAAAGTTTTTGCTTATGGCAAATTGCCTGATAGGTGAGGGGGTAATATCCCGTCATTCGGTTCAAACACATTCCGACTCATATCGATGTGATAATTGGAAAATATCATTTGTGCCAATTCGATAAATCCGGCCAATTTTAATCTAAAATCGCTAACATAGTGTTCTTTGGTGCTAACATGATAGTTTTTAATAATTTTGTTTTTTTTTTTTTTACATAATGCTTTTTCTTGTCTTTTTTTTTCTTTGGTAGTGCTTGGCAAGAGGTCATCGGCCGCTAAGCAAGGGCTAGCAAGCCCTCGACCGGCGGCCTCCTGTCGACCCTACAAAAACGAAAAAAATAATACATAAAAAATTATTTAAAAATAAACAAAAAATAGAATATTAAAAATTAAATGAAAATATTATTAACAATTGTCATGTCACGCCGGCGGTGCTACGTTAGAAATTTTAGGTCAAAATTGACACAAATATAAAATATTTAAGACCGAATTGAAAAAAAATTATTTATGATTTAATTGACATAACCGCAATATATTTAGGAATTTTTTAGTAATTTTTTTCTTTTTTTTTGCAGGAAAAATATTTTTTCTCTTTTTTTATTTGGAGAAAATTTCCTTTAGTAATTCATCTAGTTGGTGGGTTATAAGTAATGGACAGCACAAGCATACTAAACTAACTAAAGTTCAACGTGGATGGCATTCATGTTTGTCGTTTGATATGATTCCTTTTGTTTTACCCCTTTGAAAGGAGTCAATAGCCAACATCTCATATGTTAGAACAACGCAGTAGAAGTTCGATATCTTCACAAGAAAAATTCAAGTATGAGCTCGTTCACATATCCAATTAAATTCATCTTTACTTAATTATCGGTTCCAACATCAATTATCCTATGTGAGACTTCTCTAACACAACTCATATGTATATCTTAATAATTTCCACTCATATCTCCATTGCCTACCTTCATCCCTAGTCACTTTCATCTAGATCAAACTAAGGAGGCTGCCATCGGGACCGCGATGCTACACCACAACGCCCATCACCGGAAAATCGCATTGGTCATCGGATTCCTTCATTAAGATATTCAACAAACACCGAAATAAATTGGTTCTCACTAATTTATCATGGGCTATGATATTATTTATTGGGAGTGCGACATTAAGGCCAAT
Source organism: Rhodamnia rubescens (assembly GCA_021437795.1). Lineage (NCBI taxonomy): Eukaryota > Viridiplantae > Streptophyta > Magnoliopsida > Myrtales > Myrtaceae > Rhodamnia > Rhodamnia rubescens. The sequence goes on from JAILYA010000023.1 coordinate 3,140,375, forward strand.
TCCTTCATCCAAGGATATCATCAAGAGAGAATCTAGTTCCAAACCCGTTCACATATCCTAGTTAGACGCACATTTACTCAAAAGCTTAAAAACAAATGAGTTATGAGCCAATTATGATATGTTAATCGCTTCACATCACATCAATTATTCGATGTGATGCCTCTTTATATAAGTCACATGTGTATCTTAACAAAGTAAATCATTTTCATTGGTTTGACCGGTGTTGTTTGGTCTTTTAGGTTGTGCATGGTAATCATTTCGATTAAAAAAAAACTAATTTTGGTTAAAATGACTTTTTTTTTATTCTGTTCCTGGATGAGTTTTAGAAAACCGAACGTGTTTGATAAATGTATAAAATTTATGTTTCAAAAAACTGCTTCTTTTCCTTTTTTTTTCATTTAAGTCAAATAACTATGTAGTTAATTTGTAAAATTTCATCCTAAATTGAAGACTAATTTCTAATGCACACTAAAATAATTAAAAATATAAATTATTTTTTGGCATGTCATAAATGAAACACAAATTTTAATATATGATGTTTGAAGTTTAAGGACTCATTTTTTTCTTTAAAAGTCGTTGTCTAAATACATAGAAACATCTTGTAATGCATAGCTACGAGCATGCATGTTAGATACCCTCATCTTCTGCAATATTTTTTGTATGAGAGAAATCTATGAAATCTAGGCTCAAATTTATGAAAATAAGGTCAAACTAGCCTAATCTAAGCTTCTTCTATTTTTCGAGATTTTCTAAATTTTTTGTTTTTTGTTTAAAAAAATTCTATTTTTTTTTTATTTGATTTTATTTTGTTTTTATTAGTTAGAGGGAAAAATGACGAGAAAATTAAAAGGAAAAAGTGATAAATGTGAGACTTCATTTTGTTTTATTATTTTTAAAAGTGATTTTTTTTTCAAAATGAACTTTTTTTTTTGTTCTGGATTTTTTGAATTTTGCTCTAAAAATGATTCGATTTTCTAAAGCGATTCGAAAAGAATCGAATCGGAATTATTTACGTTACCAAACAACATTCTCATCTTTTATTATTTTTGGGATAAAAATCAGATAATCAAAATGGTTATCATGCATGCGACAATTATTCAGTTTCGAACATACGAAGGAATGGAAAATAATTTACCCAAACTATAGAAGGTGTCCAATCTTCCTTGACGATAAACTGCAATGCCTGATCTTTCGCTTTCTCTTTCGACATCCATTTGACAAAATGGTTCCCAAGAGAGTAGAGCATATGACTTCCCCAAGCTGCTTTTCAGTACCCTTGACAGATTTGACGGGTGCTACAGAATGATTGCTTCGAGCAGTCGCAAAGCCGTGCTTTCTAAGCTCCCCAAAGGTCGAGATTTTTTTTCAACAAAAGCTGTTGATTATAAGCTGTCCATTCCATGACTTTTCAGCCAATGGCGAATAAAACAATATGCTGCAGATTCATGTATATTCACGTTCACGTGCCCTTGGGTTCCGCGATGAAGACCCATGCAAAATTTGATTAGTAGTTTTAGTACAGCTTTGATTAAAGATAATCACAAAAAGAGGGGCTTAATATCCTTTAAAAAAATTGTCTAACTTTAACTCTCATTCTAATTATATATATTTTTATTTATCAAATTTAGATCATATCTCAATTTTACCATAAATTATTTTTTATCTCATAAAGAACCATCAACTTTAGGTTCAGTTCTAATTTCACCCCGTACTTTTTGTCTCATTAAAAATTTCAGCTTTAGATATAGTTTCAATTTTATTCTAACTATTTTTATCTTATAAAGGATCACTAACTTTTACTTGAGCCTCGTACTTCCCCTTTTTTCAATTAATCCTCATATCAAAATCGCATTTAGTGATTTGGCGCTCGATCTTCAACCTTTTGTGTTTAGGAATGGTCCATCTCTTCACCTGGTCGCTTAATCAAATTTAGTGATTTTGCAGCTTTGTTGCGCTTGGGACGGCTCGAATAGCTCGTGGTTGTGCTGCGAATTTTTCATTTCTCGGTTGTCAACAAGAAATTTTGAATGGAAAGTTATTGGGTAAATTTGCGACTCAAGTAAAAAGTTATTTTTTTTACGGGACTATAAAAAAACTTAGGATAAAATTGAGGTTAGACAGTAAAATTGAGGCAAGGCCCCAAAGTTGGTGGGCTTTTTATGGGATAAAAAAAGTTTAGGATAGGATTAAATTTTGATCTAAAATTTGAAATTTTTTATGAGATAAAAGATAAAATTAAAATAAAAGTTAAAGTTGAAGAGATTTTCCGCTAAGAAGCTAAAAGACAGGACCTTGAAAACCCTTCTCAAGAATGGAATCAATCATATCATCAACTAAAGCCACTGTACATTTGCAGGTGTCTCTTTTCCGCCTTTGTCCTTTGCTTAAGACGAAAGTTTGAAGGGCTCTTAGGTGTAATGATCGCTATCATCTTTAAAGAACCCAAGATTTGACAAACGAAGCCGCAGAGGGATTGGCTGGCTTTGCTGTTCTTGTCGTCTGCCTTTGAATCTTTTTTCCGTGAATCTTTCTCCCTTTTTTTCTGTCTGATACGTTGTCTGTTGTTCATTCACCGCCTGTGGATTTTGAATAGGAAAGAGATTTGCAGATAACATGTTTGCTTTTCATGATTGCTTTTTAACAGGAGGCAAGCGATATCTTGATTCTTGAACATTGCAACAACCGACCTTTGGTTTGAACAAGCTCTGAAGCACAATCTCGTACATCTTCTTTTCGTGGTTTTCGAGCGGAAGTGCAAAGCATTTCTTGCAACTTAGGGTGCGCATTATAACACTTCTTCTTCTTAATTTTTTTGTCTAGAAATCAATATGGCATATAAATCTATTTAATATAAATACTTTCCAAATAGAAATCCATTTGATAAAAAAATTGATTTATGATAGAATTTTTCACTTATGATAGGATTTTTTTGTTAATTTTGAAAAGTAAAAAATTTTCACTTTTGATTCAACTTCTCGATTCCAAAATCACTTTTGGGACCACACCCACCTCCGCCGACCGTCGCCGCCGACCACCGCCCGCCCCCGCCGCTCGCCGCCGCCCTCTGCCGCCGCCCGACCTCGACCACCTCCGCCGTCCTCCGTAGTTGCCCGCCCGCCAACGGCCAACAATCACCGTCGAAGATTTTGTTAATAATATTTCAAAAGCATAAATTTTCAATCGTTACCAAACGAATTTCTCCGATCAAAAGTCAATCTGCGGCAGAAGTAAAAAAATCAATTTCTCGCTTTTGAAGAGAAGTAAAGAAATCAGCTTCGGTTAGAAGTTGATTTTTGGTAGAGAAGTGTTTACCATGCGTGCCCTTAGCTAAATTATAACAAGTCTCGACCCAAGAAAAAAAAAGGTTACAACAAGTCCATTAATTTGCTTTAAAACATAAGAACTTTCATTTTACCCTCCTGATTAACACTTGGACTTTAAAGAGGTGCATTGCAAAACCGCCCTTAACTCATATCATGTTACAATGGCTAATTGATCTCGAATCGCTTTTGATATTTCTTTCTTAACAAGTCCAACGCTAGTGACATCTTAAAGGTAAGAGCTAGTGATATAGACAGTCCCTAAAACTTTGATTTAATGTTCAATTTAGTCTACAAACTATATGAAATATCCTATGTTATCCTTCTATTGATTCAAGTGCATGGATAATATTGAACATTTTCATATGGTCAATAGACTAAAATGAATATGCACAAAAAATTTAGGGATCACATTGAACAAGTTAAAAATTCATGGATGGCTGAACATTGAACTAAAGTTCAAAGATCACATTGAACAAATTAAAAATTTAAGAACAACATTGCATATTGGGCCAAAGTGCAAGAATTATTTGTGTCATCTTCCCGAAGATAATATGCATCTTCCGTGCGATTTTCGTTCAAAAATATCTTGTTTAAATAAGAGGGTCATCCTCGGTTAAAAGAAGAATTCAAGGGGTGGCTCTCAAATGCCTTTGAGAAACAAATCGTGTATCCGCCTATGGCCTTGATGAGCCATGTGCACGCCCATGCTTGCCAAGGCCACATGAGTCAATGACCAACTTGGGGCAGGCTCGAGGAGAGCCATTCAATCGCGAGGTTCGGCCTGACCCGACTAGGCACGAGCTGAATCGATTGATGGGCGGTCTAAGAGTAACAAGTTGGTCGTGATCCAAGGGTCCGATTGTCTCGAGCACGCCCAATGATCAACGCTACTAGCCAAATTTGGGGTGGAACCTCGACGATCGCACTAAAATGATCGATCATGGCTAAGTCAAGATGGGTGGCTTCAGTGGCCATTGTGATCCGTTAATGGCTAATATAGAGCCATAGATGGTCCTCGACAAACCACTTTGGTGTGCGGCGGCCTTCGCTAGCCTTGTCTCCCCCCTCTTTTTACTTTTAGTAGTTAGGCATATACACATAGTAAAAGCATATTTAAGTGATTTCTTATCTTATCTTAAATTCCGTTTGCTTCACGAGAAAATAATTAGTTTGAAAATCGTTTTCCTAAAAACGAAAGCTTGAGTCATTAACAAAAACAAATGAAAAATATTTTCACCGTTCATGAAAATATTTAGACGTGAATTGTTGTTGATAATAAAAAAAATTTATTGATTAATTATTTTAAGCGATATAAATGATCATTTTTAGGAAATAATTTTTTAAATAATTTTTTTTTAGAGAAAGAAACAAAGCTTCAATGATTTCTTTTTCCTTAATTTCCTTGGTTATGTTTTTCTTAATGTATTGAATGAGTCATGTAATCGGAAATTACAATTTATCCTCAAAGTACCGTTCCCACAAGTCAAATATTTTCCTCACCATGTTCTTCTTTATTCATATCGTGCTCCTACCTAAATTTTATGTTTATCTCAATCGCTCCATGATTTCTTAGTTCATTATCGTCTAAGCTTTGCTCTCAATGAACTTTATTTATCAATATCGTTGTCCTTGCAACACTTTCTAAAACCTCACTGAATTCTCGCACATATCACTCATTCAACGGTAACTGGGCATTTTCCCTAAATTGTCCTCAATCCTCGAGTCTCAATTTCTGCGTAAACTTCGCTTAAAACCTAAAACCAAAAAAGAAACCAAAGCCAACGTCGAACACCGTGCATTTCATTAAGAAACTAGATTCACTTTCAATCTATTAAACAACGGATTCCCATTGTTTCCTGCTTACCGTCGCGTCCGATCATAGGTGCATAGATTATACTTCCCAATTGGGGAGTTGGTTCTTGACTCGGAACCCATACTCGACTCGTTTCGTACCGATGATTGGTCTAAGTTGTTTAAAGATACTTGATAAGATAACAAAGGCACAGTCCTCTCCACTCACATCACTATTGCCTGATCTGAATAATTCACTTTCAATTGAACATAGTATACCAATCTTATTTTTCATTTTTGCTAGGAAATACAGAATACTAAATGAAAACGAAGTCTTTCTAGAAATCAAGTATAATGTGGGTATATATATATACAGAGAGAGAGAGAGAGAGAGAGAGAGAGAGAGAGAGAGAGAGAGAGAGAGAGAGAGAGAGAGAGAGAGAGAGAGTTAATGGGAGTGGTTGTGGATTGGGTAAGGGGGTCCATATGAGGGGCGCCGGTGGGGTTAGGAGTTAGGGCTAATTAGGGGAGAGTCACGAGATTGGAAGACCACGACATAGTTGGAAGATGGAAATCTTATTGGAAATTTTGGACATTTGCACAGTTTTTTGCTAATGAAAGAGACGGGGTTGATTTGATGGAACTACCGCTCGAGTGGGTTCGGTACTTTTAGTGATCGCTTCGAATCATGACCCACATGAGCTTGCTTCCAAAATTCCCCCTCCACCTTTCTTATTCAGTCTTGTCATAAAAATTCTGTGAGGCTACCGTGGACTGCTCTAAAAATTTCGAATGATAAGTCAAAACATGATTTTAATATTTTAGTATTTTAACCCTCCTGCTCATGTGTAGGATGAATTGTGTTCTAAGACTAAATCGCGAAGATATGTATTAAGGGTGACAAGTAAGGTGTTGGGAAGGATTTGAACTTAGAATTTTCTGCTTATACCATGTAATTTTATTTAAACCATTGCTAATTGCTTGTGAAAGCTAAGATCGATTTATGAATGTGTGGTTGAATATTTAAATATTCTAATATTATCCACTCTCGAGGGATTGGTCGGGAGTGATAGGCATAATTTTGGATTTGCGTTTAATCAAGTTGAACATGGACGAGCTTCATTTTATTCTAGAAAACACGTGATGCATTGCTTACAAAAATGAATGCGCAGTAAATTGTTGTCGATAATGAAAATATTTTTAATTGACTAACTATTTCATGAAATACAAGATATCATTTTTAGACAAATGTTCTCGAAATCGTTTATTAATGGAGCCTAATATATAATATTTTAGCATTCTTCACTCTCTTGTGATTGGAATGGAGCGGCGGACGCTAATCAAATCGAACTTCGACGAGCTTCATCTAGCTAGTCTAAATTCTTCGAAAAGTTTTAAAAAAAGAAGAAAAGAAGCAGATACTATTAATTGTAATATCGATTCTACAGATGATGTTGGCTCAAATACCCAATTTGACATATCATCGAACGCCGGCCAAGCAAGTCCTAAGCCACCGCATCAGCTCGACGGAGCATACCTCACGTGAGCGTGCACGGCACCGAAGGCAAATCGCCGGTGAGCCGGTGAAGGGAGTTAAAGCCCTCCACTCACCTGAGACAAGTTGGCTAGTGAAAATTACACCAAAAAGGAAGAGGAAGAAGAAGAAGAAAAAGAAGAACAAGAAAAAGAAGTAGTTCATAAATCATGATCGCAAAAGTATAAAGAAAGGACCTTAAGTCCCCCACCAATTGATGTGTAGGTTCACTAGCAGTTTCGTTCTCATCCGATTGACTTCCTAACTACCTTATTAAGAAGCTTGTCGTTGGCGAGACTTTGTTAAAGAATGCGTAACCAAATACCACTAAAAATTAAGTTAATCAACTCCAAAGATTGCCAAAAAAAGAAAAAGATAATGATATACGAGCATATTTCAACCCTCGTTTTCAAGTGGAGGACCCAGGAAACACAATATGTGCCCGTCTGTGAAATTTTCAATTTTTCTACAGCTAATCGAAAGTCGGCGGAATGAAAGTCCGAATAGTTTAGTTCTAATTTGCGCAGGATCGACCTCTTCCACTGCTTCGCTTTAATTGCATCGCGTGGGTCACCGTACTTTTCAATTTGGCAAACCACAGAAGAACATTAAAAGTGCTAAAGTTTATGTGCGGCACTTATTTTAGTGCTAAAATTTTTCGATGTTTCACTTGAATGTCAAATCGAAGAAAAAAACGACAATTTAAATGCCAAATCGGATAGATTCCAGCCAAACCGATTATATAACATGTATTATTAATTTTGCAATATTACGTGGCAATTCTTTTTTAAAAATCAATCGACGTGGCAAATTTTTTGTAAAGATCAATCCTTGTAGACTCCACTTTGCAAAAAAAAAAATTTTTTTATAAAAATCAATCCACATGGCAAGTTTTTTTTTAAGTCGGTCTCAGGTGGCAATTTTTTTAAAAAAAAATTCACCCCACGGTGGAGTTTTAAACTAAAAATATAAGTTATTTTTTTAAAAAATTAAATTAAATTAAAAAAATAAGCTAAAAAAACTAAAAAAAATTAAAGAAAATGAAAATGAGAGGGTTGCAGCGGTGAGGGTGGCGGATGGCCTGTGACCCCCCGACCACTGTCGAGGGCCTGCAAACCCTCACCTAGATAACGCCTTGGCTGTTTGCTTCGACTTCTTGTGTTAATTTTGAGATGTCTTCTGGGGCACATAGAGAGGTTGAACGACAAAGAACTAATGTATCAGGAGTTCGGACCGTGGGGCACATAAGAGAGGTTGAACAGCAAGAAGTCGAGCTTGACTCCATTTTCACAAGTGCATTTCATAGAGTAGGTGGCGGGCGATCGGGATTGCTTAGTTTCTCTCACTATCAATGCATTGGGGATACGAGTTTAGGGCTCGGGGGATGCGGAAGACCATTGCCAGCAGCGACCCTCGGTCAGATTTAGGCGAGGACTAGCGATGGTGGTGCAGTGGCAAAGGATGGGCAAGCCCTCGCCACTTTAACCCTCACTTTCATTTTTATTTTTTTTTTTTTAAGCTTATTTTTATAAATTTTATAATTTTTATTTTATTTTTTTTACTTTTAGCTTTCTTTTTTATTACTAACTCAAATCCTCTAGCGAACCACGTACGATTAAGTTATTAATAAAAATTACCACGTAAGATTTTCAGCAAAGCACACGGGAGTTGGTCCTCAAATAATCGTTTTTAAAAAAAAATTGATACTTAAATAATAAAAAAAAAAAAAATTTGCCTTCTGATGTGCTTTTGCCATTTGACAACATAGTCATAGAACGGTCAAATTGCGTTGGTTACAGAAGAAATTAAAGCTTAATGCATCTAACGATCAAAATCAAAGTTCAGTCATCTAACTAAAACGAAATGGCTACATCAAAGTATAGTTTTCTTGAATAAAAATCTATCCTCGAAAAATAAACCTAACTTTTTTTTGGACCCAAAGGAAGATACGATTTTTCCTGAATGCATCGTGAAAGATGTGATAATATAAACTATACACACACATAATTGGCACTAAGCATTGGCAATTAAATAACAAGAGTAACTCATCATTTCACCTTTTCTTTTAAGCATTGTCTACACGTTTCTATGTCCTTGTGCCTATCCGATACGCGTTGAGTGTTCAATGCGAGTGTCTGCGCCACCGATAAAGAGAGCAAATAATTGATCTTTATCACCCGATTATTTTAACACGAGTTAGATGCTTAGCATAATCCCCATTATGTATGCTTGGGAAGCTGAATTGTCGTAATCGAGCACGCTAGATTGAGATAAGTAGGAGAGCTCTTAGAGTTGACGGGCTTAGATTAGGGTTTGTCCCGAAGGTCCGTATGGTTCATTAACTTTCTTATATTGGGTATTATTGATGTGTACCAACGTCCATAATTCAAATACTAACTTCATAAAAAAACTACATTTCAATCGAATCCCGCATGCCTGTGTTAATCGGCACTGTATCATTAGGTTGAATTTCAAGCATCCTGATCTTGCCCTAGAAAGATTGTTTAACTCTTTCTCGCAACGGTTTGGCCTTCGTTTCAGTTGGGTTTGAAGTAGAAAGTTGCTATTTATTGGAAGCACACAACAAAAGCCCATACATTTATCTCAAGAGATCGCAAAAAGGGAGCTCAAGTCCAAGCATGTCAGCATATTCAATGAGATCCGCCTCGATCAACATCTTAAACTAATGATTGTGAGACACCTTAGGTATATTAATGGTGTAACTCACACATGCATCTCAATAGCCATCCCCTCAATATAATATTTGCTTCCCCTTAATTCAAGCATTTCTCTTGACCAACATATTTCAAGCTGAAATTCCAAGGCCCTCCTTCACCTTTTGGTCTCTTTCACTAGATCAAACCAAGATGTTGTTACACCACAACGCACACTTTCACCCCAAGTCTCTTTCTCTAAATTGAACCATGAAAGTTGAGATTTGTGATATTCATCAAATAATGACACATATATTGAGAGTACGCCAACAAGCAACCATCGGTTATTATACCATTTATTGAAACACGCGTGATGGAAGCACGATACCTTCACCATGGGAGATCGTTAAAAAGAGCGAACTCTTCAACATATCCAGGTTGAACTCATATTCATCCAAAAGCTTAAGTCAATGAGTTATGGACCAACTATGATAATTAATTGTTCTAAACCATGCTAATTCTATCACAAATGACATTTGCATCTCAAGAATATTCCCCTCAAGTGTGAGATCGGTGTTAAGTTTTCTCCCCCTTCCCCTTTGTCGACCAAACAATAAAGGCACCCATTTGGACTGCATTGCTACATCGCAATGCCAACTTTCACTCCGTGTCATTTTCTCTAGATTGAACCATGAAGGCTGCTCGGAAATTACGTAGGTTAGAAGATTCATTGCTTGACAAATACCGATACACATTGAGATATTCACCAAATAGGAGTAGGTCGCCAATCAACCATCGACTTCGATACCATTTGTTGAAATGCACGCAGCAGAAGCCCAATACTTTCACTCGAGGATATCACCAAGAGGCAAGTTCGAGCTCGGAACATATTCGGTTGAACCCACATTCATTCAAAAATTTAAATCAATGAGTTATGGGCCAAACCGTTATATATGAATCGCTATACACCACACCGATTGTTCAATATAAAATTTTTATAACACAACTCACACGCGCATCTCAATATGGCGAATTATTAAACCCATCTTTGGTCCATATCTCTTATGAGACCGCCGCCATTAATTCCTAGAAACCGAACCATCTGTGTTCAGCTTGAACCACAAAAACTTGATTAATCTTCGTTTAACCAAAATAAGTTCACAAATCATACAGAGTCAAATGTATCCTCGATCTGGTCTTGGATTTTCATGAGTGTAACCTAAGGTTCCGAAAGCAAAGGACACAAAGAACAACAATATTTATAGTAAAACTAGTGGAAGACACTGTATAAGATTCCGTGCAAGCTGTCGGAAGACAAGTGAGCATTTCATTGAACTTTGGTCCCCGGGAGGAAAATGTCTCATAAATCGCCTCAAAATTAAATGATATTTAAGCATGGAATGAGAGAAAGTCAAGGCGGGGAATTCTACGTTCAAAGCTCCGAGACCAAGGCGTGCGTTTATTAGCAGTAAAATCACATGGCGTGGGGTTCGGCCACCCTGGCCACCGGCTATTACCGGTTCCCGAAACCGCAGTGTTGAGGCATAGGTTGGCTTCGCTCCGCCTGTCTGACCCCCGGTCGCCGGTCTGCACGAGAAGTCTTTTTTTATCACTTTTCAATGCGTTTGCTCTTTTTCCCTATGCAAATGACAATTAAGAAAATAATATATCTGTACGACGTGGCACATTTATTCATAGTCCTGTCAAAAATTTAAAATAGATGGAGATGATGCGTGGCCCGAAATGGCACGCGATGTACGACTTGCATGCATAATCTAATGATCAAGATGAAATCATCTATAGAATCTTTCTAATAAGTCCACCGTATCGCGTCCCTATGTGTTGTCTCGCAGATAATTTGATTGAAGATTAGGAAAAGCAGAAGACAAGTATGGCGGCTTTTCCAATTTCCATCGGTTACCCAATAAATGAAGAATTATTAAGAGTGGGCATAGTTTCGGGATAGAATTGGAACTTTAAGAATCAATTGGTGAAAACATGGTAAGTTTGAGGTTTCAAGATATACATAGTATCTCACATGTTCCAAAAATAAGGGAATAAGTTTTGACAGATAAGTTTCAAGTTCCGGGATGTGGAACCTTGAATCTGCCTGGAACAAGTCTTTGTATTTTTTTTTTTTTTCTATGTCTTGTTATCCCATGACGTTCAATAATGAGCGTGCAATCCGAAACTATTAGTTTGAGTTTCTATTTCCAACGATATATATGATCGAGAATTTACTTTGCTAATATTTCATGTTTTTCATGTCTCTATAATTGATTCATGGTTAGTTGATTGTAGTAGAAGCAAATAGTGATCATTACAAATACAAGTGGAACTTGAGTAGATCCTGGAACAGGCATTAAAACCCCGTGACATAGCAAGTTTCGGGATACATTGGATAGGTTTCAAATTTTAAAAAATTAGGAACTAGTTTCGAGGGGCAGGTTTTAAAACGTTGAAGTAACGTGAAATCACTCACCCATACCTATATCGAGAAGAGGGCTAACGAAATTATCAAGAAAAGTTAGAAGATCCGACAATCTATACTCAAAGCCAAGTAACTACTCGTCTGGCGCAACGGACCCAGCCAAACGCAGGAGACCCACTCGACGAACTTGCACCGTTACGATCATTCATCCATCAGGCCGTGCCGAACGGGACCAATACATGTCGGGGCCGATTCGACAAGACGGACGGGTTCGTTCCACCTTCGAGTAGCACTCGTGGACGGGCTACCACATGAATTATTGCAAAGAGAGGACATAAATTTGTTTTCATGATTCCTTTCTTTTTTGAACAGGAGGGAAATTTGTCAGTCTAAATTTCGACACAGCGTCGTACAGCATTGGACACAAGTCACTGTGGAAAACGACGGTCCGAATTCGCCGTACGTGTAGGAATATGATCAAGATTGTATACGGCTGATTTTAGCTTTTCAGGCAATAGTCTTTCTGAAAGATATCTTTGCCGTCGCAATACAACTGGACAAAGCCCACGACAGTGACAACACAGTGCAAAATAATTCACTCCACAATGGCATCAAGCCCCCTTTCAATTTCTCCATGCAAGGACACACACATAGTTTTTTTTTGTTCGCAAGGCTAATATATTTAAGTTTAATATCACGAAAAATTTTAAATTAATACATATTTAATAAATTTATCTTGAATTATTTTTTTTACTATAAAAAATTTCAAACTGATACACTTGTAATAAATTTATCCACAAACTAACTTTTGAATATCAAAAATCTCAAATTGATGCATTTATGATAAATTTATCCTCAACTAGTGTTCGTTAAACTAGGTTAATACTACTAATAACTCAAAAAATAATCCAAAATCAGGGTAAGAATCACTTGTGACAAATAGATTTCATCATTGTAAAATTTAATGAAAAATAACGGGAGGTGAATTTATCACAAACGTACAAGTTATGGGTTTTTCGTGGTCAAAAATTAACTTGGGTGATTTATTACAAATGTACCGGTTTGAAGTTTTTGTGATCAAAGATTAATTTAGGGTACATTTATCACAAGTGTCTGAGTTTGGGATTTTTGTGGTTAAAAATTAGTTTGGGTAAATTTTTCACAAATATATCGGGTTTAGGATTTTTTGTGGTATTAACCTATATATTTATCTTTCCGTCATAAATAAATCTTTTTCGCCCTTTTATGTAAACTGCTTGATCATTAAAAAAAAAAATGGTTTAGTTACATGAAATCCGTAGGTATTTCATAAATTAGATGATAGTTCCGAAAGATAAAACGAGGAAACCATCATATTACTACGATGCAAAGATACCCAAGATATTTTATACATCACCAAAATAGAGCTCAACGAATTGGAAGATGAAATTTCGAAACTTCCAATAGGACGGACTTTCCTCGTGCTCAAAATTTTAAAGGCTAGGTTGAGTAGACAACGTAATAATAATAATAATGCGATTCCCATGATTTTGTACCATACAAATCGTACCAGTCTTTGGCCAGAAAATTAATGTTCTTCTATGGAAATAAAACTCCATTTTAAAAAAAAATTAAGTTTTACATTCTTGAAACACCCTACTAATTTTGAAGATTAGATGAAGCGAAGACCCACTGTTAGAACAGGCCTCAAAAGGCAGCTTAAAAAGATGCTTCGTTGTTTTTAAGGACATGCATGTGGCATAGTGAGGTACTGTACTTCAGAAAAATAAGTTACATCGATCGAGTCTATTAATTTTATTTTTTTTTCCCTGTTACTTCTATTGTTCGCGACGATGGCTGGCGTCACCACGTCGAAGGCGACTTTGGACGGAGGAGGAGGGCCCTTCCTAGGAAACAATGGGGACGCCGACTGCGACGAGCAACAGAGTTTATGGTGATTATGGCAGACATTGCGGGTGCAAGAAAGCTTTTTAGGAAGCGGTCTCCTTTACCATTGAGTTGATGGTTAACGAGAGAGAGAAAGACAGAGTGAGTAATTATAATTCTCGGATCATGGATGAATATGACATTGATGTTTGATAAACTCTTATGCTCTAATATTTCCTCGTAACATCTGTTAAGGAAAATTAATGTCTAGTTAATATGCTGGCACTCGAACCCACTGAGTCCTTTAGTTCCATTATCTTCGGCCCATTATCTCTCTATGGCATGACACGGTGAAAGGGCCAAGACCCAAGTGCATTGTAAACAAATAGTTTGGTTTTCAAGAGAAATACATGCTAAATTGCACCTAAAAGAAGGGAAGCCTGCATGAGAAATCTTAATTATTTCGTTTAATCCAACGTAATAGCTAATAGAAGATCGTCCAGTTATTTATCAACAACAATAATCATATTAATTGTTTAGGTTGTAATGGAATTACTTTCCTTCCTCCATTTAGGGTTTCTGTAAATCATTGTATCATTGAAACCTAACCCAAGATTAGTGAATTGATTTAGCAACCTTCTAGACATTTGGGAACATGTAAAAATCAACTGAGAGGAGGTGAGTAAGCTTTCATTAAAAGGGCTAAAGCTAAAATAAATTTAGACAATTAAATGCCTACACGATCACACGAGTAATAAGCCATCTCTCTGTAAATCTCATACTGCTTTGAATCCTTTTTTCTGTTCCATCGCAATCCTAACTTAAGCATTGGATGGTTCCAGCGAAGTCCGACGTGAATGCCATTGCTATTGACATTCTAGAGCATTTGAACATATGTAAATCCAACAAGGGGGACTGGGATAATAATTTGCGAGGCACGCGAAGAAGCAACCATAACTTTTGATCCAGGGAGAGTTACGAGCCCAATAATTCCCATATGGGAATCTCGTTCCGAGCACTATGCTTGGCCAAATGGGATTGCGATCCTTTCGGATCTCAAGAAACATCATTAGACATGTCTCGAGGCACTTTTCCATTTTTAACTCAATTTTTTCGGGTTACTTTCTTAATTACTTAAGGATATTTCTTCTGGATTTCCACTATCATCGGGTTAGCAGGGCGTTGATTTGATTTTTTTCTATGCACCGGACGTCATGCTTTACAGAAGACAGAAAAGGGATTTCACTCTATTGTTATGCCTCTGAGCATGCATTACTAAGTGCGTGCTTGAGGATCGATGAGTTCGTGTTTATCTATCGCTTGCTGCATCAAGGTCACCACATGGAGACTTCCTTTCTTCGTGGCATTCAAGTTCGAGGCCTTCGAGATCCGGTACCGGCATTGTGGAGGATCCATCAAACTTGGGCATCAAACAAAAAACACTGCAAAGCAATCAAAACGATCATATTTAATCTACTATGCAAGATCAGTAGAAGATCCTCCTGAGTGCACATAATCTATGTTAAAAGAAAATTTTTTGTGGGGAACTGCTTTGCCTGGCGATGCTGAAAGTGCGGACTTTGGTGTGGCATTGTCAGGACAAAGGTGGGGGGTTTAAGGAACAGACAAGGCAAACATGCTGGATGGGTCACTCTAGTTTTGTTGCACACTGAGAGGAATCTAACTTAAACAGTTGTTTCCATAGTCCAGAAAATTTGGCTGCCATCGCTAAAATCTGTGAACAAGTTTGGTAGGATGTCTTTGTTTGAGACTCTTGTGCCTCTTGAACAGCTCCAGTTACTATTCCTCTATGCTCCGCAGGAGCTAAAGTAGGGTATGGATAAGAGATAAGGTAAGGGAAAACGATCTGATTTTCCGTCAGCAGAATTTTATTGGAGATCTGCAGGAAAGAGGAAGCTTTTCATCTTGGCCCTCCTGCAGGATCAGTCATTTCCAACGGTGGGGAAGAAAATGATGTGTTAGGGTTTCATTTCTTGATGAAAAACCTTGTTTCACGCACGTTAAACATCAGTCTTTTCTTCTTTCACACAATCTCTTTCGGGGCGACCTAATTCGATTTCGACGTTGAGAAGAATTCACAATCCGTCCAATACTACGAGGGTTCTCCTAAATCGCCAAGACAAGATTCCAAGGAAGTTTTTCATCTTGGCCTTGATCGGTCATTTCCAACAGGGGGAAGAAAATGATGTGTTAGGGTTTCATTTCTTTATGAGACTTTCCCCCTTGATTTCTTCTTGATGTCCTCGACAAAAAGTGAAAAAGCATTGTTTTCTCATATGTTAAACATCAATCTTTTCTTCTTTCACTTGCTCTCTCTTTCAGGGTGGCCTAATTCGATTCTAACGTTGAGAAAATAGATAAACAGGAGTAAACTCGCAAACATACATGTACAAAGTGCACGGAGAGGAACATCTCAATTTTTTGTGTATCAAAGAGGCAAACTTAGTGTTTAGATAGACATTAGAAATAGATAGTGTCTCAACCTCGACCCTAAGCATTACTACAGATTGAAGTAGCTAGCAAAGAAATCACCCGACTAAGAATAGGAGTAGCATAAATTACTACTCAAAGACGTACTCGGAAGAATGTTATAGCCATTCTAAAGCTGCGTTACGCCAATTCTTGTCCCAGCTCCACCTGTTGATTTCTGTTTGTCCGAATGCTCTAGAAAGTATTCAGCAAACGTGTACACATCAAGTTCAGATCGTTAAACTAGACTGAATCAATTTGAAATTGTGGGTTTGAATCATCTTGAGGAGCTACTTTGTATGTTTGCTCTGAATCTTTTGGGACCAAAGATGTTGATGACTCTGAGATGGACAACTGGATCAGCAGCGAGGTCCGTGGGCTAGCAATAGGGCCGATTTAGAGAGGATCTCAAGCAACATGAGCGTTGCGCACTCACGTGAAGCAAGGCAACATTGCATGCTGCTTTTCACACGCGAGAACAAAGATCAAAATATTGAAGAACCAAGGAGTTCACCGTTGAGAGCCTTGCAAGACTGGTGGACTGGTAATTGTTTAGTTGAGATCCTTTCTCTGCCCTAGGAGCTTGGATGCCCCTTGCAAAATTTTTCTTTTGAGTACATACGTGATTTTGAAAGTTAAAATCGATTTAGAAAAGAATTTCTCCCAAACTTTGTTCTAACATTAAAATGAAAAATATGTATATGAATTGAAATTGCGTATACATTATTCGAATATATTCACGGATTACTTGATAATAAGTTGATCAAAATTCTAAAATGAAACTTAGATTTGTTTGGATCACACTAAATCAATTAATTCGGCTTGGTTTGGTTCATTTAAAATTCTTATTTGTTTCCGCTCAAAATCAATTTTGTTTTTTGCTCAAATAGATTTAGTGTGGTTTGATTCTGTCTAGTAACCAAAGTCCAAAACCAAATTCTGCTTAGTCATAGGCTCCGTTTGTTTCGCTGAAAATCAATGATTCAAAAAAATGTTTTCTTAAATATGATCGTTTATATAACTTGAAATAATTAGCCGGTAGTAAATATTTTTATTATTAAAAACAATTTATGTCTAAATATTTTCGTGAACCATGAAAATATTATTCGTTCACTCATTTTTGTTAGCGCTACAAGTGATTATATTCACTTGTACACTTCCAAACAAGCAAAAGTTATCGGTTCTCTTTTCACCAAATTAATTCTAGATGTTTGACTATTATTTTTCCTCACCTTCAACTTCATTTTCATTTGCACTAAATTTATCATATACCGCTTAAATTGAGGAGCCAAAGTGAGGCATTTAGGCACAAAAGGCTTTTACGCTGAACAAGCAAAAGCTTGCATTATTATGATGACTTTGGTGTTCTTGAGAATCCTTCTGCACTCTTTAAGTATGAAACAAAATCAAATTTCATGTTTCATTTGGTCTCACGGAAAAACAAACATTGATCCTCGAGCATAAATAACTAAAGGGTTCAATTTTCTGGATTTCGATCTTGGGCCGAATGATATTTCCAGTCTTGGAATATCTGATCATACAGAAGACCTCTTGATGTTCATCAAGTTCTGGTATCTGATCATACAGAAGCCTCTTGGTTGTTCATTAAGTTCTGGCATAAACATGTGATCTTTCTTTTATGAGTAAGGAAAGTTATGGAAGAACACGACCTCTATGTAAAAAAAATAAGGTGCGGATTGTTCTTGCCATAACTCCAATCCCCGGGATCTTTTGTTGCACGTGCTAAAGCTGAATAAACAATCGGAATCTTAACAAGGATGTCAATTCAATTAATATTGTATGGAAGTCACATCCCAACAGAAGAATTCATAAAACCAGCATGATCCCATCGATCTTGCCTGTTATGTTCATGAAAATGGTATCTATTTAGCTGTGACTACTGGTAATTTATTTCACTTTGGTTTGTCAGATCATTAGAGACTTAACTCGATATTCTAGCTTAGTGTATATTTGATCTATATTGACTTTGATTTGTTAGATCACATCTTTAGATTCAACCCAGTTTTGAAAGACTGTATGAACTCTAATACAGTAAGTACTTTCCCAGTTTTATCTCCATAGGCATAATGTTGTTCAACTTCTATCAATAATCCATTCGATTTTTTTGCTGAACTACTAGTTAGAACCTTAAAAAATATTCAAGGTCCAATCTCACATGCTCGATGTTTCAGACACTGTGATCAATCCTAAGTAGCCATCCGATGTGGACAAACAATTCGATTCTGCATCAAGAAGAAAAGGTTTTTGCTCGGGCATTTGTGTGGAACAAGCACATCCGTAGCGAGATCGAGTGACCTATGTAGAGTTCATGTAGTTCTATGAGGATGGAGCAAATGACAAGCCCCAAAGATCATAAAAGTTCACGTGAGAACAATGCAAATTAAAGAGCTCAGCAGATTAGACAAAACTTAACTAGAGTAATATATCTAAGGTAACCCGAAGTATTTCTTTTTTGGTCGAAGTATTTCAAGAGGGAACATTTAAATCCTCCTCTTTTTTATAAGACGATTAGGGTTTCTAAACGCAAGGCCATAACGAATTCCTATGAAAAAACTTACGCTTCTGCAATACACAAGGGATTCAAAGAGAAGCTTCGTTGAACTTCCAGAGCCAGTTCCTCCAAGCTTAGGCGACATTCAAGCCCTATCTGCAATAGAATCACAAATTTTCAATTAATATCGTAATCATTCAAATGAAACAATCTTACGGAATTCCTTTCATTGTGTACTTCTGTGCAAAGGACATTAGGGTTGCGCTGTTCATATCGATGCTTGATGCATATTGCAGATTAAGCTCAATGCGCCACCAAAATTAGTTTTTTGTGTCACCCTTAGCATCTTCATGGTATTTAATTCGTGCAGGTTCAATATCGCACTAAAGTAAACTATTACGTAAAAGAAATTACAGTAATACGAACAAGAAAAATCGAGTTTATTCTATCTAGTACATGTGTTACTGTGTACATGGATCGCATAGAAGCATGAATGAGCTTATGAACTAGCAAGAGTTTTCCCATGCACGATTCTCGCTCTAGGGTTGGTCACGCATATCACGATGAATTTGCTTAAGTGCCCTTGTAGTCTTCCCTTATACCAAATGAATTAGTCTTGCCATAGATAGTTCACAAGGTCCATCTGCGAATGACAAGAAGTTCAAACTTCTAGATAGAAAGCAATAGGCGATAACTATGTTTTGGCATGTGAGTTAGAACAAATTCGCCCCTGTGGTAATGGCAAGGCCGTGAAGTTCAAGATGTGAATTGAAATCCTAGATCCTCATGTATATAAACTCAGGTTAACTCACGTAGAATTCTCGAATCCATTCAGCAATTCATATATATAGTTAGGAAAGACGTAGTTTATCATAATGCTTCTACATCTAGAATGATAATACCTTCTGTTATCCAAGAACCTTCAAACTTCAGTGATGTAACCGAATCTCTTTCAGTACAGAGAATCGAGATGACAATAGAGAAACCAAAACTTTTAGTACCTTAATGACGAAGGAGTACAGAACCGTGTCTTCCATGCTGCTGATGTTGAGGTGAATAATCTGAAACGAGAGTTTCTCAAGGACACTAATTATTTTCAAGATTTGGCCTGGTATCTTCCGAGCAATTACCTTCAGCAGCACGTTCGGCCCCGAGATCTTTGCCTCGACATCAGCAGCTGAGGAGTTGCAGCACACTCCTAATTCCTTATTAGCAGCGGGGCTCTCGAAACTGAAGGGACTATCGGGGGCCGACGGCGGCGTGTTGATCAGCTGGAGCTGTCTTGGGCTAGGGCTAGGGCTTAGACTCTTCCTCCTCTTGTTTGCCTCCAAGGATTGTAGGACTTGTTGCAGCTCCTTGATGAATTCTATGACGCCACCTATGATCGACGCTTGATCTCCCTATAAAAATTAATCCCATTTGATTTCGATCATAATTTCTTCAAATCTAAGGTCTATTGCACAATAGGGTTTTATGTATAGGAATCGAGCTGCTTAATCATATGATCAATTTGAGCTCAATTACTTCTTTACTCGAATTGATTCAGCAGTTATCTTATGTGAGCCCGATTTGTTGAGTAAATGAACAAAATCGATATTTGACTTGCTAATACTTACACCCAATCAAAATTAAGAAAGTGGCAGAGTTTGAATTATAAAGATGATTCCGTGCCTATATCTGAAGTACTATCGCTCATCTACACATTTTTAATTGCAGCTCGAGAGTTCTCGGTGAGCTCAACTTGAAATTCCGATATAACTCATGCACGGCTCAAGATTGAGACTTCATTAGATATCGACCTATCAACTCGAAAGTGAAGCTTAATCTAAGATC